>JABXJD010000098.1:1237500-1730000 GCA_013375575.1 Percina caprodes
TTATTTATTTACATTATTCATTCACAAAGAAAACTGGTGTCCTTAAAGGTCGGATTTTCCAAATTTTTTTTTTTAATTAAGGCGTTAAGATCAATTTCCAAAAGATGTTTTTTTATTCCTCTTTTTAATCAACTTAAGCCAGTGTGTATAAAGCCACTGCATCTTTTTAAATTTAACTTTTTAGGATACGTGCATATAACTGATCCCCCGTGTGTTTCACATCCAAATGTTCAGAACACACTCAGCTCTCCGTATGTTTTCCAGAGTAATTAATGTGTAACGAGATATTTTGGCGCTAAAGTTGAAACGCTGATGTTATCTTTAGAAACCTCGTGCTTGAAATGAGTCTACGGTTAAATGTGATAAAACAGATAAAGATGCAGTAGGTAAGCTTTATAACACGGTCATATTTAATGAAACTGACCCTGTGTTCCAGTAGAACTACACGAAGCCGGTCGTTTAACCCTTGTTGTCGTCTTCCCGTCAACCATCGTCACTTTTTCCAACATTTTTGTGTTGTGGGTGCTTTTTTTTTGACGTTTTTGGTGTTTTTTTCCAAAGTTTTTTGATATTTTTAATGTTGACTTCCCATCAACCATGAAAAAAAAACCTGTTTTGGTCACTTTTTTTTTCAACATCATCACTTTTTCTGACATTTTTGCCACTTTTTCAACGTTATGGGTGTTTTTTTTATGTTTTTGGTGCTTTTTCCAAAGTTTTTTGATATTTTTAATGTTGACTTCCCATCAACCATGAAAAAAACATAAAAACAATAATTTCAACATTATTATCGCTTTTTCTGAAATTTTTGCCACTTTTTCAACGTTATGGGTGTTTTTTGATATTTTTAATGTTGACATTTTCAGCGCTTATTTCTACGGCCCGGAAAATTAACTGAAAACGGGTCAATTTGACCCAAGGACAAAATGAGGGTTAAAAAAACTGCGTGTCAATCACTGCTCAGGCACATTCATTCTCCCTCGTGGGGGGAGGGGCTTAGGAGACTGCTTTGGGCTTTAGCAGAAGGGGGGGGGAGGGACCACGTCGGGCAAGTAAATATAACAACACACTTACCCGCTGGGTAGCACATGTATGTATTAAGAAAAGCAACAAAAACAGAAAAAAGTGCCTACTTAACCCTTGTGTTGTCTTCCCATCAACTATGAAAAAAACCCTGTTTTGGTCACTTTTTTCAACATTATCATTGCTTTTTCCAACATTTTTGCCACTTTTTCAATGTTTTTATTTAATGTTTTAGGTGTTTTTTCTAATGTTTTTGATATTTTTAAGGTTGACATTTTCAGCTTATTTCAACGGCCCATTGTGTGACAAAATGAAATGAACTGAAAACGGGTCAAGGACAACCCAAGGACAACATGAGGGTTAATGCAGTTGACTTATTCATAACAACATGATGTTCAGCAACTAAATGCAGAGGGTTAAAGGTTGAGGTCTCCTTGTTTTATGCGAGGAAAAGATAAAACTTGTTCCAATAGATTTATTTATTACTAAATATCAAATATCTCGTCTCTGAGCACCGAGACATTTTGACTTCAACAGAAGAAGAAAACTAACGTGAGTTGAACAGAAAAGCTGACGGCTGGTGTAAAGCTGCTTTTATTTATTTTTTTTACACCTACACAATCTTTAGGCATTGCATCTTGGGATTATATATTTTCCCCCTTAAGACAAAATGATATATTAGGTTTGTTTATTTCTGGAATTAACTGTAAAAAGAGTTTTTTCTTCTTCTTGTCGGTGCTTCAAGGAACCGGCTACACAAGCTGCTAAATGACTGTAGCCTATATCGTCCTATCAAAAATATGAACTCTTATTCTGATTAGTTAAAACTTCCAAAAATAACTTCATTATTAAAAACAACAACCCAAAACAAAAATCTTTATGCATACAGTCGGTAAATTTGGACAAATAGGTTGTTTTTTTAACGTGAGATTTTGGGACAAGACGAGTGCCCTAAAAAAAAGGGAAAATCAACAATAAAAACAGAGACCTGACTTCGGCAAAGCTACTTTAAACGATGCTAACCCGCTCGATGGTGTTTTTTTATTACCTCCAACGTCGCCTTCCAGGCAGCTAACCCGAACTCTGAACATAACCATTGCCGCGCTGCCTGGAAGGCGACGCTGGGGGCAAAAAAACAGAGGGGGGAAATGTTGCAAAAGATAATTATTTTAAAAACCAAAACATATTAATGTCGATGTAGCGTCAGATAAGATAAAACCAGAAAAGAAGAATCAGAACGGGACTGTGTCACTTTAATTTTCCTGTTGAGTTCGTTGTCACAAAACTAGATTATTACGTCACAATTACAGCTTTCGGCACATCGCTTATAGAGCTGGACATTTTCGACCATTCTTAAAGGATTTTTCAGGTTATTTCAGAGAGAGAGAGAGAGAGAGAGAGAGAGAGAGAGAGAGAGAGAGAGAGAGAGAGAGAGAGAGAGAGAGAGAGAGAGAGAGAGAGAGAGAGAGCAAGAGAGCGCGAGAGAGAGCGAGAGCGAAAGAGAGCACGAGAGCGAGAGAGCAAGCGAGAGAGAGAGAGCGAGAGAGCGAGCGAGAGAGCGAGAGAGAGAGCAAGAGAGCGCGAGAGAGCGAAAGAGAGAGTGAGAGCGAGCGAGCGAGAGAGAGAGCAAGCAAGCGAGAAAGCGAGAGAGAGAGTGAGTGAGAGCGAGCAAGCGAGAAAGCGAGAGAGAGAGTGAGAGCGAGCAAGCGAGAAAGCGAGAGAGAGAGAGAGAGCGAGAGAGAGAGCGTGAGAGCAAAAGAGAGAAAGCGAGAGAGAGAGTGAGAGCGAGCAAGCGAGAGAGCGAGCGAGACAGAGAGAGAGAGAGCAAGAGCAAGAGAGAGAGGGAGAGAGAGAGCGAGAGAGACAGAGAGAGAGAGAGCGAGAGAGCGAGCGAGAGAGCGAGCGAGAGTTCCTATTGGCTACACATGCAGACAGCAGGAAGAGGTCTCGCTCTGGCAGATATTCTGCTGTTTATTCTGGCTTTTGCTTTATGCTAAGCTAGGATAACAGCTGCTGGCCGAAGCTTCGTCTTTAACCGAAAGATATGAGAGAGATCTCAATCTTCTCTTAAAAGTCTTTGTAAAAAACAAATGACTAATAAGCATTTTTTTTCGCAAAAGCTTGTTTTCACAAAGCTTGTCCATTTATAATCGCTACTTCTAAAGAATTAAAATGTGTGAGATGACTTGAAAAGATGAAAGGAGCCAAAACATGTGACGTAAAGATCTCATCAGCTGTGCAAACGCTGACCTGAGACCGCAAAATCTTTCAAAGTGAAGAAAAATCATTGGTATTCAAACTGAAGCTGAGAAAATACTGGACCGCAACGATAGAGGACGCCATGTTCCTCATAAAGTAACAGCATTTTAAGACAATAAAAGCACAGAAGAAGAATCCTGGCAGAGACCAAAGGTCAGGAAGATGAGAATAACAGCAAAACGTTGAGTTTGATCCAGGACGAGACGCTCACACGGTCACATTCACGTCTTAGCTAAATCATTTGCGAATGAAAAGGAAGTTCAAGATGGCCGATTAACCCTCTTAAAGTGACAGAACCATCTAGTCGAAACACCGAACACGTCACTGACGCACAACGGGCCTCGTGCAAGAAACACTCGTACAAACAGTAGTTATAAAGTGTGAGTTTCACGGTGATATCGGTGGTTAAATGTTACTACGGGCCAAAATATCACTTGTATAAGCTATTTTGTCTGTATTTTTGAGCTATTTTGCTTCAGTAGCTGGTCTTCAATCAGACTGGTGTGAAAAAAAACATCCAAAATACACATTTTTCTCTTATTTGTGTTGTGATTTCCCCTGAATTCACCTAAAGTTAGCATTGTTAAACGTGACATTTAAAAAAACAACAACTTGTGATGCAGATAACTGTCTTTATGTCAGTAACTGGGGAAGTTTCCCGTGATATCTTGTTAAATATCGACGCTGTTCCCCTGTAGTGTCTTCAAAATGCCTCAATTTTACAATTCCATATCTTTAACCCTTGTGTAAAAAGCCCGTTTTGGTCACTTTTTTTCAACATTATTAGCGCTTTTTCTTACATTTTTGTCACTTTTTTCAATGTTGTGGGTGCTTTTTTGAGTTTTTTGATATTTTAATGTTGAAATTTTCAGTGTTTATTTTGACGGCCCATTTTTTTGTGACAATTTTTTATTTTAATTTTTTTACTGAAAACGGGTCAGATTTGACCTGAGAACAACATGAGGGTTAAAAGGTTTTGTTCTCAGACTCTGAGCCAGAAATCTCCACTTCAGGATAACTCAGACACCAAACTCTCCACTTTCATTCCCGTCTATATTCTGAAGCTTTTTACACGGAGCTTTGGTCAGATATCATCCACAGCCCGATTTATGCCACATTTTATTCATAAAAACACGGAGAAAATGGATTTTGTTGGTTGTTGACAGTATTTTCTGATTTATTAAGTGCAAGAAGAGATGTCAAATATCCCCTCGGACTCTTACGCTTTGGCTACGTTAAACGTGTAATGTGTGCGGACCGTTAGCGGAGCGTGTGATCCGCCGAATGTAAGCGTTAACAGGCTACACCTGCTGCGCACACGCAGCGTAGGATTGTGGGAGTCACAGCTGAGACGGAGGGCTTTTGGGATTGTTGTTTCTTCAGTTTTTGGAGACGGCACGGCGCTGTGACACACCAATCTAACGTCAGCTGTTATCAGAGGACGCAGCTGAGGGAAAGAAATACAAACAGAAACTCTCAAAATGAAACTGCCAATACATTACGTGGTTTCCTGTGTATCTGTAGTTTAATTTTAAAGAAATAATGACACTTTAGGATTCATTTCTGTGTAAAAAGCACCGCACACAGCTCACGTAAGCAATATAAATAGACTGTGTATTTTCTAGCGTGTAGCGCTGATCTCCGAGGAGCATACGCACCACTACGCGCTGCTCTCGTGCACGGTGTCGCCAGTTTCATTGATTATAGTAACGTAGCGTTTTGCTCTGCATTAGTTAAGCTGCAATGTAGCCGGCAACAAAATGAAACAAGAAAATCCAACCTTGCGTCATCCAAAGTTCGCTTTCTGTTCTGGACTTTAATGCAAATAAGCACATATTTAATAAAATAATGCCTCATTTGCATATTCAAACAATAGAACTATTAAAACTAAAGAATAAATGTCTTAAAAGGACAATTCCGGGGCAAAATGAACCTACCAACCGTTCTGTGGGATCTGTTTTCATGCAAATCGAATGTGTCTGTAGCTTGAAACAAGCTAGCATGAGCCGCTGATGACGCTAATAATCAGGATGTGGAGGAAGTACAACTAAATCGCTATTTCTACACCACTAACAAGGCTCCCACGGTCCCGACATGTAAACCGAAGCATTGAGAACTTTGTAAGCGTACAGACCGATTATTAAAAAGATAGTTTATGAAGACAGTGCCGGTGTCACTCCCCGATTTACAGCATAACGTGTCAAACTGAAATTAGTGAAATCCATGAAATACTTTACATTACAACCAATAACAGAAGATGGGAATCATTTAAAAAATGTTTTAGCTATCTATGGTTGTTTGGTTGCTAACGTTAGCTCAAAACACCATTCAACTGACAGCCTTTGTTGAGTTTGATGCTAACTTGTAGCTAAGCTAGCAGTGAACCAACTTCGTTAAGTAGGTCAATTTTTACTGTATTGACATTACAGAAGTCTCGTTAGCATCTTGTAGGCTCCTTGTCTCAAAGTGACGCATGCGCAACTCACATCTGCACTCGACTCACATCGGGGAGTGACACCGTTCATGTTTACAAGCAAGCGCCATCTTAGAAATCAGTTATGACCAGTCAAACCACGAATGCCGCGTTTGAGCCATGTTACTGGTTGCACTGAACTGTCTGTACACTTACAAAGTTGTCAATGCTTCGGTTTCCATGTAAAGACCCTCATTATGCTCCCGTGGAAGTGTGCTGCTATTTTGAGCCTTGTTGTTATTACAGTCAACGCATCAGAGCTCGCACGCGCCAATGTGATGTCAAAATGACGTAGATCTCGATGGCGCGCCAGGGTCTTAGGGTGCCAGGGTCTTTGGGTGCCAGGGTCTTAGGGTGCCAGGATCTTTGGGTGCCAGGGTCTTTGGGTGCCAGGATCTTTGGGTGCCAGGGTCTTTGGGTGCCAGGGTCTTAGGGTGCCAGGGTCTTAGGGTGCCAGGGTCTTTGAGTGCCAGGGTCTTAGGGTGCCAGGGTCTTTGAGTGCCAGGGTCTTTGGGTGCCAGGGTCTTTGGGTGCCAGGGTCTTTGGGTGCCAGGGTCTTTGGGTGCCAGGGTCTTTGGGTGCCACTCTTAATTTTTCAGCGACGCGCGGAAACAGGAAGCCTGAACGAGCTCGAGGGTAACCGGATGCCAGGACTCTCAGAGCGACCGAACAAGGAACCCTCTGACCTGGTGCAATATTAAAAATATTAAAGCTGATGTTAAGAATTGACTTCAAAGCAATTACACAGAGACAGAGAAGAGATAAGTGCTTTTCTTTAGTGCAGAGGGGTTAATGCAGAGAAGCATACTTAAAGCCACACATCTGTGGAAGTTTCCTTTCCCTTGCCACAATTTCACCTAACTTCGTAGCGTTATTTAACATGATAAGGATTCCTTAGATCGTCCAGTTTCATTTGATACTGATAACTGCAGTCTGGCTTTAAAGCTATAGTGTGTAGTTTCTGTCTCCCCAATGAGGAATTCAAAGTAATGACAACAAAACTGTCGGTGCGTTCACATGATACAAGCCTTCCGTAATCCCGCACCAACCCCCCCCACGCAGCTGCTAGTAGCTAAGGAGGACACAGAGGATAAAAAACATGATGTGTGCATGATACTATGTAAAGTTTTATTGTGGTAGGAGTAAAGAAAAAAAATAAAAAAAAAAGCCTATTTGGGTGTATTTTGGGCATATTTGATTAGTGTATAGCTCGTTTGCATATTAAAATTCATTTTCAAAGAAAACATAAAACAAAACATTTTACCTTCCATGGGTCCTTTCACTGTGTTTAGTTTCATTTTCATAAGATTAAAAGGAAAAAAATAGCCCCATTGGGGTGTATTGTTGCCTTATCGGCACACATCTCGGATTAATGAGAATTGAACATATTTCCTCAACTAGGATTTTTTAGGACTTTTAGTGTTCTGGACACCTCATTGAAATGATCTAAACTGCAAAAAATGATTTTACAATTAGTCCAACGCTACTTTGCCTGGACTATACTCAGAAGTTTATGAAAAGAAAATGTTCTTGTGCGAGGCCCGGTGTTTTCCTGTGCCGTTTCATCATAAACCAGCATATGAAATGAAAGTGTAGTACCTTGAGAGGAAATGAGATGCGATTTCTTTTCATCCCTGTGATGTACATTTTAAGAACTGGGCCAGCACCTGATCCCATGTAATACCTCTTAAGTACGGAATACCGCAGTCAGTAATGTCCCTTGCTTTAATATGATCATTTCATTCAATAAGCCCGTATTAAAATATAATAAATACATCCAAATGAGAGACATTTCGCTAGAGCGTCTGTGGGAAACATTCACTGAGGTGCTCCGAGCTGACGGGGGGGCCAGCGGGGAGCCTTGGAAGGCAGAGCAGAAGAAAAGAATGGTTTGAATAGTTTGGTTGTATTTGGTCATGTCGCCGTCGTAATCCTTGGTTAGTGTTTGGCTTGTTGTATTAAAGCAGCTTTGGTGAGCATGAAAACACACAAACGCACAACGCTTCGGTTTACATCCCTCCAGAGAAACACATCCCCAACCCCAGAGTGGGAACGTAGTGCCGGCGGCTGCGTGTCCTCTATGACGGGCTGCATGTCCTTATATGCAACAAATAAAACAACAAAAAAACGAGCCGTTGCATCAGCATGTCCTGCCACGATCAACTGCTTCTCTCTCAATGTGCTCAACCACCTTTGTTGTGTGTCTGCATGTGCGTTAGATGGCGTGTGTGATGTAGAAGATGAACTCCATGTCCATGGCAGTCTGTGGGACACTTGCGCTACCTCCATGGATGACGGGGATCAGAGCGCTGTCCAGCTCGTTCATGTAGCGCTGAGGGAGGAGCCTGCCTCCGGAGCCGGCCTGGTACTCCACCTGAGAACAAACGCACAGAGAAACACTCAGCACACCAACTGGTTTTCACCAGAGCAGAAGTTATTCTACATACTGTTCTGTGTTACAAAACAGCTGTCACTCCCCTATGCACGCTCAGATTTAAACGGTTTACAGCATAACGTGTCATACAGAAATTTGTGAAATCCATGAAATAATAAACTTCTCATTACAAACAGTAACAGAAGATGGAAATCATTTAAAGAACGTTTTAGCTGCCTATGATTGTTTGGTTGCTAACGTTAGCTCAAAACACCATTCAACTGACAGCCTTTGTTGTGTTTGATGCTAGCTTGTAGCTAGCAGTGAACCAACTTGGTTAAGTAGGTCAATTTTTACTGTATTGATATTACAGAAGTCTCTCGTTAGCATCTTGTATGCTACTTGTCACAAAGTGACGCGTGCACAACTCAAATCTGCACTCGACTCACATCGGGGAGTGCCAGTAGGGTTGGATGATTGGACGGAGATAATCGTCAATTAGCGATTGGCATACCTAGAGATTGGCATAAAATCATCTCTCAATGTAAATCAAACCAGCTATTAGGCTAACTGAAATAACACCATGCCAATCTCTAGGTATGGTGAAGGGTACGTGATGATGTGGGGCGGGGGGTATTTTAATTATAAAGGCCAAGGGAACTTTATCAGGATGCATAGTATCCTGATCCATAAAATAACTGGCCTTTAAAAATAAAAATAGCTTAAATAAAAAAACGTTTTTGGTTTTGAGTTTGAATGAAGTGTTTTTATGAGCTCACAAGTTTGCGAGGTGGGCTGTTGTATTTTTGTATTCAATTAGGAAAATAGGTTTTTAGGTATAGGTAATTCTGTTAGTTTTTTTTGTCTATAAATTAGACTTTAAAAAAACTACGAAAGTTTGTGTGATGTAGCAACCTCGCCAGTTGTTTCAATGGCGGTGTCAAATTCTACCATTAAATAATGTGTACTTTATTATGTAACATATCTCCCAAACCCCTTTTTTTCTTTTGTACCATATCAGCCTGTGTGGAGATGCGAAGCGAGAGCGAGTTGATGCCACTGGACGTTAGGACAGCCAGGTGAGGCGTCAGAGCGCTGCAGGAGGCCAGAGCCATCTCCTTCTGAAACACGCTGCAGGACGACAGCACCGACACCATGCTGCAGTCCGGAGGCCGCGGCTGGTAGAACACCTGGAGGAGACATTCAAACACTCACGCACCTGTGGTCCTTTATGTTGACAACAGCAAATGTCCTCAGAACTAGGTCTGCACAATTTCCGTTCGTTTTCCACTTCGCGATATTATCTGGTGCAATAAACATACCGCGAAAGACGCTCAGTGATTTATTGTGTTAGTTGAAAGAAAATGGCAGTTAAAAATATATCACTATCACGAGCGCCCGGATAGCTCATTTGGTAAAGTTGGCGCCCATATACAGAGGTTTGCTGCGTCAACTCCGACCTGCAGCCCTTTGTGTGTGTGTGTGTGTGTCTGTATATATATATATATATATATATATATATATATATATATATATATATATATATATATATATATATATATATATATATATATATATATATATATATATATATAATAAATAAAAAAAAAGGGCCATTCATATATAATAATATATACATAACTTTTAAAACTGTTTCACATAACCGCAGTTTCTTTAAATACAATTAATTGCCAACATAAGCTAAGGTCTTAAGGCGCATGACTGGTCATTGTTGATTTTGTTTAGATATGCCAAACTGTAGTTATATAAGTGATTATTGGTTAGACTACATGTTTTTATTATTATTTCAATTGTAAGTTGTTGGCACTTCAAACACGTTCATGACAAACAAACAGCCAGAACTGTTTAATGATAATAAAGAGGCGTTGTTTGTGTCATATAAGCTGTGTATTTGTGTTATAATATTGTCTGGGTCTCATGACAGGGATTATATAACCAAAAGATGCATCCTGGGATTCATTCAAAACTCAAAAAGGAAATAAATCAATGAATATTTTTAAATTTGACTGAAAGCGACAATTATATTTTTTTATCTCAAATATTTAATTTAAACAATTAATTGCACAGCAAATCTAGAATAGTTACAGGTCTAGTCAAGTCAACTCTGTTGTCAATTCTGCAATACGAGCCCGACATACAGAGCAATACGTTCCTCTCCGACTCACGGCGCAATAAGGGACTAAACTTCAGACTGTAAGCTTCGCTCCGGCACATGAAATGTGTGCAGAGAATCAGGTAGATTAAATTCACCTCTGTGCATCTGATGGTGCGTCCGTCCGACTCAAACTCCGTGTCCTGCTGCATCCTCACACTGCGGACTCCGTCCAGAGGTCTGCCATCAACCCCGCTGGCTCTGCTGCAGAGGATCATTATAGGGAGAAAATCACATTACAGATAGACTCACTATTTATATATTTGAATCAAAAAACAGTCTGTAACGATTCGTCTAAAACATAGTCGACCGTGAGGCAGTCTATATGCTTGACGTTCCACTTCCAGGACTGCGCTGTTGCTGCAGGAAAATCCACCGGATTTCACTCATTTAGGCCGGATATCTGTTGCCTTGGACTTTCTGTGTGACTTTGTGCATTTTGGACTATGTTTAACTGCAGCTCAGATCTCTGCAGGGTACATCCAGACAGCTAGCTAGACTGATAGATCTTCTGTTGCACGACCAAAACTACCTCTGTTTTACTCCGGTGCTTAGCCCCGCCCAATACGATTGTGATTGGTTTAAAGAAATGGCAATAAACCAGAACATGGTTTCCTCCCACCCCGAAATGCTGGGTGGAGTAGCCGGACCCTCCTCCAGCACGTTTTGGAGAAGGGTCTGGCAAGCGAGGCTAACCGTAGTTAACATTTAACAGTTATAAGAAATTTGCAACCACTTCCCTTCTACCATTTAACTTTGAAGAACAGGGTTCACTTATGAATACAAAACTCCCTCGTTGTGTTTCCCCTACATCGCTGCTCAGCACAGAAACACTGTCTGGGGAAACAGTTTTATAGTCTGTGTGTGTGTGTGTGTGTTGCATTTTGGGAAAGTGTTTGTAAAATTTATACAAGTTTTTGAAATGTTGCCTTTTTTTATAATAAAAATTGTTCAACAAAATGATTGAAAAGAAACGGATCCTTAAACTGCCCACACACGATCCGCAGTAAAAACTGGCCGTGCCATTGTTTTCCTTTGGAACGAGCTGGGGAGACACCTCGGAAGGAAGCGATCAAACGTTAAATTATTTCAACTTTCACCTGGTTGCTGCTGTTCTGTGAAGGCACAACCGAAGCCAGAAGCAATATGACGTGTATGACGTATCCCTGTGCTGCACTACGGCGTCTCTACACGCTACCTTGCGGTTTTATCTCTAATAATGCATTTGTTTTTTAATCTTCCATGACTTCTGTCTACACCTCTATTTGTTGTGTAAAGTCAAGAAAACAAAGTGAATTAAAAAGGAGCAAAAACACCCGATTAGTACCAGAAACAAGTAGAATAAAAGTAAAAGTCCTGCATTTGAAATGTACTTACAGTAAAAGTACCAAATGCAGAAACACCATCACATTTTATAAACTAGAAACGATCCAAACAGTTCTGTCAATCAACTAAGTGTTTAATGGTCTAATCATTTCAGCTGGACTTGTAGTAGCATATATTGTTGGGTAGTTTAATATATAATAAAACATTGTATTTTATAAAGTACAAATCTTAGTCTTAATCTTATTAACTAAAGCTGTCAGATTAATGTAGTGGAGTAGAAGTAGAAAGTGGCATAAAAGAAAAGACTCAAGTAAAGTACAAGTACCTCATATGTGTAGTTAAGTACAGGACTAGAGTAAATGTACTTAGTTACACTTTGCCACTGGCGGCTGGATTACGCAGAGTGTGTGGTATAACAGTCGTGCAGCGGTGGACAGACTGCACAACTGTGTGTAAACAGTCGTGTGAATGTGTACCCTGTGTTGACCGGTGCACTCAGGTCGACCCAGCGGACAGTGACGTTTTCTCGGAGCTCGCCTCCATCATTCCTGCCGCAGGGTATGAGGAAATCGGTCTGCTCCCTCAGGGCGGTGCGCAGAGACTCCATGGTTTCTGGAGGGATTTGTACCATCAGCCCATCTGACACACAAACACAAAGTCCAGTTAGGGCTCGTCCCAAAAACAAGTCAATCAATGTAGAACACGAGGACATGTTCTTCCTTTATTCACAGCTTTGATTTGATGGAAAAAGTCAACAAATCAGTAACTTTACCTTCAACAATGCTGGACTTTGCAATGAAGCCTGACGAGGCCTTCAGGGCTCCGTTGAACACCACAAAACTGGCTCCAGTCACTGAAACAAAACACAAAGCACCAGAGGATTAGATATATATAGATAGATAGATATATATATATATATATATATATATATATATATATATATATATATATATATATATATATATATATATATATATATATATATATTTTTTTAATATCTAATCCTCTGGCGCTCTGTGTTTTGTTTCATATACATACACACACACACACACACACACACAGTATATAAAAACAGAATCAAGACACAACGGTAACCACAACATAATGTTTTTTGCTTGCTCTTCTTCTTTATTTTGACTATACTATTTTATCAGGACTACTGATGGCTCTCACCTGTGCGGGTCTTCCCAGGCTTGCTGTTGGCCTGCGTCTGATAGCTTCCTCCTCATTCTGGAAACACACCAGGTGAGAGTCGGCCTCCGAGCTGAAACGTGCTCCGATACTGATGACGTGCTCGTTGGACGCGTTTACCACCTTCTGCATCTGTTAACCACAGGAACCACATCTACAGAACTGCAGAGCTGTGTGTTTGCAGCATTTTATTGTTTGTGTAAAGGCGCGTTTACCCGATGTGATTTTGGACTGTTAAGCCCAGTTCAGACCAAAGATTTGTGACAAGATGAACCCGTTTCAGAACATTACAGGGGAAAGTTGCAGTGATCTGAACCGGCCTGTGTCAGCTCGACTCAAACCAGCTGTTGGTGTTGCTGCAAATCAGCTGGTCAAGCCTCCAGGGGCTGGTTTTTAAACGTAACGGATGGCACCTGTTTCAGCCGCCAATAGAGAAGTCAGCTGGTCAAGTCCGCTACAAACTATAGAAATCAAATGATCCATAATCCATTTTATTTCTGTATTACAAACGTCTGCGGGTGGAAATTGCAGCATTTTAGACGGAAGCTCAAAGAGCGCCCAAGAGCACGGTATGTGGTGGAGCGAGCTAGAGAGTGACTGAAGAGAGAGAGCGGCCAGCGGCGTCAGAACAGAGCAGAGAATCAGAGAAAGAAAAGATGTTCGCCAATTCATCTCTAGTAGAAATGCAAGCAGCAAGCATCTACAGCTACAAAAAAAGCCTGAAAAGTCGGAAGTTAGAACAGAAGTAAGAGTCGTTGCGATGAAGATGATGCATCGTCTCGTCACATTGGTTTCTGAACGTTTCAGGCTGGCGCGTCGCAAGTTGCTGCAAGTTTCAACTCGTGTCTTCACAAATCTTTGGTCAAAGTAAAAGTCCTGCATTGAAAACCTTATTTAAATTAAGCTTTAGTGAGTAATTTTGATATTAATAAACGTCCGTTACATTCAAGCCGTTGCCAAATGAGTTGATACAAAGCGAATTAAGACTCTCAGCTCCACACAACTCTCTCTCACACACACACACACACACACACACACACACACACACACACACACACACACACACACACACACACACACACACACACACACACACACACACACACACACACACACACACACACACACACACACACACACACACACACACACACACACACACACACACACACACACACACACACACACACACACATAAGAGTCCTCCGTGTCCTCCTTGGCAACTAGCAACTGTGTGGAGGAGTGGGTGCACAATTACTGAATGCTTGTATCATGTGGACATGCCGATAGTTTTGTTGTCATTACTTAGAATTCCTCATGGTGGAGACAGAAACTACGCACTGTAGCTTTAAATTTGACTTGGTGAAACCTGCAGAAACCCTGATACTGGATACAAATGAGAATGATGGGTGTCTTTGCATGTTTTCCCATGTCATTATATCCACATTACTGATGATTATTGATAAAAAAATCACATTAATCTCGTAAATATTTTGTTAAAGCATCAATAGTCAACACAATAATATCGTTGCGGTTTCAATATCAAGGTATTTGGTCAAAAATATCGTGATATTTGATTTTCTCCATATCGTCCAGCCCTAGGGGAGACAGAAACTACGCACTACAACATTAAATAAAAGTTTATCTTACCAAAATGTCCTTAAATGTCAATGTATTCGTTTATAGCTCTCTCACCTCATTGAAGCTACATTTAGGGATGTCGATGAAGCTGTGACCCAGCTCCATGTGGATCCTCAGACCCTCCACAACTGACAGACTGTACTGGTAGTTCCTCAGGTCCTGTGGATAAAAACAGTTTAGAGACACTGAACTATGTCTGCAAAGCAATTAAAATATATATTTTCAAGGCCAACAATGTGCATCTGCAACGGTTTGCTTGTGCTTTAGTACTTACAGCCAGCAAATTCATTATGGTGTGTCCCGTCTCTCGATACACAGAGTCCCGAAAACGGACACTTGTCAACGTAGTGGGATACACTGAGAAACAAAAGATATTTATTTTATTATCACTACATAAATAATACCTTTATTCATACAGCACCTTTCAAAGTACAATGTGCTTCACAAAAAATACAAAGTACCATTCCTCCAGTCCCATAAAAAGGAAGAACCTGAACAAATTTCATTAAATTTACACAGAAGTAAGAGAGAGGAAACAAAACAACAATAAACTTATATATAAAAAAAGAGTTTTTTTGGCAATTTAAAAAAAAAATTGAGTGACAACAAAAACAGGAAGACTGTTTCAGAGGTCTGGGTCTCTGACAGTCGTTTCAATGTCTCCTCTAGTTCTAAGTCTAGATTGGGGGACTGGTTGCAGAGTTGTACAGTCGGAGATTGTATTCAGATGGTAAAACCTTTGCAATCAATCATGAAGCTAACTAGAAGCCAGTGCAGGGAGGCTAAAATTGGAGGTTATGTGATCTCTTTTGTTTGATCCAGGCTACAATCCGGCTTAGCTTTCTGTATGATTTGAAGACGTGACCGTGCTTTACTGTTTAGGGAGGTAAAGAGTGAATTACAGTAGTCAACTCTTAAATATAAAACACATGAATACCTTTCTCTGAGTTCACAGTGAATTAATGACATGAAAAGCAATACATGTCGTCAATTAAGATAAAGAGAATCAGACAATTTAAAAAAAATATTCGACATATTACTAACAATATATTGTCTTGGCGTGAGCTCAAGACAATATTAACCCTTTGTGGTTTAAGGGCATTTTTACATATCTTCTTGAATTCTCCTTTTAAGGGTATTTGCGTAAAAAAATGATCCCCATGTGTTTCATATCAAAATGTTCATAGCAAACTCAGCTTTCTGTAAAGTGGCGCCCAAGTTTGTACTAGAGCAACGTATAGAGAGATAATTTGTCCCTAAAGCTGAAAAATTGATGTTTGCTTTTTGAATTTTGTCAAATGTCTCAAAAAACATTCTTACACTCAGTTGTTTTTGGTGCTTGAAATAAGTTTACAAAAGTCTTGGGAACACAAAAGTAGCGTAATAAATGAATAAAATAGCATATAAATGTCTCAAATAACATGTTTTATTGCTTTTTGAGTAGGAGTGTTGTTAAACATCACATGGAATCGCCGGTGTGTCCTTAGAAGGTTAAACTATATCGGCCTTTTGTTTAAAGACAAAGATAACAGTGAAGGAGAGAAAGCTCCACACCATTGTATTCGGCTCCAAGCCGTAGAAGCAGTCGGAGTGGAAAGACTTTGGCCCAGGGCACCTCCAGCTTCTGGACGAGCAATCCAAACATGAAAGGCTGAGGTGGGAGTGTGAGGCCATCTAGAGGCTGACAGGTTGGAGAGAAGAAGAGCATCCCAGCGTGGTCCTTACTGCCTAGAAAACTGCTTGTGAATGTCACATTATCCAGCTCCTCCACAAACTTCCCTGTAACAGAAGATCAGGACTCTGTAGTCTTTGTTTTTGTAAAAGGCAAACAAGTAGCCTGTGTGTGTGAGTGTGTGTGTGTGTGTGTGTGTGTGTGTGTGTGTGTGTGTGTGTGTGTGTGTGTGTGTGTGTGTGTGCTGTATACCTTTTTGGGCTTCTTGGTAAATGTTGAGATAGAGTGTGAAGAGGTCTTTGGGAAGAGTTTTTTCTTCTGGCAAACACTCCAACAAAAACACCAGCTCTCTTTGTCCCAGAGCCTGCAGCCCGTTAGAGCCAAAACACCAACACTGCCGAGAGGAGTCTGATAGACAAAACAAAAACACAGTTATCAGGGACTCTGTGGGAAAACATGCAAAGACACCCATCGTTCTCATTTGTATCCAGTATCAGGGTTTCTGCAGGTTTCGCCACGTCAAGTTTAAAGCTACAGTGCGTAGTTTCTGTCGCCCCCATAAGGAATTCTAAGTAATAACAACAAAACTGTCAGCGCGTCCACATGAAACCAGTCTTTAGTGATCGTGCACCGCCCCCCCACCCCTCCTCCACACAGTTGCTAGTAGCCAAGAAGGACACGGAGAATAAAAAAACAGGACTCTTTAGAAGAGATAATTATCTTCACTTGAGCTGAGTGGGAAAGTCACCGGACGCCACAATCTCCTGAACATCGCCATACTGAGAAATCCAGAGAGAGTTGTGTGGAGTTGTGTGTCTTAATTACCTTTGTAACATTGCATTTAGCAACGGCTTGAATGTAACGGAAGTTCGTTAATATCAAAAAGTTACGCACTAAAGCTATGAGGCTTATTCTAGTGTAATTGAGGTACAACAAAATGCAGAGTCATACAATTACTTGCAAAGTAAATACATGTATTCAAATTGAATAAAAGCGACACGGAGTAATACCAATCGGTTCATATACAGCAAAATAATTTTTGGAGTAGCAATAGAGAGAACTACAACACCAAGGAATAAAAAAAAAAAAAAAAGTGCTGTGGGAGACTTTTAGTGAGATAGGGTTACATGGACGTAGGAAAATTACGACCTGGAACACAACACTTGACCGAATTTAATGATTCGATGATTTGATTTTGAAACTTTTTTGGACTTTTTAAGACCGTGTATATGCGACTCCGAGTATATGCGCTATGTACGTTGAAAGTATCCAGATTCATTTGAGATATATTTAATCTACTTACAGGAAACTAGTTTGACATTGACCAGCAGGTTTGCGTTGAGAACAAATGTCAGCGGTCGAGGTCCACCTTCCTCTAATAAGTGCAGAATCTGGCACGGGGCAGGGCTCTCCTCCACCAGAACATCTGCAGAGGAAACACAGCAGAGCACATTTACACTTACATGCATGAGATCCAAAACAATCGTGGGAATGATTATTACCGTGCGTGTACATGTTGTACCCTGTGATCGGACACCTTGAGGGGAAATATGTTTTGCAGACTGATGACATGAGAAAATAATCTCCCCAACAATATAAGAATGGCTGCATTCACAGATTTACATTCTTCATTAAACAGATTTTATTTTCTTTAAGTATAGGCGATGGTACTTAGGCCAGACAGATTTTTTTACAGTATAATCAGGCGAACAAGACGTGCATTTAATCTCTCTCTGGGTGTTGTGATGCTGCCGTGTTGAAAGTTTCAGAAAGAAATTACAGGTCCGACCTAGTTATTTAGATTGCTATATTTCTTTTTACGTAAAAGCAACTCAGGATCACTAAGACCAACATGTTAAGCTACAAAGACATTCACGTAAAAGACACGCATGTCTGAAAAGGAGATATAAAATAATCAAAAATAAAATTAAAGACAAACCTCCCGCTTCCTCCTCTCCAGTGGTGATAAGCAGAGGCGGGAGCTCATCATCGTTATCTGGCAGCAGGCTGGGAATCCTCTTCACTGAAGTACCGATTCCAGAGAGCAGGGCGTAGTCCCAGGGTCCGGACACCGGAGGTCGGACCACCTCCGCAGCAACAGAAGCTTCGGGGGCCGAGGAGCCACCGACTCCAACCTCTGACCCAGGCTGAAAGATGAGGTAGGTCAGTGACTGTGGTCCCATTATACTCAAATTAGGGCTCTCAAATGGAGCAATATACACACATCGCGGAAGGCTGCAACACATCGTGAAAGACACTCTGTATCTGTATATTAGTAGAAAACAGCATGTTAAATGTCATTCTTTTTTTAACTGTGCCTTTTATATTCAATTCAATGTTCAATTTGCTCAATAAAAGAAATGTTAGACATTATTTCCTTTCGATTGTTTTAAATTCAACAAGCAGTTTGTTGTATTTTAGCAGAATACTGAAAGCAGCAGAACTGAGTTCACTTTAATATCGGTTTCTTTATCGCAAAGTAATATCGTTATTGCATATTTTTCTCATATGGTGCAACCCTTACTAAAATATTTATAATCTAAGCTCAGTAAAACCAACACAAAGCCTATTAACCACCAGGAAAAGAACCAATTTTTCTCAAAACAAGATAAAAAAGGAGTTAAAAGGGGCGCTGGGTAGCTCACCTGGTAAAGCGTTCGCCCATGTCATTCCCCTTCTCTCCCCCCTTCATGTCTTAGCTGCCCTATCAAATAAAGGCCTAAAACGCCAAAAGGAGATATAAACTAAAGAACTTAAACTAAGAATCCAGTGTTTCCCTGTAGCGTGGATGATGTACAGTATCCGTTTCTTACTGTCGTTTGGTCTGGAGAGACGGCACTGAACTCCTGGGAGCTCCGGCTCGTCACCGACAGCTTGGTGGTGTCTGCGACCTCTCCGTTGGGCAAGATGCCGTCAGCGAACCACACGCGCTTATGTTCACGAGGACAACCTGATGACACACCGACAACGGAAAGTCTTTTCAAGGGTACATTTCAGGAAAACAACAGTAAAAGTAAAAAAATGAAGTAAAAGTATGTACAGTATTTAAGAGAAATCATACTGTCGTTGTTTGGGTGTTTGAGAACGGACACAGGCACCATGACGGTCGGTGGAGGAGAGTTGAGAGTGCCGGCGGCTCGAGCCTGCTGCAGAGGGGGGATGGTGCTGCAGTACTCAGACGGGACGTTGGGGTTCGGACTGGGACCAGCAGGACTCATCATCCGCTCCAGGGCCTGGGCTACAAGGGCAAACATGTCATAGAGGTGTGTTAAAATTAGCACTATTAGTTGAATAACTCCTTTTAATCTACTCTTAACTCAGATTTCAGTCTTAAATGAAGCACACTTCACTTAAAGGTGCAGTAGGTAAAACTAACTGTCATATTTGCTGAAACTGACCCTATGTTCGAGTAGAAGTAGGCAATTGAAGAAAAAAAAGTCCAGCTCCTCTTGCAACATCTACAGCCTGTAGCAAAAATCCATCGCTGCCTGTTCAGACGCACGCATGCTGACTTTCTAAACGAAGAAGGTAACCATGATCTCCTGAACAGCAGTTTATCATTCAAACATTCACATTTATTAGCGGTGCTATGAGCTAAATTATGTCGATTCTTGGTATTGTTTAGCTTATGTTGTTAAAAGAAATACACTGATTGCTAACTGTGCAAAATGGTAGCGGGCTAAACTTAAACTCGTGGCCAAAATAGATGAGTGTGTATGAAACCGTTGACCATAACAACTACAAAATGTGATATAGTAGCTGATAAGACACTATAGAACTTTATTCATCTTGAGGGAATAAGCAAAAAAGGCAAATAGAAACAAAAATATAATCAATAAAGATTACCAATAAAGTTTCAATCTGAAATACACACAATGCCAAACAAGTTAACGGTGAGGACCATAAACAATACCATAGTATTGTCTCATTACTCTATTTTATTCAGTTCAGCCCTCAAGTTCCTTCTCTTTAACAAATTCTGTTTTTTTAACAACTTGCTGGTGTCAAACTAGCAAAACTGTGGGAAATCTAATCTAGATCTGATGTTTTTAGACACCGAGGTATATACAGTAGGTTTGTCATGTTTTATCAGCTATGACGGTCATTTTGTGTCACCGATACGTCAAATTAACGAGGACACAAGGATTAAGTTTCTCTGATATCGGAGAATTCTGATTAGAGCCCGACCGATATATCGGCGGGCCGATACTAGGCATTTCCCGAACTATAGGTATCGGTATCTATAATGGCCGATAACTATTTTTTTATTCATTCATCAGAATCATTTATAACGACAAATAAATGATTCTGACACCAGAAGACATCTGTCCACCAGAGGACGCTCTACAACGTCCCTGTTAGTGATGGCGTTGCATAGTCTGTCCACCAGAGGACGCTCTACAACGTCCCTGTTAGTGATGGCGTTGCATAGTCTGTCCACCAGAGGACGCTCTACAACGTCCCTGTTAGTGATGGCGTTGCATAGTCTGTCCACCAGAGGACGCTCTACAACGTCCCTGTTAGTGATGGCGTTGCATAGTCTGTCCACCAGAGGACGCTCTACAACGTCCCTGTTAGTGATGGCGTTGCATAGTCTGTCCACCAGAGGACGCTCTACAACGTCCCCATTAGTGATGGCGTTGCATAGTCTGTCCACCAGAGGACGCTCTACAACGTCCCGTTAGTGATGGTGTTGCATAGTCTGTCCACCAGAGGACGCTCTACAACGTCCCTGTTAGTGATGGCGTTGCATAGTCTGTCCACCAGAGGACGCTCTACAACGTCCCGTTAGTGATGGCGTTGCATAGTCTGTCCACCAGAGGACGCTCTACAACGTCCCGTTAGTGATGGCGTTGCATAGTCTGTCCACCAGAGGACGCTCTACAACGTCCCTGTTAGTGATGGCGTTGCATAGTCTGTCCACCAGAGGACGCTCTACAACGTCCCCGTTAGTGATGGCGTTGCATAGTCTGTCCACCAGAGGACGCTCTACAACGTCCCTGTTAGTGATGGCGTTGCATAGTCTGTCCACCAGAGGACGCTCTACAACGTCCCTGTTAGTGATGGCGTTGCACAGTCTGTCCACAAGAGGACGCTCTACAACGTCCCTGTTGGTGTGTGGCATGTGTTTTTTGTTCAAAAGGAATTTAAGTTTCATATCTTAAGTTTGTATTTGTATTTTTTATTTATCAGAACTTTAATACATTTTGATGTTCTGTTGTGACAAAACAAATTATTATCATATTATTTTAGTGAGGACTCATAAATAACTACAAATAACTAATGTTAGGGAAATCTGTTTAGGTTTTGTTAGGCGTTTCTGGATTTTTTTTTCAACTATATATCGGCATATCAAATTTTTAAATAACCAAATATCGGTTTTAAAAATCCTTTATCGGTCGGGCTGTAATTCTGATACAACTCTAAAAATGAACGTGTATCTGTATCAACTGATGAGGAGGATGATGCTTTTTTTCTTAGATATCAAAATCAGATAACTGAGAAGTGGAAGTGGAGCATGTGTTTGACTGTGCAGTGCTGGTGGAAAGGCTATACGCAGTCTATCAGTCACGTTGCAATGACCACAAGGCAGTGACAGTGATTTGTGAGCACTGTAATGGCTCATGTGTGTTTGGGAACTGCTTATGTGCAACACAATATACAGCAGGACATTCCTGTAGCTACATTTCTACAGCTGTCCTCTATTAAAGAAATTGTTAGTCAACTAACACTCATACGAGTTTGTCAACTAATTGATTAGTTGATTTAAAGGTGCAGTAGATGAGCCTCATAAAACTAACTTTCTGTCATATTTGCTGAAACTGACCCTATATTCGAGTAAAACTAGGTAGGTAATTTAAATTCTGGCACCACCTACAGCCTGTAGTGTAATTTGCAAAAATTCATTGGGCTTTAGCAGAAAGGGGAGGGACTGAGACATTTTTTTGGCTACGTCCTAGATCATCGCAATCCTACCTACAGCCTTTAATCGACAGACCTAAGTTTCTCCACCAATAATTATGCAAAGCAACACTTTAAATGTTGCTTTACTGAAAGTAAGTCATTTTGCATAAAAAGGCAAGAGGGGAGCCCTATACTTAGTTTTTAATTAAAAAGACATGAAAAAGCTTCATTTGAGTATTTTTTTCATTTACGAAAAAGACAATATTCTAACTAAGCTGTTAACATGGCTAATTAAAGTGAATGTTCCACAAATTTTTTAATTTTGATGCAGTTGAAGGATTTGTTGTCACATTTTCCACCGTTGGCCCGTGCGAACACAGCCTCCCTCTATCATTTGTTCAAGGCCTCTTTAAAATGCTCGACGTTGCGATGTTTGTGCATATCCCAAAAAACCTGTTGATATCCAAGTCTTTAACAATGTTTAAAGTAGCCGTGTTTCTCCTTCCTAACAGGAATGTGGGCTTTTCTTCTGGGCATGCATCCCTACCCCAGCTTTGCATTGGTCTGTGTACAACACACACAGAGCTGACTGTAAACAGGCAGGAGGCTGCGTGTCGCAAACTGCGGTAAAAAAAAACAACTGTATACATCAAGGTCACTTTATTAATACCCAATGGTTGCTTTACAGTGGGTGTTGAGTGGATCAGCCTCCACACACACACACACACACACACACACACACACACACACACACACACACACACACACACACACACACACACACACACACACACACACACACACACACACACACACACACACACACACACACACACACACACACACACACACACACACACACACACACACACACACACACACACACACACACACACACACACACACACACGAAGACTGTATCATGTAAGGTGACAAAGAGACAACATTGCTCATTACTAAAAAATAAAGTAAATAATTCCGCAGACCAAATAAAATATAAAGAAGGCTGCGGACCTGTACTGCTACTACTTACTGAATATATGTATAGCCACTGGGACAAAGCTGTTTCTGTATCGCTTAGTTTTACGCGCTGGTACTTTATACCTGCGTCCCGACAATAGGAGCTAAAAATTCACTTGGTAAAGGGTGAAAGTGGTCTTTCAAAAATAGTTCCAGCTATCCTTTGTAACAGTTTAAAATACAGGGATTCTGGGTTGAGCTGTGGCTTTCCCCATCAGCTTACTGGACCACTTCACAATTTCATTCAGACAGTTCAGATTCTTTAATAAAAGCATGATAGTTTTCTCAGGCAAAACAATCACTGCTCTCCCTTTTTATACACAGCGTCACAGTTTGCTGTCAATGGTCGTTCTAAGATATTTGTAGCGTTGTCTACATGTCCAAAGAATGCTCCTAAAACCTAAATAATATCGGCATATCCAAGATGTCTTCCTACATTTGGAATAAGGCCTAACTCAGAATATCTGTTTACATGACTCATATCAAATAATAATAGTAAAGGGGATGCAAGTGAAGTCAATGGCAGCTCGACTTCCCCTACAGTACATTATTTAGTGCAGATGAATGAAGGTTTTTGCATTCAGGACAGACATGAGTTGTTGCTTCCAGAAAAGCTGGCTATGACTGAGCGGCTTTCTCTCAATGCCATTCAATTACGCTCCCCGCAGAAAATGCCGATGCAGCACTCGTCTACATTTCATTGATTAGGCATCATAGATCTTTAACATCCGTTGTGTACTGACAACAACTACAGTGTGGCTTACAAAAGCACGGAGACACGAGCACATTGGGACGAAGCACGCAGTTAAGACATTACAACAATGCAGACCCTTGTTAATGGAATAAAAAAGGTGTCTTGTCAGTCCCATAGCATCATCCCTACAAGGAGAGTTTCATCTCATTTTGCAAGGAAAGCATGACAAAGCACAAAAAAAAGTCAGCCAGGGCTTCAGGCAAGTAAGAAATCCCTTTGTGATCCCATTTTAAGTTTAGTACCAACATAAACAAACAAAACACACAAGCAGTAAACAACAGAAGTCGGATGCATTGTATCTTACCTCATCATCATCATCATCATCATCGTCATCATCCTCCCTTCTGTTAAAACTCAACCAGGCCAAATCCCTGCGAGCCTATTCCTAAGGCTGACTTTAGACAATCCCATCCCAGCATTCCTGACGTCGCACTTCGCTTATTTCCTGTGAGTCTACGTCTGTTGTTAGCCAAAATAGCCTGTTAGCTTTAGGACTGATGTGTGTGTGGTAAGCATCACATGCAGCTCACCACACTGCTCTGAGAGATAGAGAGCAGAGGGAGCAGAGGGAGAGAGGTGACGGAGAGGAGAGAGGGAGGGATCGCGTCACACCACAGAAGCCTCGACCAAAAGTGGATCACCTCCTTCTTAATATAGACCACACACACACACACACACACACACACACACACACACACACACACACACACACACACACACACACACACACACACACACACACACACACACACACACACAGGACAAATGCCAGTGTACTGCTATAACTCTCCTCCCTTTCTACTGCCCTCTCCATCCTCTCTCTCTCTCCCCCTCTCTCAGTCCAAAACGCCCCTCTTATCAAAGCCGACAAGTAAACAACAGAAGCAGAAACAATCAGATTCTTAATCTTTGTTTTTACACAACGTGCAGTTTATGTTCATAAACATACACGTCCTGATATGAATGTTCGCTAGATATTCAGACAGAAGTGAAAGAAAGTCCCTGAGCCACTTTGTACGGGACATTTCTTTGAGTTTCGTGTCTTAAATATTCATCAGATGCATAATAAAAATGTTACTGGGATGTTATTAAGTTTTGATGACAACTTGCGAATTCAGTCTATTTTAAGATGACCCGTGAGGGATGAAAATACTTAAATATATCCCACCGGTTATTACATTCACCCTCTTACTGCTCGATTAGGGAGAAAAATCATGAATCACAATTATTTTGTCAATTTAAATCAATTCAAAATCTAATTATCAGTTAAAAACCATTCAAGGTGAAACATCATAGAATGATGATTAACCTTTTTATTTAAATTAATCTGAAGATCAAAGACTAGCGGTGCATCAGTCACAACACAAACAAAGGCCAAGTTGGCAACAACAGTGCCGTCTAAACAACATGTTTTTTGCATCGGGCCGCCCAAAGGGCCAGGAACGGCCCTGCTAGCTGGGGACGTCCTCAAGGTCGAGCCCTGAAGGGCGGCACTTGGTGTTTAAGCCCCAAACGTCTCCTTCCAGGCAGTGCTGCCTGGAAGGCACTAGGATTAGGCAATGGTTAGGGTTAAGGTTAGCTGCGTTGAAGTCAACGGTGGTGGCGCTGCCTGGAAGTCGACATTAGGGGCTTAAAAACAGCATCAAGCTTGAAAGGCCCTCCAAAAGCCAGCCTTCATTTTAATGCTATATGTTCCTCCAGGTAAGGCAGGCAGGCAGGCAGGCAGGCAGGCAGGCAGGCAGGCAGGCACACACAGACAGACAGATAGACACACACAGGCTTTATCCCATGTCAGAGGTTTGTCAATAATTCACTGAACAGGCTGCAATAAAAAAATCGTCTCTGTTGTTTCTGGACATTGTTTTTTAGCCATCAAACAACTCCTGAATGACTCTGCACTTCTGTTGACAATCACACTACCTACAGAGTTAAAAAATATTTCCATTTAGGAAATAAAGGAGGAAGAAAGGAAATATATTTAGAAACTAGTCTTTGCTTAAATGTCTGTAAGAAATTTGTGGAAGTGAGTCTCGGATCAGACCAAACAAGGGCCTTAACTTTTTTTATTGAGCATATAACAGAGACAGTATACAGCTACAAGTGTATACAATACAAACAGGCCAAGTAAGCCAATGGAGATACAAAAAAACAACCTAATAAAAGGGGCCTTACCTCTGTGTATGGTATCAAAGCAGACGACACACACGCGGGCCTCTTTCTCCAGGTACTTCAGCTTACACTTCCTGTTGCAGCACACCGCACAGTACACCTGCCACGGAGAAGAGAGTGACCAAAGAGAGACATGCCACCGAGAAACTTGCATACATGAGAAAAAAAAAAAGACAACAAATAACGGTTTATCCGAACATGTGTGCCTGTGTAGTCCCTTAAGTAGAATTACTTGTGCTGTGAACAATAACAAACGGTTCTCTCTAATGCTGTTTTAATCACTGCACCTTAACAGACTTAGCTCCATCTTTAGGACACGCAGCTCAGTAGAGATCTATAGAGAAGCTGAACAAAGAACTGCTGACTCATGCTCTCTGCACCCCGTCAATCCACTGTGCTATATTTGGACCTGGGACTTAATCCGTTTTATTAAACTATTTCTGAAACACGCCACATTAGAACTTTCCCTTTCCTTTCACAGTTGATTGCAGCTAATCTTTTGATACATTTAGCTTAACCTAGAAGATTTTAATTATATGTGAAACAGTCATAAGAGTTCACTGTAAAAGACAAGGACAAACTACGGTTCCCTTGGTAGTGTAACTGTGAAATTTACAATTGGCCCCAAGAATATTAACTAAAAGAAAGGGTGTAACAATGCATTGTGAATCACATAAAAATCAATATTAATGTGTAAAGATTACAACTGGTTGAGGTAAAAAAAAAAAACTAATGGTGATGCAATTTTTAAACATCGTAGGGCGTACCCTACTTTAGATTTGACTTGTTTTATTTCAGATGTCACTACCTCTTCTTAGTATATCATATTCTATTTAGTCATTTTGATGTGGGATTTGTTTTACAAACCTAATTGTACTTTTTTAATTTCATTTTGGTTATGTTAGATAAAACACAGTTCCAGTTGGACTTTTGATAAGACCACTTTTTGCACGGTTTCTATGAATGAAGGAACTTTCCCATCATTTGTCTGTTATAAAATCATGGGCGCCCGGATAGCTCAGTTGGTAGAGGAGAGGTTTACTCCTCGGCGCAGTGGGCCCGGGTTCGACTCTGACCTGCGGCCCTTTGCTGCATGACCTTCCCCCTCTCTCTCCCCTTTCATGTATTTAGCAGTCCTATCAAAAGGCTGATAATTCCCAAAAGATAATCTTAAATAAAAAATAAAATAAAAATCGAACCCTGAGAAAGGGGCGGCCTCTTGCTCAAGAGAAGAGAGCATGTGCCACATGTAGGCTGAGTCCTGAGCCCGGGGTTTGAGTCCAACCTGTGACTCTCTGCTCCGAATTGTCCCTCATCTCTCTCACCTTTCCTGTCTACCCAAAGTCACTATCAAATAAAAGGGAAAGCCCCCAAAAAAATCTTAAAAAAAAAAAAAAAAGATCCAGAGAAAATCATATCGTGAACTCAAAATCATGAATCGTATCGAATTGTGAGTTAAGGGTTTCTTCACATCCCTCACAAAAAGTGAGGTATCTCTCACATTCTGAATGCTGTATACTACTATCTCTGTATGATGATGTGATGTCTAACAGCTGTATAGTACCATCTCTGTATGATGATATGATGTCTAACAGCTGTATAGTACCATCTCTGTATGATGATGTGATGTCTAACAGCTGTATACTACTATCTCTGAATGATGATGTGATGTCTAACAGCTGTATAGTACCATCTCTGTATGATGATGTGATGTCTAACAGCTGTATAGTACTATCTCTGTATGATGATGTGATGTCTAACAGCTGTATAGTACCATCTCTGTATGATGATATGATGTCTAACAGCTGTATAGTACCATCTCTGTATGATGATGTGATGTCTAACAGCTGTATACTACTATCTCTGAATGATGATGTGATGTCTAACAGCTGTATACTACTATCTCTGAATGATGATGTGATGTCTAACAGCTGTATAGTACCATCTCTGTATGATGATATGATGTCTAACAGCTGTATAGTACCATCTCTGTATGATGATATGATGTCTAACAGCTGTATAGTACCATCTCTGAATGATGATGTGATGTCTAACAGCTGTATACTACTATCTCTGAATGATGATGTGATGTCTAACAGCTGTATAGTACCATCTCTGTATGATGATGTTTTGTTAACAGCTGTATAGTACCATCTCTGTATGATGATGTTTTGTTAACAGCTGTATAGTACCATCTCTGTATGATGATATGATGTCTAACAGCTGTATAGTACCATCTCTGTATGATGATGTTTTGTTAACAGCTGTATAGTACCATCTCTGTATGATGTTTTGTTAACAGCTGTATACTACTTCTTCATCGTCCCGTAACTCACAGTGGGACTGTAGTGCAAAAACAAGTATGATGGGAACAATTTTTCCTTGATTTAGGGTTAATTCAACCAGCCGAGCTATATGCTGTGAGAACAAAACGAGGCCTTGCACAACAACAAAATGGCTGCACCATAACACTGCTCAACCTTTCATCTTTAGCTGCAACGATCGACAGAAAGGTAATTGCAAACGATTGTGACAATCCTTTTAATAAGGTTTCAAGAAAAAATTTCAAATATTTTCTGGTTCAAAGCTCTAAAATGTTTCTGTTTTCTCTTCATCTCACATGACTTGTGGTTTTAGACTGCTTTTTTGGCAAAACAAGACTAGGATATTGCGATGGGAAATATATTTATTTTGTGTGAGCAAATTTGCATTGAAGCATTTGTTTTTGCGGCTTGTATTTTTAGAGCAACTAACTGAGTTGATCAATTAGTTGATCAAGACAACAAAATCGTGACAATTCTGATCTACTGTTAATTTCGTCAGACGAGACGAGACTAAATATGTTCGTCAATGACCTTTTTTTCCATGACAAAGACGAGACGATGACGAGACTGCACCAATATCCAAAATCGATGACTAAGAGTAAATTAAAATGCATTATTGTTGACGAAAAAAGACGAGACTAAAATGTTTTGTATAAAATAAAAACTAAGATAAAATCTCTCTTCATTTTCGTCTACGATCGTCTCTACTTTTTCATCCTGAGATAGAACTAGAACAGCGCCCGTTTGGAGCGCCGGGAGGAAGCCCGGCTCGATATAAAACCACGCGTTTAACAAAGTGTAATTTGTCAGGTAATTATGACATTTAACCAATATTTGGCATGTGTGAAACACTATTTGACTGAAATAGTTATCAGAAATAATCTCAGAAATAATTAATTAAAAAAAAAAAAAAAAGACAAAAATGTTTTACTTTTATAATCTTCCCCTTAACATTTAAAGGAATCTACCTGCATGTGTGTGCTCAAATATGCCTTCTGGAAAGTATAAATAAAATATGAATTACTAATCAGACATTAATTAAGAAGTTCCCCAGCACGTTGGCCAGGACTCATTCTTCATGCCTATTATCTCAAACATCTCTCAGATAAGGCCGAGGATGATGGGGAACGTCTGGCTGCTTGTCTGCCGAATCTCTGAGATCTCTGTTTTCTTCATTTTCAATCATGTCGCCATCCATACTACTATGTGCTAACGTTAGCGCCGTCAAGCTGCAATGATTGGCCGCGATTGAATGCAGAATGCCGCCGAATCTGTCGAGTCGTCTTAGTGGTGCGTCAAGTGCAACGTACACTATAGTCCCATCCAATTAGATTGAATTCGGTACTGATGACATGAACAATGATAACGGTAACTCCAGTGAAATTATTTGAAACTTGTTAGTGAGGACTAGATTGGGACTGTATTTAAAGCTGATTCTGCATTTCGAACTTCGCCCCAGGTGTCTGTTAAAACACGGACAGAGACAACTTCTCTTCTTTAAAGTAAAAATATAAGAAAAATCTACTTAAGTACAGTAACGAAGTATTTGTACTTCGTTACTTCCCATCTCTGCTAACTTATTTAAACGTACAGCATTCAAACGATGCTTGCTATAATAATAATAATGAACACAATGAAGTGCGTGATTAACATACCTTCCCGCAGGCGCGACAGTGATGCCGCCTCTTGGTGAAAGTGAACCTCTGGTAGCAGTTCATACAGTTGGGAGCTTCAGAGTCTGGTACCCAGGCAGGCTGTCTGCTCCCCAGCTCCTCCGCTCCCTCTCTCTTCCAGTTCACAGATCGGGCACCATCTGTGGGTGAGTCCCCGGGGTAAGGTGGGGGCTCTGAGAGTTCATCATACCCCGGGCTGTAATCCTGATGCTCCTGAGAGGCGTACATAGGGCTCAAATCCCTAATGTTGGAATGCTCCTCTGTAAGACTTGTGGGTGAACTTTCTTCTTCATTCTCAGAGATACCGAGCGTCTGAGCCTGCTCCTCGCCTTCGTCCCCTGCTGGTGGAGATCTAGCAATGTGGCAGTGTAGCTGTTTAGGTCTTGCGCCTCCATAGGAGGGCGGCTGATCGGGGCTACTGCTGTGCTGGGATTGGAAAGTGTTGCTGGTCAAAGAATGTCTTACCGCAGCAGAGAGTTCTGACTCTTCTTGGCACGGAGGTCCGCAAGAGTCTTGTGACGGAGCACCAGGGTTAAAATGTCCCTCTACGGACACACACATTGTTCTGTCGCTTTCTGGAGAAGCCAGACCCTCTAGATCCTCTTGTCTACCTCGACCACAGCTCCGCAGCTCTTCTCCCACAAGCCTGCCCTCCAGATCTCCGAGAGATTCAGAGAGACTCTCCGGCTGAGTGAAATCCCGGGAGCTGCTGCAATAAGAGACACCCCTACCTTGCTCTGCTTCCGTGTGCGCCTGCAGGAACGCGTCCAACTCCTCGTCTGTGACCAGCAGCTCAGCCTGGTCGCTCTCAGGCAGATATTCAAAGCCAAACTCGTGTGGATCGACTGGGCTGGGCTCCGAGCGTTCGCAGGAGGCCAGGTCTGCAGAAGGAAGGGCGGGGGCAGTGGGTTCAAGAGTGAGACGCTGCCCCTCTGGTGACACCCTGCCCTCTGTAACGCGTTCCTCTAAACAGGACCTGTCCTCCCTGGCTTCTGCGGCTGACAGGGAGTCTGCCTCTGTGCTCTCAGAGACATCTATTGCCTCATTGCACTGCTCCGTTGCTTGCCCCGACTCATCCTCTATCATCTCCGTGTTCACCAGAGCTCCACACATGGAAACAGCTAGTGGCAGGCACGATAAGCCTACTGGTTCGTTCTTTGAAGACCCCGACTTTAAACCAACAGGAGACTCTTCCTCACGTTGATCAGAGGCTTCTTGCAGCCCGTCCTCTTTATTCTCTGAGGTTGTTGTTTCGTTAATGCAATCTGCTGGCAGAGTGGCCCCTTCACAGTGGTCTAATGAGTTACCTAGCACTTGGTTTGTGCAAACCGCCTGCTCACCGTCCCTCTCCTCTTTCTCCAACGACTCAGCGGTGCTTGGGGGCAGCGAATCGTCCGCGGACTCGCAGCTCCTCTCCACTGCAGCAGAAAGAATGACATCCAGCAGACTGAGCGATGCAGAGTATTCGCCGCTCCGCTCATGGGAATCTAAACCCAGCAGCTCATCTTTCCCTGCAGAGGCCTGTTCTTCCTTGGTGACTCCGCAACCAGAGCTTTGGCTCGGCCGTCCTAGCTCATCTCCGCGTACGGCGATCACAGGGCTGTCAAAGTCCACGAGCAGCAACTCCTCCTCCTCCTCCACTTCCTCCTCCATTTGCTTTTCCACCATGTCCATCTCGCTGAAAGCATCGTGGCTGTTGGCTCTGACCAGGATGGCCGAGCTTGTGTCGTTCACGAGGTCGCACACCGGCTTCAGAGTTCGGTCGGGGCAGGGAGGGGCGGAGCTTTGAGCCGGCCTGCGATCCACAGAGGAGAGAAGGTCCACTCCCGTGAGAGGTTGACCTTTGACCTCTCTGTCGTCTGCGCCGCGGTTTTGACTGCTGGAGCGGTCGGGACAGCTGGTGGCGGAACCATAATGAAGCGAGTTAAGGTCAGGGAGGTTTGGTGGGACAGTGGACGCCTGGGAGGATAAACACTGGGAGCCCAGTGAGGAGAAGGGGTACACAGGAGGCTTCAGGAAAACAGATTTGCACTCAAGTTCCTCTGTAATAAAGAAAAAAGAACAAAACGGCAATTGATTAATTGATTAATTGATCATTTTTTTATGAATTCCAGCTTGTTAAATGTGAATATTTTCTAGTTTCTTCTCTCCTCTGAGACAGTAAACTGAATATCTTTAAGTTGTGGACAAAACGAGACGTTTGAGGAAGTCATTCTTGGGCTTTTGGGAAACACTGATCCATCTTTCACTATTTCCTGACATTTTATAGACCAAACAACTACTCCATCTAACAATGTTTAAAATGGCGTTTAGAATTAGACACTGAAAAATCATATGAATCAGACATTACGGTGTATATGTTGTCATATCCCCCAAATTCATGTATAAAAAAGGCAACATGTTACATTAATCAACCCTCACTTATTCCAGCAACCTTTGCACTATTGTCTTACTTTTGACAAATGTCATTTTTGTGTGTGTGTATATAGTGCGCGCACACACACACACACACACACACACACACACACACACACACACACACACACACACACACACACACACACACACACACACACACACACACACACACACACACGTCTAATTGATTTGCACTTTGTTTACTTGTGAATTGTTGTATGTATTCTCTATTTATCGACTGTTTTCATTCTTCCCATGTATTAATCTCTGTCTTATTGTTTCTATTTATTGATTTTAATTGCTGAAGGAGCAGCTAAAGTTGTCAGCGCTGGAGTCCAAGAAAACGTTTCCCCAAGGGAACAATAAAGCGCAACTGAATTGAATCTCCGGCCAAGGGCTGCACGGCCTCACAGCCAGAACAAAAACACTAAAGTGGAGCTTCTTTCCAGTGGCTGCACGGGAGCTCACTGACTTAAGTACGCTCTCGCGAGCGCCTGGGTAGCTCACCTGGTAGAGAGCGCGCCCATACATAGAGGTTTAATCCTGGACGCAGCAGCTGCGGGTTAAACTCCAACCTACTGCCCTTTGCTGCATGTCATTCCCCCTCATTCTCCCTTTTCATGTCTTCAGCTGTCCTATAAATACACTTTTGTTCCATTTATTATAGGTTTTAGATTTGGATTATTATTTTAACCTAGCTAAAACACTTGTTATTCACTGTGTACACTGCTGAATCTGGGTAACAATGTTATTAACATGCTTTAATTACAATAAACTGATCTGAATCTGTAGTCAAATGTTTGTTTATCTGTGACATAAAATGGAGTTTAGAATTAGACACAGAAAAATCATATGAATCAGACATTACGGTGTATATGTTGTCATATCCCCCAAATTCATGTATAAAAAAGGCAACATGTTACATTAATCAACCCTCATTTATTCCAGCAACCTTTGCACTATTGTCTTACTTTTGACAAATGTCATTTTTGTGTGTGTGTATATAGAGTGACAACTCTGTAAATGTCCTAGAGCGGCCCAGCCAAACTTTCCGTATGCATTGTATTTCTTTGTAGATTAAGGTTTGAGAGCATAAAAAAACCAGAGCCAAAATCTATGTATGTGTTAATATACAGTACACCATATACAGTTGACAAATTCAAGTAAAAACGTTCAAGTGAGATCATCCACAAAACGTATTCAGTCAAAGTTTCTTTATTGTCAAAGTTTCTTTATTGTAAATCACTTGAACTTCAACAATTGATCACTTAATAGTTTAGACAATCAAAGATTGTGGTAGCTATTTTGATAATAATCATTTAAGTTGTTAAGTCAAAAGGCGATTTGATGCTTTTCTCTTTCTGTATCACTTTAAATTAAAAAAATATTTTTTGACAGATTTCCATTAAATATCAACACATGGTCTGGGAAATTGTGATGGACATTTTCCTTTAAGATTTAACAGATCAATGTAATTAATGGATAAAATAGTCAAGATTAACCCAAAAAAATGAAAGTCATCTGTCACAGCCCTGTGCTGTATCTTACCAGTGTTGAGTTCAAAGTCATCGAGCAGTTTGTCCAGATCACATACAGCTGCCTTGAAGAAGCTGTCCATGCTGGGCTGAAACAAAGGGCCCTTAACCCCCTCCAATTCCTAAAGAGAAGAAGAAAAGAAAAGACTTGTTGTAATACTGGGGGCTGAAAGTATTATCTCAAACACATTTTGTCAGTCCGATATCTTTCCTGTTTGGGTGGTAGTAAAAATAAATCAGCTTAAGAGACAAGGTCAAGGCTTGAGCATTACCACCTGAGGGTGATGTCATAACTTTCCCTCCCGTGTTGCACAGGAGTCTCGTTGTCTACAACCCGCACCGCACAAGACTGAGAGGGAACGTTTGTTGGAGGGAAAAACCAATAACTGTTTGTTTTTTTATGCAAATGTCTCAAAGATCCTAATCTCAACTTCTGTGCAACAACACAAGAAACAAGATACCTGCAAGACGACTCAGAGTAAAAAAATATATATAATGTAGTTTGTTATGTGTGAATATTTTCTATTTTCTTCTCTCCTCAGTAGCTATGTTTCCATCCACACGTTTTTATCCGAATTAAGTGATATTGAATGAAAAAAGTCTTCTGGAAACAGTCAAATTTGATGGAATTTCATGAATATCGACTCAAAGGAAATACTCATCAGATTTTTATCTTGATCAATATACTGTACGACTTATGTGATAAAAGCTGATGGAAACGTTATTTGCTGAATAAATAATGAATTGCGATTAAATTTTAGGTCATTTTATGGTTGTAACCCGCCACTAAACGAAGACGTTTTAGTTCATATCCGCTCTGTTTGCACACATGGCGGGTGTCAAAGACAGATGGAAGTGGACAAACGAACCCTCCCCATAGGAAAATCAAGGAAAGGTCGTTTGTTGTCTACCACGTGCAGGCGGCTTAAGGTAAAAAAGTAGATATTATATCAATATCGTCTTAAATTTAGAACATTGTATTAGCGTGATATGAAGTCTTTTCCTAGCTTTAAAGACTGCATTACAGTAATGTGATGTCATTTTCTGAACTTACCTGACTTACTAGATTTCCTATTTACACACACACACACACACACACACACACACACACACACACACACACACACACACACACACACACAGGGATTGTCAGAAATGGGTTGATGTTACTGGAAATGGGTCAAGTTTTAGGAAAGCAAATCTGTAGCATGGTTAAAAATAAACTATATTTTCTAAGAATCAGCTGCTTGAAAGGACATCACCAAACAGCCTCTCCTCTAAAAATAACAGCTGCCTTTTAAAAGAACCTTTAAATCTATATTTTACATTGTAGACGTGCACCCTAAGAAGATACAGTATTTGGTAGTTCACTTGACTTTTAGATGATTCTGCCAAGAAACTTCAGACCAAACATGGCACACAGGGCTTCAAATGCGGGTAAAAATTAACTTTGGTTAATCTTTGGTTACATTTTACAATTTCTAACCAATTTGGCCGGTCATGAATGAAGCGAGGCGTCTGAATTGGCTGGCTGCTGAAATATTTCCAGATCGCTCTGTTTTGCACTATGAAATTTGGGCGATTTTGTACGTTTTTGGCTTGGCAACGTAATTTTTATCTGGCATCACCAGTTGTAGTACTAATCCTACATTTCCCATGAACACTATGTGGTGCCGTGTCGTACAACCGTTGACTATGTGCCTAGCGGGAGAAGACAAGTGGAACGGAGCCGAACAAACCAGAGCAGCTGAAATTAAGTAGTAAAGTTAGTTAGGAAAAAAAACAAACGTGGCTAGTGGAAAATCTGATTGGCTGATAACTTAAAAAATGTACTAGCCGTGTTGGCTGGTGAGCAAAACAGTTCATTTAAAGCCCCGATGGCATATGTTAGATTATTTTCTTTAAGCGTCCTACATTTTTGATCAGATGATTTGACATTATTTTCCTGCAAGTATTGGAATTAAAACAACTCTTACAACTGTTTGTGCCAACTTTATCCAGATAACTATTACTTTGTCTCTGCGTTGCTCAGTGGAAAGGTATTGTAGACTTACAATACAATAAAAGACTCTACACCAGTGTTAATAAAGAGGCAGCCGGCTGTGACTCCACACAAAAGGACACTAAAGACCGCTAAAATTGAGACGCTTCTTTTTCCCCCCCGACAAGTAAGTGTGTGTTAGTTGGGTGAGGCAATGCACTTTGATCCTGCATAATCCTTCAGTTAGTCTGTGTACTGCTGTGACACACTGGTAAATATGTAGGCTAAATACAGAAGGGAATGAGGAAGGCATCGCACTAAATACACATCTTACGGTTAATCATCACAGTTAAATATGCACTTGGATAAGACTGGAGTTACCAGTTGTTAAAAACCTTCACCTGCTCCATCTGTACAGAGACTCCAACTTTCATTAAACTTGTTTTAAAGGTGAAATAATCAAAAGTCCGAAAGTATTAACAACACACGCAGACAGAGAAGCTCCTTTGAGAGTTATATATTATCATTTTTATCATGTAATTGGAACACTATTATTACTTAATATCACATTTGATTGACGTGGAGCTAATTTCAGCCACTTTATACGCTGTGGGTTTGTTTAACCTCTGATGATGCATCATATTTTTTAAGTAAACAGTCTATATGAAATAACCACACAGTAAAGAATACTTTTTGTATACTTCTGTGTAAATGAAATACAAATGGCAACTAAAAAGTACTGAGTATTTACTCCTTTTATTATTGTCAAAATGACATATTGCCATATAATTGTAATTTCCCCATAGGGGTTCAATAAAGAACTTATTATTATTATTATTACTATATCAAAGTCTGACCTCTGGTTCTTGGACATCAGAATAGAAACAATATAGAAAAATATAGCTGTACGATACACACAGATTACGATTATATCACTGGATATATATCTATATAATATAATATATGATAAGTAGGCTACTTAGGACCTTTACTTGTTACAGATTAATTTCACAATTAAGTATTATGAGTAAATTATCTTAATACTTCCAGCATTGGTTACCTGGTAGAGATGTTTAGAGCTGGAATACAGATGAAATCACCGATCAGGACCCATAATCAGACGGGTCACAGATGCCGTGTTAAACACCCATGGCAACCGGTGTCAAACTAGTCTGTATAATATAAATACAGGACGACATTCATCATAACAGTCAGCTAGATGGCAGGGAGTGCAACAAGACGACAGAAGGACAGCTTAAAGTTGAATCGACACATACAAATGTTTCCGTCAGCTGACATTAAAAGTGTGCATGTGACATAATTTTGGCATATATTGAACTCCACAGTTCCTGTCATTTAAAGAGCTTTCCACAACTTTACAACAACCCAGAAAGAAAGGCAGCTTGGGTGACATTTTTCAACGCCAACATGAATGCGAATAGTAATCTACTCTATGCCGTTTAACAGTTATCTTAGTTCAGGATTAGCACACAGGCTAACTAACCCAAAAGCACAACAGTGAGCTAGCGACACATTTTATAAAATCGTTGACGTTAGCAGGTAACAATTCACCACAACAAAAATACTTAGCTTGAGTGTTGATTATATGGCTGTCTTAACTCATTTAAGACTCTTTAACGTCAGCCATTAATAACCAGTGTGTTGTTTGTCACCTGGAATGAACGTGACTTAAGCAGGTGAGGCTAAAGTTAGCATATTAGTTAATATTGGATGCGTTAGCCGGCTAATGGAGCTAGCTTACTGTGTGTTAACCTGGTTTGTTTGTGAATATCTTACCAGCACTTGTTTTATTCCATAACTCCGACGTCCTCCTCAACAACTGAGCTCATATTCCGTTTTAAAATCGGAACAAACGTCGCCCGTACCGTCGTCTCATTCTCTGATAAGGCAGTGAAAGTTGGGTGGCAAGCTAGCTAGCTAGCTAGCTGTTGGATTAGTTGGTTTTATTGGAGATGTGTATAAATTCTCCACTCAAGCGGCCATCTTGAACAGACAAACAGTCGGGAGGTCACAGGGTCTGCTCTGCCTTTCGCCAGTGTTGGGAAGAGAGAGAGAGGGAGAGAGAGAGGGAGGGAGAGAGAGAGAGAGAGGGAGAGAGAGAGAGAGGGAGAGAGAGGAGAGATGGGCGGATGACACCGAGGATCCGAAGCCTGTTACACGGTTCACGTCTGTGTAGCGCTCGGTTTCACCGGAGCTTGTGTCAAATGAGGAAATACCACGTGACTGATGACGTCCGAAGCTTGACGTCACTGGTGCTTCCGAAAGCACTTCTTTCTTTCTCTTTTTAATTAACCTACTAATAACTCTGCTTACTCTTAACCTTAAATATATTGGCTGTTTCTATGATAATCCTGAACATTGAATATCTTGAATATTGATTTATGTCCATTTTTCTTAATAACAGATTTATATTCACGAACAGAAATACATCCCTTGGTACATTAATGTGGATTTTTCTTTTATTTAGTATATTTTATTTTATGGTGCATATTATTCATGTGGATTTTATATTTATATTTTATCATCCTGTTTATGACGTATGTGTATGTTGTGGGTGATGTCTTTGAGCTACTGGGACCTTGAATTTCCCTTAAAGGACCTATCTATCTATCTATCTATCTATCTATCTATCTATCTATCTATCTATCTTATAAACTTTCTATAAGCTTCTGGAAACTATAGAGCTGACCTTAGTTACTTTGCTAAATGCAATACATTCTGAGAAATATGGCGATGTACACTAAAGCCATAATCACAAGTATAAGAACATTTCCACCTGATTTGAAGTGAAAAGGTAATAAAATGAACAGGTCATTTAATTATAATTCTCCAATAACATGACATTGAGATTCATTTGAAATGGTAATACATAAATATATATATAAACATAATAATACACAAATATGACCCATGACGTTAACCCACGTGAGCTCACAGGTTATTTTATTCAATATATTTTAGAATACAACTCTTATAAGCATAAAACATTTCTCATGGAAATACAAAACTGAGCAGAATAGTCAGTGCAACATAAACAAAAAGTACAGAAGACACCATAAAAGCCACATAAATAAATCAAATAAATCAACTTAAAGCTGCGAGCAGCGTTGGACGGGCCCTCGCTCCTCGCCGCAACCCGGGCAGCAGAGATGGCAAAAGTACTCACTTCCCGTACTTAAGTAGAAGTACAGATGCTTATGTTAAAAATACTCTGGTATAAGTAGAAGTACTGATTTAACTTCTTCACTCAAGTAACGGTAACAAAATACAGGCTTGGAAATTTACCCAAAGTATAAAAGTAAAAGTAGCCTTGTGAACGACAACCATTTTTTATGCAAAGCTACCGGGACCAGACACACGTTACTAGAGAGCACGCTGAGTAACTTCAATAGACATGCAAAAAGGCTCTTTATATGCCGTTGGCTACGTTTTAAATGGATAATGTCTGCTAGTAGGCCTAAAACATCCCATAATATGATTACTGTGACTGAGACTGGGACTCCAGGTTAGTGAGATCTGACTGAGCAGCAAGATATGAATTCAGTTGTGATTCTGTGAGAATTCACAGATCCAGTTTCTCTTTTTTAATCTTCCCCTTCACATTTAAAGGACTCTACATGCATGTGTGTGCTCATATACAGAATGGCTTCTGGAAAGAAAATAAAGGATAAAATATGAATTACTAAACAGACATTAATTAAGAAGGTCCCCAGCACATTGGCCATGAGTCATTCTTCATGCCTATTATCTCAAACATCTCTCAGATAAGGCCGAGGATGATGGGGAACGTCTGGCTGCTTGTCTGCCGAATCTCTGAGATCACCGTTTTCTTCATTTTCAATCGTGTCGCCATCCATACTACTATGTGCTAACGTTAGCGCCGTCAAGCTGCAATGATTTGCCACAAATGAATGCAGAATGCCGCCGAATCTGTCGAGTCGTCTTAGTGGTGCGTCAAGTGCAACGTACACTATAGTCCCATCCAATTAGACTAATTTTGGTATTGATGACGTGAACAATGATAACGGTAACTCCAGTGAAATTATTTGAAACTTGTTAGTGAGGACTAGATTGGGACTGTATTTAAAGCTGATTCTGCATTTCGACCTTCACCCCAGGTGTCTGTTAAAACACGGACAGAGACAACTTCTCTTCTTTAAAGTAAAAATATAAGAAAAATCTGCTTAAGTACAGTAACAAAGTATTTGTACTTTGTTACTTCCCATCTCTGCTAACAACTTCTCTCTTTTGATGCAACGAGCATCAACAGGTGAAGAACACAAACAAAATCACTTCCTTTAAATGTGCAAAGAACTATAGACCAATACAACACCAGGCTTAAATGAACTGAACATAAGTTATATGACTTACAGTTCTCAAAGATGCACACACACAATCTCAACTGATTATCCTCCGGACAGCTAGTCTCTTTTTCTTTTCTTTCACTTTCTTCACAGTAAAGATAAAAGGTCAACACTTTTTACTTTTTACTGATGTCTCCAGTTCTTGCAGGAAACTGGACTTCAGCGCGAGACTAGAGCTAGCCTTCAGTAACAGGTGCATCTATGGGTGAAGTGGCATTGGGCAGTATGTGTATTTTTTAACAAAGCATGTAAACTTGTGCTAGTAAAACACAAAATACAAGTCATTCTGATATTAAAACATGCCTCACTTCCTACCAGGAAGACAAAATGCAAGTCATTTAAACTATTTGTCATTTAAAAATAGATAGATAGATAGATAGATAGATAGATAGATAGATAGATAGATATTGATAAATTTTGAATAACTATTGTTGTCCTCCCATTTCAAAAGATGCATTTTTGAAAATATACAAAAAGATCAAAAAGAACATTCCTTCCTGTTACCTTTGATGAATGATGTCACTCCATGCCACGCCTTTGATGAATCTTTAGCATATAGGAGCTTCACCCTTTAAAACTCACAATCTCAACCAGAGCCATCAGACACAGGAGACGTTAACAGAGCTTAGCAGACAAACCGCCAAATCTTTACGATGGAGAACTGCCAAGTTAAACAAAACAAGAAAGGCAAGAATAAAGGGAAGAAAACCGTTATCCAGCCGGCGGTAACCCACTCGTACAATTCCTGGAACAACAGGATTTCTTCCCTTCGCATGTGGAACGAGGCTATCATTTCTGCAGGGGAACAGGCTCCAGAGACCAAAACCATTCTCACTAAAGAGAGTGAGACACTAGAAGGGGGCCAACCACAACAGGCTGCTACATCCATGGATGCTCCACAGCCAGCTGCTATACCTGAGGTTGCTCCACTGCAAGCTGGTGCTGCACCCAAAGGATCTTTCCAGCAGGCTGCTACACCAGAAGACCTTCCACAGAAGGTCTCTTCAGCTAAAAATGTTCAACAGGTAGCAATTACGAACGTTAATACTACTAACGTTGCACCAAAAGACGTGGTGCTGAAGATTCTTAGACGGACAGAGTTTTCACAACCGGAAATTATTCTTAAAGATGATTCCCCGAAGGTTTCTGGACAGATTGGTGCTCCAAAGCAGGCTGCTACACCAAAAGATCTGCCACAGAAGGTAGATTCTGGTTCACCTATAAATGCTCCCCAGAAAGTAGCTACTACAAACGTGCCACTAAAAGGAGCTACACCAAAACTGGTGAAGGTTGTTAGATGGAAGGATCTACAGCAGGCTGCAGCTACACCCGAGAATACACCTTCAGGTGCTGCACAGCAGGTTTGTGAGGCCTCTGAAATGACCAGGGGCCCTGTCCAGAGAAAGACGCTTTGGAAAGCCCCACCACCTTACCGTACTCTTAAAGATGCTTCCCCAAAGGTTTCTGGACAGATTGGTGCTCCACAGCAGGCTGCAGCTACACCTGAGTGTGTATCTCCACCCTCAGGTGCAGCACAGCAGGCTGGTGAGGCCAGCAAACTGACAAGGGGCCCTGTCCAGAGAAAAACTCTTTGGAAAGCAACACATCACCAAACCCCTAAGCAAAAAGGCTCGGCTAGGGTTTGGGCTGGTAAGGTTGAAGCCGATTGTTATAAACGGGGACCAGTTCAACAGAAAAAACTCTGGACACCAACACCACCCTCTCCAAAAGAACACTCCGGGAGGGTCAGTGACTTTTGTAAACCTCACTGGACAGCACCACAGTTCAGCCAAATTTCTAAAGAACTGTTGAGTGAAGCTAAGGCGAGTGGGGATGAAGCCAGTGACTTTATAAGCTGTCTTATGCAACAGAAAGATATCTGCACAGCGCCACAAATCACTCAGGCCTGTGAAGAGGTGGAGGCTTCCTCCCAGCACGCGATGACTGTCGACCCGGAGCTCAAGCCTCTGCAGCTCTGCAGCCATGAGAAGGAGGAGATCAACACCCTAAAGGAGGAGATCGAAGCTTTAAGATCTTCCCTCCAGCAGGCAAGCTGCGAAAAGGAGGAGAACATTAACCTAAAGGAGGAGAGCATTAAGCTTAAGGAGGAGAGCATTAAACTAAAGGAGGCGAACAAAGCTTTGACAGTTGAAGTGGAGCAGCTCAAAGAAGAGCTGAAAGAAAATAACGTTCTTCATGATGAGGCAAATCAGAAGAATGTTAAAAAGATGAGTGATCTGGAGGTCCAGCTTCTGTTTAAGATGGCCTCTGAAGCCAACACTCGCCATAAGAAGGAGCAGATGGAGGAGGCTCTTCAGAGAGAAAAGGAAAGCCAGAAGGAAACAGAAGTTTACCTGGCCGAGCAGAGAGAGGAGAACAACTCTCTGAAGGCTAAACTGGCCCAGGCGCTTAGCAACCTGGAGAGTCAGCAGCTGCAGTGGCAGGAGGAGAGAACCCGTCTCCTCCAGTCGCTCAGCGACATCCAAGACACCCTGCAGGAGAAAACATGCAGCGGTGTGAAAGAGGAGACTGACGACCAAGGGGAGCCAACGCTAAGCCAACCAAAAGGCAACACCAAGCCGAAAAAACCTTCTCTCTGGAGAAGATTCCTCCGGATGTTCAAATAAACTGGAGGACAGTTTGTTATTCCCCCAGCTATCCCACCAACCCTCAACCCCCATCCTTATGTTCCCATCTGTATTTCTATTAGTCTGTAGACATCTGTAGAGAGGTGATCTATCTACATATTGCTACTGCTAATACCCCATCGGTCCATTATTCTCCCAACCATCTGTAGAGACGTGATCTCTCTACAGATTGCTACTCCCCAGATTTAGTCTTCCCTTGTGGCGAGTTGTTCCTTATCTTCGTAGAGTATATGTTCTCTCTGTTTTAGTTTCGGTTTTCTCCTGTTCTCCCACATTCTAACATCCAATCCGACATGCAGTCAATAAGAAGCATATTTTACTATCAATAAAAAAAAATTTTTACTCAATCTGAATCTAAATGCATTTAATCCCATTTATAACTGTTATGATAAGTTTCAAAGCTTGACGCGGTGTTTGTAGAAAAGGTATAAAATAAGTATTATATTGCAATTATATTATTATATAAAACCAGCAGAATATTCATATGATATCAAACATTTAATTTGGAATTTGGGAAGGTGTGAACTACACTAAATTTGTCAAGAATTGAGATCTCTTCATACTCTGTAGAGTCAAAGTAGAATATGATCGTGTGTAATGGTCACTGCTAGTGGGAAATATTTTTTTTAAATTCCAGATAATTTTGATAAATGTTCTTCAGATTAAATACATATGTTGCTTGAAACCCTGAAGAGATCTCTCTCCTGTTGGAATTAGGTGAGCTGATTTCTTGCAGCTCCATTTTCCCTCATTCAAACTCTCTCATATAGCCCAATATAAGAAATACGTCACAGATGACTTCCCGAATACATTAGTTCAGCTGTCTAACATATCTGCTTATCAAAAGCAATCAAGTGCAAAACACTCTAAACTAAACATCTTGTACAATATAAATTCACTTTTTGACGACCCCAAGACAAGATGATAACTCTTTGGATCTGCAGAGTGTCAGTTTCTCTTCTCTTTAAATAAATCCAACCTTTTTTTTATTTAAATATGAACATTCTTGAACATTTTTCAATGGTCACAAATTCAGATACAAAAAAAATCAATTTACAGAATTTCAGATAAAATAGAACAAGAAAGGCAAGAATAAAGGGAAGAAAACATTATCCTGCCGGAGGTAACCCACTCGTACAATTCCTGGAATAACAGGATTTCTTCCCTTCGCATGTGGAACGAGGCTATCATTTCTGCAGGGGAACAGGCTCCAGAGACGATACCCAAAACCATTCTCACTAAAGAGAGTGAGACACTGAAAGGGGGCCAACCACAACAGGCTGCTACATCCATGGATGCTCCACAGCCAGCTGCTATACCTGAAGTTGCTCCACTGCAAGCTGGTGCTGCACCCAAAGGATCTTTACAGCAGGCTGCTACACCAAAAGACCTTCTACAGAAGGTAGATTCAGCTTCACCTAAAAATCTTCCACAGAACGTAGCTTCACCTAAAGATGCTCCCCAGAAAGTAGCTACTACAAACGTTAATGCAAACGTTGCACCAAAAGACGTGCCACTAAAGGGAGCTACACCAAAACACATGAAGGTTGTTAGATGGAAAGATCTACAGCAGGAACTTACCATCAAAGTGGCTCAACAGCAGGCTGCAGCTACACCTGAGTGTGTATCTCCACCTTCAGGTGCAGCACAGCAGGCTGGTGAGGCCAGCAAACTGAAAAGGGGCCCTGTCCAGAGAAAAACTCTTTGGAAAGCAACACAACATCACCAAACGCCTAAGCAAAAAGGCTCGGCTAGGGTATGGGCTGGTAAGGTTGAAGCCAATTGTTATAAACGGGGCCCAGTTCAACGGAAAAAACTCTGGACACCAACACCACCCTCTCCAAAAGAACACTCCGGGAGGGTCAGGGACTTTTGGAAACCTCACTGGACAGCACCACAGTTCAGCCAAATTTCAAAAGAACTTTCAAGTGAAGCTAAGGCGAGTGGGGATGAAGCCAGTGACTTTATAAGCTGTCTTATGCAGCAGAAAGATATCTGCACAGCGCCACAAATCACTCAGGCCTGTGAAGAAGTGGAGGCTTCCTCCCAGTACGCGATGACTGTTGACCCGGAGCTCCAGCCTCTGCAGCTCAGCAGCAATCAGGAGGATATCAACACACTAAAGGAGAACAAAGCTTTAAGATCTTCCCTCCAGCAGGCAAGCTGCGAAAACGAGAACAACTAGAAAATTCCGCAGAAATTTTAACAATGTGCCTCCTACTTGGTGCACATCCGAATAGCAATAAAACTTAATAGAAAATAATAAAAGGGTCTTAACCCTTCAGAGATATAACTTTTTAAAACCTATTTAAGACGTTTCTGTTTCCCAGAAACAGCTATGAAGTAGCTAGCACTAAACCAACCAGACTCACACTTCTTCTCCTCCTCCTCATCCTCTCCAAGTCTGTCTTCTATGAAACAGCTGTTGGTGTCGAGGCCTGAAGTCAGTTAGGAGTCAGTCAGTTGGTCAGTTAGTCCAATTGTGTGTCTGTCTGTGCATTGAATGGAGGAAGATTTGGAACTCTTGTCATTTGAAAAGTTGCTGAGTGAAAAGTATAATTCATATTGCATAAACCAAATGAGTGTAAATGACGTTAGATCATACACAGACTTCTGTAGTAGATCAGCGTTATGTTTCCAGCGTCGCGGCTTCGAACCGTATCGTTAGTTGGGACGGATGGGCCTCTTGTTTTTTTTAGGCTAATTATATTAGCTTTAGCTGGTAGCAGCTTTCTGCGGGGGGAAATGGCCGGGAGACGTGATTATGTTGCATTAATCAGGTGATTGGGTTCGTATTTGCAGCAAACATAAAACACCGACTACTGTAGCTTCACTGACTACCCATTGAAAACTAAGCGCATCCCTGTGTCAGCGGCAGCTGCTGCCTAAGGTACTTCTCTACACACGGAGAGCCTCACTTCCCATAACAAACCTCGTCGGACTAACGTCACATACACACGTTGCCCACATGGCTACCTGTCTTAGAGGGGAAGGGTTGGCCGGTAATAATCATGTAAAAGGAGAACGGTGAAAGTTAACTTTTCTATCAAGCAGCAAAAAAGGATTAGCATCGACATCGCAACGTCCTGTGATGTGACTATTGCACACATGCACATCGCGATGTCGATGCAAAAACACAATATCGTTCAGCCCTATCATGCATTATATATATATAAGGAAGCACATTAAATGGACAACTGCACTGTACCCCATAGGTTGCTCTACTGTAGGATTTTGCTGGATACATTACAGGTGATACTGGTGAACGTCAGATCGTCTGCCTAACCCGGCCCACCTGCTTCTAGTCATAGTTGTCAGATTTATTTATCATATCATCAATAAGCTAATAAAACTAGAGAGAGGCAGGGCAGTACAGCCTGACCAGGCTCCTCTCTTTATCCTGTCTCTTAGTTATGCTGTAATAGTTTTAGACAGCTGGGGGACTTCCTTTGACACACTGAGCTCCTCTCTCCTCTATCTTTCCATTTGTGTGCATCCATGTCCCAGAAATGCTTGTTACTAACCTAGCTCTGGGGAGTCATGGTCCCGCTACATGTTCTACAATGCCATGTTACATCCTGCTACGCTCTGCTGTGCCCTGCTACGTCCTGCTGTGCCTTGTAATGCCGCACAGTGCCCTGCTATGCCATGAACTACTACAAAGAACTACTACAAACTACTATTTTTTGTGACTGTTATTGCCACTCTTCTTTTTAACCCCAACCGGTCGTCAGACACCGCCTACCAAGACCCTGGGTCTGTCTGAGGTTTCTTGCTATGGAGGGGACTACTAGAACTGTTGGGTCCTTGTAAATTATGGAGTGTGGTCTAGACCTACTCTATTTGTAAAGTGTCTCGAGATAACTCTTGTTATGAATTGATACTATAAATAAAATTGAATGTTCTTAAGACATAACTATCTTCCTGAAATGTCTCTTTTATATCTGTATATATTCCCATACAATGTCTACAAACTCTTCCTGAGTTAAATGACATACTGAATCCACTAATCATGTGAGCTGAAAGGTTATCCCCTGAAATGGTAGCTAGGGCTGCATGGACACTCTGCTCAACCCCACCAACAGTGAGGGTGAACCATCTGTTGAGAGCACTTTAAGATCATCTAGCAGTGGCTATAGGATAACTTCTAAGCCACACTCCTTTAAATAGGAATAACACACCAGTAATGCTAAATGAATATGCTTCACTTAAGACCTGTACCTTCCATGTCCATTACCTACAGTATAGTAGAAGGTGCACAGTTTGTGTTTTGTTTTCTTTGAACCCAAAGGATTTAGTACATCAAATTCATCCTCATAAAATTGCAGTCGTAATGCATTTGGATATTCTCTAAAGAAAGGATGCTCCTTATAGTACAATCCATCACAAAAGTCAGTTAAGACCGGTTCATCAGAGACTATCTCATCCCACACATCCTCATGGGAACAATATATTTTTTAAACATCAGAATTGGGAACATAGGAGAAGCTACGTATTTTATGTCCTGTTAGACCCTCTTAAAGTGTATCGAACTGGTTCAGTCAAGTCTAACCTCGACTTACTTTAGTTATTCAATTTGAAGTGAGAAGAGAACTCTTTTGATGCTTCCTCAAAAAAAAATCATTGGACTGTAAAACCTGCTTAAGTTCATGACATCCTTCAACATCAAAACCATTTTCAGTAAGATGATAAGGTATCAATTCATCGTAATTCTCCTTAAAAAAAAACTAAATACAAAGTTTACATCACTAAGTATTTCTTGCTGAACAGATTCTGGTGAATCGTTTTTTCGCCCTGCATTTTAGGATGAAGCTACAAAGATTATTTTTACAGTTATATAAAATTGTATGCATATGGGGGGTTTGGATATCTGCATCATTATCACACATAACACCCTCATTTTCATCTTCAGAAGCAGGGTTTTCACTAGGACCACCAGTAGGTAAAATGCAAGCTCTATGTTTTCTATAAACATGACATCTGAAAGATGGGTAATTGGAAAAAGTGCATTGAGTCCACATGTGATTGAGAAGTCCCACATGTTGTTGGAAGATGACGTTCATCACTCTGGTTACAGTTGTCGGCAGAGGCCGGTCTCCCTTCACATTCATTTTCCCAATACATCGCTGAAGGATGGTCAGAGTGTTCTTGTTTTTGGGTTGGTATTCAAGATATGAATGCCAACAAAATATGAATAAAACGATGAGATCATTGCTTCCTCTACCTTCACGCCTTCACACACCTCAACACTGTCTACCTTCAGGGAACAGGAGCTTCGTCCCACAAATGTGGACTTCCATTCTTCTTGGGTCACCTGGGCAATTGGGTATGGTGTGTTGGGTTCACCCTAAAGAATACAACAAAGCAGACAGGGATGCCAACACATTTGGTCAAAGAAGAGAGATAGTTGATGGACCACGACCATCAAAAATCAATATACTGTAGATATGATAGATACGTCATTAATCCCGAAGGAAATTTTAATCATCCAGTAACACATACATATACACAAACACATGATCAAAATCTAATTATCATCTCAGAATGCACCTTGAGTTGTCTACTGATTATTTCTATGCATGCGCTTATCAAAGTGTGAGTACACTCTCATAATAAGCTTTTTGTAAGTACCTGTTAAATCCTCAGTGAGCGCTTCTTCTCTGGCCTCCAAGTACTGTTTGGCTAGTGGGGATTTTCCTTGAGCCAGGGCAAGCACTTTGGGAACAACCTGGTTAAAGCTATCAGTGAAGCTAATGGTCGCTGTGGAGTGGATACGACCCACATCCTCCAACAGCTGCAGAAAGACAAAGAAAGACAAATGAGCAATTGACCACAAGGGAAAGGGAAGTATTTTAGCGAGTATTTTAACTCGCTATGAGGAGTTGTGGCACAACGCGAAACGGAGTATAGCTCAAGACTATACTAGCTCTGTTTAAACAAACTGTGTTCACAAAATCTGCACTTCCTGAACTTTGCAGCATCACGAATAGGTTCAGGGCGGGGACAGACTCACTTCCAAAGCCAGACTAATTTATATGTGTTGAGAAAGGTTGAGTTGTTCAGCCCAGTGTTGTTATAGGGAACTTCTAGCTTTTAACTTTAAACACTTACCCCTGAGGGTGTCTTTAAGAAGACATTTCTTCACAGTGTCCTCAACATTTATTCCTTCTGCGATCTCCTTTTGCCTCCACACAAGGTTTCTATGCATTAGGTTGCGTACAATCACAGCGCCCGGCTGCGCCTTGCTGTATTGTATTTGTAGAATCTTAACATGACCAGCAATTGAAGATGCATCTTCCCCAAGCTGTGGAAGATCTTTAGCTGAAGCTACCTTATGTGGAAGGTCTTTTGGTGTAGCAGCCTGCTGGACAGAACCTTTGGGTGCAGCACCAGCTTGCACTGGAGAAACCTCGGGTTTAGCAGATGGCTGTGGAGCATCCGTGGATGTAGGAGCCTGTTGTAGTTGGCCCACTTTCAGTGTCTCGCTCTTTTTATTGAGAATGGTTTGGTGGGTTACCTCCGGCTGGATAAAAGTTTTATTCCCTTTATTCTTGCCTTTCTTGTTTTGTTCAACTTTGGAGTTCTCCAATGTAAAGATTTGGCAGTTTTTCTGCTAAGTTCTGTGGATGTCTACGAGTGTAAAAATCAATTTAAAGAATTTCAGATAGACAATAGATAGATTGCTCAAATTCAGATTGAAAAATTAAAATTAAATATTCACTCAGAAACATCACATGACAGACAGGCTGTGCTCTGATGAGCCAAAGGTCAGTTAGTTGCATGCAGAATGAATTGCTTCTTATATCCTGGGTAGCATTATTGTGAATATTCAACTTGAATTGTTTAATTCGAATTCAAGCCATCAAATCTGACTGATGTTTTCCTTGAAAAATTGTAACTTGAAATTTGAGATCTGGATTTGATTGACCTGAATTTCCATTTTAAAAATGGAAATCAAGAATGTTCTTTTTTCTTTTTAAAAGAGGTTGGATCGATTTAAAGAGAAGAGAAACTGACACTCTGCAGATCCAAAGAGTTATCATCTTGTCTTGGGGTCGTCAAAAAGTGAATTTATATTGTACAAGATGTTTAGTATAGAGTGTTTTGCACTTGATTGCTTTTGATAAGCAGATATGTTAGACAGCTGAACTAATGTATTCGGGAAGTCATCTGTGACGTATTTCTTATATTGGGCTATATGACAGAGTTTGAATGAAGGATAATGGAGCTGCAAGAAATCAGCTCACCTAATTCCAACAGGAGAGAGATCTCTTCAGGGTTTCAAGCAACATATGTATTTAATCTGAAGAACATTTATTTATTTTATATTTCCCACTAGCAGTGACCATTACACACGGTCATATTATACTTTGACTCTACGGAGTATGAAGAGATCTCAATTCTTGACAAATTTAGTGCAGTTCACAACTTCCCAAATTCCAAATAAATGTTTAATGTCATATGAATATTCTGCTGGAAAAAATGGTTTTATATAATTGCTTATTTTATACAAAAAGCTTAGAAACTTATCTTAACATGAACTTATAAATGGAAAAAATGCATTTAGATTCAGATTGAGTAAATAATTTTTTTTTATTGATAGTAAAATATGCTTCTTTTTGATTGCATGTCAGATCAGAGGTAGGACTGTGGGAGAACAGGAGAAAACCTAAACTAAGACAGGGAGAACATATACTCTACAAAGATAAGGAACAACTCGCCACAAGGGAAGAAGAAATCTGGGGAGTAGCAATCTGTAGAGAGATCACGTCTCTACAGATGGTTGGGAGAATAATGGACCGATGGGGTATTAGCAGTAGCAATATGTAGATAGATCACCTCTCTACAGATGTCTACAGACTAATAGAAATACAGATGGGAACATAAGGATGGGAGTTGAGGGTTGGTGGGATAGCTGGGGGAATAACAAACTGTCCTCCAGTTTATTTGAACATCCGGAGGAATCTTCTCCAGAGAGAAGGTTTTTTCGGCTTGGTGTTGCCTTTTGGTTGGCTTAGCGTTGGCTCCCCTTGGTCGTCAGTCTCCTCTTTCACACCGCTGCATGTTTTCTCCTGCAGGGTGTCTTGGATGTCGCTGAGCGACTGGAGGAGACGGGTTCTCTCCTCCTGCCACTGCAGCTGCTGACTCTCCAGGTTGCTAAGCGCCTGGGCCAGTTTAGCCTTCAGAGAGTTGTTCTCCTCTCTCTGCTCGGCCAGGTGAACTTCTGTTTCCTTCTGGCTTTCCTTTTCCCTCTGAAGAGCCTCCTCCATCTGCTCCTTCTTATGGCGAGTGTTGGCTTCAGAGGCCATCTTAAACTGAAGCTGGACCTCCAGATCACTAATCTTTTTAACGTTCTTCTGATTGGCCTCATCATGAAGAACGTTATCTACTTTCAGCTCTTCTTTGAGCTGCTCCACTTCAGCTGTCAAAGCTTTGTTCTCCTCCTTTAGCCTAATGCGCTCCTCCTTTTCGCAGCTTGCCTGCTGGAGGGAAGATCTTAAAGCTTCGTTCTCCTCCTTTAGTGTGTTGATCTCCTCCTCATGGCTGCTAAGCTGCAGAGGCTGGAGCTCCGTGTCAACAGTCATCGCGTGCTGGGAGGAAGCCTCCACCTCTTCACAGGCCTGAGTGATGTGCGCCACTGTGCAGATATCTTTCTGCTGCATAAGACAGCTTATAAAGTCACTGGCTTCATCCCCACTCGCCTTAGCTTCACTCAACAGTTCTTTTGAAATTTGGCTCAACTGTGGTGCTGTCCAGTGAGGTTTCCAAAAGTCACTGACCCTCCCGGAGTGTTCTTTTGGAGAGGGTGGTGTTGGTGTCCAGAGTTTTTTCCGTTGAACTGGTCCCCGTTGATAACAATCGGCTTCAACCTTACCAGCCCATACCCTAACCGAGCCTTTTTGCTGAGGAGTTTGGTGATGTTGTGTTGCTTTCCAAAGAGTTTTTCTCTGGACAGGGCCCCTTGTCAGTTTGCTGGCCTCACCAGCCTGCTGTGCTGCATCTGAAGGTGGAGATAAACACTCAGGTGTAGCTGCAGCTTTCTGTGGAGCACCAACCTGTCCAGAAACCTTTGGTGAAGCATCTTTAAGAGTACGGCAGGGAGGTGGGGCTTTCCAAAGCGTCTTTCTCTGGACAGGGCCTCTGATCATTTCTGAAGCCTCACAAACCTGCTGTGCTGCACCTGAAGGTGTATTCTCGGGTGAAGCTGCAGCCTGCTGTGGAGCCACCATGATGGTAGGTTCCTGCTGTAGATCCTTCCATCTTACAACCTTCACAAGTTTTGGTGTAGCTCCTTTTAGTGGCACGTCTTTTGGTACAATGTTAGCATCAACTTTTGTAGTACCTACTTTCTGGGGAGCATCTTGAGGTGAACCTGAATATACCTTCTGTGGAAGATCTTTTGGTTTAGCAGCCTGCTTTGGAGCACCAATCTGTCCAGAAACCTTTGGGGAATCATCTTTAAGACTAATTTCCGGTTGTAGAAACTCCGTCCGTCTAAGAATCTTCAGCACCACGTCTTTTGGTGCAACGTTAGTAGCATTCACTTTTGTCGTAGCTACCTGTGGAACATTTTTAGCTGAAGAGACCTTCTGTAGAAGGTCTTCTGGTGTAGCAGCCTGCTGGAAAGATCCTTTGGGTGCAGCACCAGCTTGCAGTGGAGCAACCTCGGGTTTAGCAGCTGGCTGTGGAGCATCCGTGGATGTAGCAGCCTGTTGTGGTTGGCCCCCTTTAAGTGTCTCACTCTCTTTAGTGAGAATGGATTTGGGTATCGTCTCTGGAGCCTGTTCCCCTGCAGAAATGATAGCCTCGTTCCACATGCGAAGGGAAGAAATCCTGTTATTCCAGGAATTGTACGAGTGGGTTACCGCCGGCTGGATAACGGTTTTCTTCCCTTTATTCTTGCCTTTCTTGTTTTGTTTAACTTGGCAGTTCTCCATCGTAAAGATTTGGCGGTTTGTCTGCTAAGCTCTGTTAACGTCTCCTGTGTCTGACGGCTCTGGTTGAGATTGTGAGTTTTAAAGGGTGAAGCTCCTATATGCTAAAGATTCATCAAAGGCGTGGCATGGAGTGACATCATTCATCAAAGGTAACAGGAAGGAATGTTCTTTTTGATCTTTGTTTATTTTCAAAAGTGCATCTTTTGAAATGGGAGGCCAGACATCAATAGTTATTCAATATTTATATTACAATCAATTTTTAATTTAATTATCATATCGTTAAAGTGACAGGAGCAGAAAAGTATTGAAAGGAAATGCCAATACATGACTCAGCTATTTGTTTCAAATGCTATATGCTGAATTTTAAATGATCATCTATCTATCTATCTATCTATCTATCTATCTATCTATCTATCTATCTATCTATCTATCTATCTATCTATCTATCTATCTATCTATCTATCTAGCTATCTAGCTATCTATCTATCTACTTTTAAATGACAAATAGCTTAAATGACTTGCATTTATTGCTAAGGTACAAAATTGTCTCTCAAAAGGTACAGTATAAAAGGGTACAACTCTGTACCTATGGTAAGGGTACGATTGATGTACCTCGGGGGTACCACCCCAACGACGAGCCATTTGTACCCTTGAAAGAACATATTCAAATGTACATGTTTGTACCTAAAAAGGAAAAAACTGTACGGGTACTTCCTTGTACCCATTACTTTGGTACAAGGCTGGTCCCCTTGGGGGTACTGCCCCAGCAATGAGCATTTGTATCATTTTATTTTTTTTACTTTCTGTACCTTTATTCCTGAGAATGTACCTTCTGGGGAAGATCTCGGTGTAGGTGTAGCAGCCTGCTGGAGAGAACCTTTGGGTGCAGCACCAGCTTGCAGTGGAGCAACCTCGGGTTTAGCAGCTGGCTGTGGAGCATCCGTGGATGTAACAGCCTGTTGTGATTGGCCCCCTTTCAGTGTCTCGCTCTCTTTAGTCAGAATGGTTTTGGGTATTGTCTGTGGAGGATTTACCGAAGGGAAGAAAAGGGAAAAAATCCTGTCATTCCAGGAATTTAAAGAGAGAGGTACCTCCCCGTTCAGATGGACAACAGTTTACTTCCCTTTATTCTTGCCTTTCTTGTTTTGTTTAACTTTGGAGTTCTCCATAGTAAAGATTTGGCAGTTTGTCTGCTAAGCTCTGTTAATGTCTGAGAGTGTCTGTGGCAAAAATCAATATACAGAATTTCAGATAGACAGATTCAGGCTGATCAAATTTGATTGCTCAAATTCAGATTAAAAAATGTAAGTTAAATATTCACCCAGTAACATCACATGACAGAAAAGTCATGCTCTGATAGGCCAAAGGTTAGTTTAATTGCATGCAGGCTCAACTGCATCAATTTAGATTGTACAAGATGTTTAGTATAGAGTGTTTTGCACTTGATTGCCTTTGATAAGCAGATATGTTAGACAGCTGAACTAATGTATTCGGGAAGTCATCTGTGACGTATTTCTTATATTGGGCTATATGACAGAGTTTGAATAAGGGACAATGGAGCTGCAAGAAATCAGCTCACCTAATTCCAACAGGAGAGAGATCTCTTTAGGGTTTAAGCAACCTATGTATTTAATCTGAAGAAAATTAATCAAAATTATCTGGAATTTAAAAAAAAATATTTCCCACTAGCAGTGACCATTACACACGATCATATTCTACTTTGACTCTACGGAGTATGAAGAGATCTCAATTCTTGACAAATTTAGTGTAGTTCACAACTTCCCAAATTCCAAATTAAATGTTTGATATCATATGAATATTCTGCTGGTTTTATATAATAATATAATTGCAATATAATGCTTATTTTATACCTTTTCTACAAACACCGCGTCAAGCTTTAAAACTTATTATAACATGAAGTTATAAATGGAAAAAAATGAATTTAGATTCAGATTTAGATTGAGTAATTTTTTTTTTTTTTTTTTATTGATAGTAAAATATGCCACTTATTGATTGCATGTCGGATTGGATGTTAGAATGTGGGAGAACAGGAGAAAACCGAAACTAAAACAGAGAGAACATATACTCTACGAAGATAAGGAACAACTCGCCACAAGGGAAGACTAAATCTGGGGAGTAGCAATCTGTAGAGAGATCACGTCTCTACAGATGGTTGGGAGAATAATGGACCGATGGGGTATTAGCAGTAGCAATATGTAGATAGATCACCTCTCTACAGATGTCTACAGACTAATAGAAATACAGATGGGAATATAAGGATGGGGGTTGAGGGTTGGTGGGATAGCTGGGGGAATAACAAACTGTCCTCCAGTTTATTTGAACATCCGGAGGAATCTTCTCCAGAGAGAAGGTTTTTTCGGCTTGGTGTTGCCTTTTGGTTGGCTTAGCGTTGGCTCCCCTTGGTCGTCAGTCTCCTCTTTCACACCGCTGCATGTTTTCTCCTGCAGGGTGTCTTGGATGTCGCTGAGCGACTGGAGGAGACGGGTTCTCTCCTCCTGCCACTGCAGCTGCTGACTCTCCAGGTTGCTAAGCGCCTGGGCCAGTTTAGCCTTCAGAGAGTTGTTCTCCTCTCTCTGCTCGGCCAGGTAAACTTCTGTTTCCTTCTGGCTTTCCTTTTCCCTCTGAAGAGCCTCCTCCATCTGCTCCTTCTTATGGCGAGTGTTGGCTTCAGAGGCAATCTTAAACTGAAGCTGGACCTCCAGATCACTAATCTTTTTAACGTTCTTCTGATTTGCCTCATCATGAAGAACGTTATTTACTTTCAGCTCTTCTTTGAGCTGCTCCACTTCAGCTGTCAAAGCTTTGTTCGCCTCCTTTAGCTTAATGCTGTCCTCCTTTAGGTTAATGTTCTCCTCCTTTTCGCAGCTTGCCTGATGGAGGGAAGATCTTAAAGCTTCGATCTCCTCCTTTAGGGTGTTGATCTCCTCCTTCTCATGGCTGCTGAGCTGCAGAGGCTTGAGCTCCGGGTCGACAGTCATCGCGTGCTGGGAGGAAGCCTCCATCTCTTCACAGGCCTGAGTGATTTGTGGCGCTGTGCATATATCTTTCTGCTGCATAACACAGCTTATAAAATCACTGGCTTCATCCCCACTCGCCTTAGCTTCACACAAAAGTTCTTTGGAAATTTGGCTCAACTGTGGTGCTGTCCAGTGAGGTTTCCAAAAGTCCCTGTCCCTCCCGGAGTGTTCTTTTGGAGAGGGTGGTGTTGGTGTCCAGAGTTTTTTCCGTTGAACTGGTCCCCGTTGATAACAATCGGCTTCAACCATACCAGCCCAAACCCTAGCCGAGCCTTGTTGAGGTTGCGTTGCTTTCCAAAGAGTTTTTCTCTGGACAGGGCCCCTTGTCAGTTCGCTGGCCTCACCAGCCTGCTGTGCTGCACCTGAGGGTGGAGATACACACTCAGGTGTAGCTACAGCCTGCTGTGGAGCACAAACCTTTCCAGAAACCTTTAGGGAAGCATCTTTAAGAGTACGGTAAGGTGGTGGGGCTTTCCAAAGCGTCTTTCTCTGGACAGGGCCCCTGGTCATTTCAGAGGCCTCACAAACTTGCTGTGCTGCACCTGAAGGTGTATTCTCGGGTGTAGCTGCAGCCTGCTGTAGATCCTTCCATCTAACAACCTTCACCAGTTTTGGTGTAGCTCCTTTTAGTGGCACGTTTGTAGTAGCTACTTTCTGGGGAGCATTTATAGGTGAACCAGAATCTACCTTCTGTGGAAGATCTTTTGGTGTAGCAGCCTGCTTTGGAGCACCAATCTGTCCAGAAACTTTCGGGGAATCATCTTTAAGACTAATTTCCGGTTGTAGAAACTCCGTCCGTCTAAGTATCTTCAGCACCACGTCTTTTGGTGCAACGTTAGTAGCATTCACTTTTGTCGTAGCTACCTGTGGAACATTTTTAGCTGAAGCTACCTTCTGTAGAAGGTCTTCTGGTGTAGCAGCCTGCTGGAAAGATCCTTTGGGTGCAGCACCAGCTTGCAGTGGAGCAACCTCGGGTTTAGCAGCTGGCTGTGGAGCATCCATGGATGTAACAGCCTGTTGTGGTTGTCCCCCTTTAAGTGTCTCACTCTCTTTAGTGAGAATGGATTTTGGTATCATCTCTGGAGCCTGTTCCGCTGCAGAAATGATAGCCTCGTTCCACATGCGAAGGGAAGAAATCCTGTTATTCCAGGAATTGTACGAGTGGGTTACCTCCGCCTGGATAACGGTTTTCTTCCCTTTATTCTTGCCTTTCTTGTTTTGTTTAACTTGGCAGTTCTCCATCGTAAAGATTTGGCGGTTTGTCTGCTAAGCTCTGTTAATGTCTCCTGTGTCTGACGGCTCTGGTTGAGATTGTGAGTTTTAAAGGGTGAAGCTCCTATATGCTAAAGATTCATCAAAGGCGTGGCATGGAGTGACATCATTCATCAAAGGTAACAGGAAGGAATGTTCTTTTTGATCTTTTTGTTTATTTTCAAAAATGCATCTTTTGAAATGGGAGGGCAACAATAGTTATTCAATATTTATATTACAATCCATTTTTAATTTAATTATCATATCTTTAAAGTGACAGGAGCAGAAAAGTATTGAAAGGAAATGCCAATACATGACTCAGCTATTTGTTTCAAATGCTATATGCTGAATTTTAAATGATCATCTATCTATCTATCTATCTATCTATCTATCTATCTATCTATCTACTTTTAAATGACAAATAGCTTAAATGACTTGCATTTATTGCTAAGGTACAAAATTGTCTCTCAAAAGGTACAGTATAAAAGGGTACAACTCTGTACCTATGGTAAGGGTACGATTGATGTACCTCGGGGGTACCACCCCAACGATGAGCCATTTGTACCCTTGAAAGAACATATTCAAATGTACATGTTTGTACCTAAAAAGGAACAAACTGTATGGGTACTTCTTTGTATCCATTACTTTGTTACAAGGCTGGTCCACTTGGGGGCACTGCCCCAGCAATGAGCATTTGTAACATTTTATTTTTTTTACTTTCTGTACCTTTATTTCTGAGAATCTACCTTCTGGGGAAGATCTTGGTGTAGGTGTAGCAGCCTGCTGGAGAGAACCTTTGGGTGCAGCACCAGCTTGCAGTGGAGCAACCTTGGGTTTAGCAGCTGGCTGTGGAGCATCCGTGGATGTAGCAGCCTGTTGTGGTTGGCCCCCTTTCGGTGTCTCGCTGTTTTTAGTGAGAATGGTTTTGGGTATCGTCTGTGGAGGCTTTACCGAAGGGAAGAAAAGGGAAAAAAATCCTGTTATTCCAGGAATTTAAAGAGAGAGGTACCTTCCAGTTCGGATGGACAACAGTTTACTTCCCTTTATTCTTGCCTTTCTTGTTTTGTTTAACTTTGGAGTTCTACATAGAAAAGGTTTGGCAGTTTGTCTGCTAAGCTCTGTTAATGTCTCAGAGTGTCCGTGACAAAAATCAATATACAGAATTTCAGATAGACAGATTCAGGCTGATCAAAATTGATTGCTCAAATTCAGATTAAAAAATGTAAGTTAAATATTCACCCAGTAACATCACATGACAGAAAAGTCATGCTCTGATAGGCCAAAGGTTAGTTTAATTGCATGCAGGCTCAACTGCATCAATTTAGATTGTACAAGATGTTTAGTATAGAGTGTTTTGCAGTTGATTGCTTTTGGTAGGCAGATATGTTGAACTAATGTATTCTGGAAGTCATCTGTGACGTATTTCTTATATTGGGCTATATGACAGAGTTTGAATGAGGGATAATGGAGCTGCAAGAAATCAGCTCACCTAATTCCAACAGGAGAGAGATCTCTTCAGGATTTCAATCAACATTTGTATCTAATGTGAAGAAAATGTATTACAATTATCTGGAATTTAAAAAAAAATATTTCCCACAAGCAGTGACCATTACACACAATAATATTATACTTTGAATCTACGGAGTATGAAGAGATCTCAATTCTTGACAAATTTAGTGTAGTTCACAACTTCCCAAATTCCAAATGAAATGTTTGATATCATATGAATATTCTACTGGTTTTATATAATAATATAATTGCAATATAATACTTATTTTATACCTTTTCTACAAACACCGCGTCAAGCTTTGAAACTTATCATAATAACATGAAGTTATAAATGGAAAAAAATGCATTTACATTCAGATTTAGATTGACTAAATTTTTTTTTTTATTGATAGTAAAATATGCTTCTTATTGATTGCATGTCGGATTGGATGTTAGAATGTGGGAGAACAGGAGAAAACCGAAACTAAAACAGAGAGAACATATACTCTACGAAGATAAGGAACAACTCGCCACAAGGGAAGACTAAATCTGGGGAGTAGCAATCTGTAGAGAGATCACGTCTCTACAGATGGTTGGGAGAATAATGGACCGATGGGGTATTAGCAGTAGCAATATGTAGATAGATCACCTCTCTACAGATGTCTACAGACTAATAGAAATACAGATGGGAACATAAGGATGGGAGTTGAGGGTTGGTGGGATAGCTGGGGGAATAACAAACTGTCCTCCAGTTTATTTGAACATCCGGAGGAATCTTCTCCAGAGAGAAGGTTTTTTCGGCTTGGTGTTGCCTTTTGGTTGGCTTAGCGTTGGCTCCCCTTGGTCGTCAGTCTCCTCTTTCACACCGCTGCATGTTTTCTCCTGCAGGGTGTCTTGGATGTCGCTGAGCGACTGGAGGAGACGGGTTCTCTCCTCCTGCCACTGCAGCTGCTGACTCTCCAGGTTGCTAAGCGCCTGGGCCAGTTTAGCCTTCAGAGAGTTGTTCTCCTCTCTCTGCTCGGCCAGGTAAACTTCTGTTTCCTTCTGGCTTTCCTTTTCTCTCTGAAGAGCCTCCTCCATCTGCTCCTTCTTATGGCGAGTGTTGGCTTCAGAGGCCATCTTAAACTGAAGCTGGACGTCCAGATCACTGATCTTTTTAACGTTCTTCTGATTGGCCTCATCATGAAGAACGTTATTTACTTTCAGCTCTTCTTTGAGCTGCTCCACTTCAACAGTCAAAGCTTTGTTCGCCTCCTTTAGCCTAATGCGCTCCTCCTTTAGCCTAATGCTCTCCTCCTTTAGGTTAATGCTCTCCTCCTTTTCGCAGCTTGCCTGATGGAGGGAAGATCTTAAAGCTTCGATCTCCTCCTTTAGGGTGTTGATCTCCTCCTTCTCATGGCTGCTGAGCTGCAGAGGCTGGAGCTCCGGGTCGACAGTCATCGCGTGCTGGGAGGAAGCCTCCACTTCTTCACAGGCCTGAGTGATTTGTGGCGCTGTGCAGATATCTTTCTGCTGCATAACACAGCTTATAAAATCACTGGCTTCATCCCCACTCGCCTTAGCTTCACTCGACAGTTCTTTGGAAATTTGGCTGAACTGTGGTGCTGTCCAGTGAGGTTTCCAAAAGTCCCTGTCCCTCCCGGAGTGTTCTTTTAGAGAGGGTGGTGTTGGTGTCCAGAGTTTTTTCCGTTGAACTGGTCCCCGTTGATAACAATCGGCTTCAACCTTACCAGCCCAAACCCTAGCCGAGCCTTGTTGAGGTTGCGTTGCTTTCCAAAGAGTTTTTCTCTGGACAGGGCCCCTTGTCAGTTCGCTGGCCTCACCAGCCTGCTGTGCTGCACCTGAGGGTGGAGATACACACTCAGGTGTAGCTACAGCCTGCTGTGGAGCACCAACCTTTCCAGAAACCTTTGGGGAAGCATCTTTAAGAGTACGGTAAGGTGGTGGGGCTTTCCAAAGCGTCTTTCTCTGGACAGGGCCCCTGGTCATTTCAGAGGCCTCACAAACTTGCTGTGCTGCACCTGAAGGTGTATTCTCGGGTGTAGCTGCAGCCTGCTGTAGATCCTTCCATCTAACAACCTTCACCAGTTTTGGTGTAGCTCCTTTTAGTGGCACGTTTGTAGTAGCTACTTTCTGGGGAGCATTTATAGGTGAACCAGAATCTACCTTCTGTGGAAGATCTTTTGGTGTAGCAGCCTGCTTTGGAGCACCAATCTGTCCAGAAACCTTTGGGGGATCATCTTTAAGAATAATTTCCGGTTGTAGTAACTCCGTCCGTCTAAGAATCTTCAGCACCACGTCTTTTGGTGCAACGTTCCTAGCATTAACTTTTGTAGTAGCTACCTGTGGAACATTTTTAGCTGAAGCTACCTTCTGTAGAAGGTCTTTTGGTGTAGCAGCCTGCTGGAAAGATTCTTTGGGTGCAGCACCAGCTTGCAGTGGAGCAACCTCGGGTTTAGCAGCTGGCTGTGGAGCATCTGTGGATGTAGCAGCCTGTTGTGGTTGGCCCCCTTCTAGTGTCTCACTCTCTTTAGTGAGAATGGTTTTGGTCTCTGGAGCCTGTTCCCCTGCAGAAATGATAGCCTCGTTCCACATGCGAAGGGAAGAAATCCTGTTGTTCCAGGAATTGTACGAGTGGGTTACCGCCGGCTGGATAACGGTTTTCTTCCCTTTATTCTTGCCTTTCTTGTTTTGTTTAACTTGGCAGTTCTCCATCGTAAAGATTTGGCGGTTTGTCTGCTAAGCTCTGTTAATGTCTCCTGTGTCTGACGGCTCTGGTTGAGATTGTGAGTTTTAAAGGGTGAAGCTCCTATATGCTAAAGATTCATCAAAGGCGTGGCATGGAGTGACATCATTCATCAAAGGTAACAGGAAGGAATGTTCTTTTTGATCTTTTTGTTTATTTTCAAAAGTGCATCTTTTAAATGGGAGGACAACAATAGTTATTCTATATATATATATATATATATATATATATATATATATATATAGATATTACAATCAATTTTTAATTTAATTATTATATCTGTAGTGAGAGGAGCAGAAGAGTATTGAAAAGGAAATGCCAATACATCACTCAGCTATTTGTTTCAAATGCTATATGCTTAATTTTAAATTATCATAAAGTTATTTATCTACATTATCTATCTATCTACAGTATCTATCTACAGTATCTATCTATCTATTTTTAAATGACAAATAGCTTAGTAGACTTGCATTTTGCCTTCCTGGTAGGAAGTGAGGCATGTTTTAATATGACTCATCTTAATTTGCTAATAAGAGTTTTATAGGGCGATTATATAGCATTATCAGGATGACTTGTATTTTGTGTTTTTACTAGCACAAGTTTACATGCTTTGTTAAAAAAAAAAAAACCATACCGCCTATGGCCGCTGCACCCATAGATGCACCTGCATTCACCCTCTGTATGAGATGCTCTGGAGCGTCTGTCTCTTTAAAGGAGAAATGCGGACAATTTTGACCTGAATCTTGATTACCAGATGTCACCGAGTACTGTCGATAGGGGGGAAAAAACGACTGAAATCTGTCATTTTTGGTTGTTAAATCTACCAAAACTGGAGTTGATGCAGCTAATGGCCAGAGCTCCCAGTTAGCTAAAATGCCAGTTGTGAAGCATGTTCTAAATAGTGCATTTGTGCCTCTTAACAGGCACAAAATGCAACTGAAATGTCTGCGCAACATGAACAGGGCCCTTACGTGACGACAAAATGCGTTTTCAACTCAGACATTTTGAGGAAACCGTTTAAATTCAAAGTTTGTACTGTCACCTACCTCTTTTTCCATCCGTCGCTTCACTGAAAGCCCAGAAGAGTCGATCACAGAGGTCACGCCTTTGCAACGAAAACTCCAAGTTTATATCCCCCTGAAAAATAGGTAATTGAGCACTGTAGTGGTTATGACCATATCAGTGACTATGGAACTACATGGAAACAGTCCAAATGATGCATGTGGCTTGCACAGTAAAAGCATTACTGAAGGCTAGCTCTAGTCTCACGCTGAAGTCCTGTTTCCTGCGAGAACTGGAGACATCAGCACAAGACTAGAGCCTTCGGTTACACAATTAGTTTTCAAGCCACAGGCATCTATTACGGAGTGTGTGAGAGTTAAGTGCACAGAGTGAATGATAGATTTAAAGAGAAGAGAAACTGATTTGATTCTCCACTAATTTTTAAATATGAAAAACTTTGTTCATTAACCCTCCTAACCCGAGAGACTCGCCCACGACCATAAAAAGCACCTCTGATTCATAGTTCAATCATTAACCATCCATAACACATAGAAACTCGCCGAAAATTGTGGCTAAAAACTAACGAGTTAGTGGTTACGGAGGTCTTTTCCGGGTCCTTCTAGCCTCTACAGGTGATTTTCTATCCAGCCTGGAACTTCTGCCTTTTTTGGGGTTCGTTGAGCATTAAATCCATACCTTTACATCCAAGATTTATCCACTTTTGTCCATAATTCATCGCGTTTCGCTCAATTCTGCCGCTAGCGCCGTCCGTCCTTTGTGTACGGAAGTCAAGGACTCCATATATGGGGTGCATGCCCATATATGGAGACAACGTCACCCAAAGAGTATGGAAGGCCAAACGGTTGTATGGAAGGCCAATAGGCGAACTGTTTTAGACACACAATTGCTTGTGTAGCATTGCTGTGGGTGTAATATCAATAAATATGACATTATTATGTTGATTATTGGCATAAGTAAATGTCATGAGGGCAAAAGCGCCTTGACTTTATTTGAAAAAATGCATGTATTTTGTCAACTGTATAAGTTATAATGATTATTTCTTCACAATGTGACTCCCAAGACATATGAGAAGTGTTTTAGAGAGTAAAATGGCTTAGGTTTTATTGATCTGTGTGTGATATCAATACATATCTGGAAGATTCATTTTCCGTTTTGTTTATTTATTTGTCTTTAAGGTCCTACAACCATTTTTAACATGCAGGTGAGCTCACTGCAGCCCAAATATTCTAATAACCCAGTTTGTCCTGAAAAAAATGATGTTCATATCTTGACTGTAGACACCAGGGTTGGTGTTTTACAAGCTTTTTTATAAAATAAATCCAGACGGACAATGAACTGTAAAAATGGCCTTAGGGCTCAGAGGGTTAAAGTTTATTGCAAATGAAGATTGTGGTGTGCGAACGTTATTCACTTTCCAATATTTGAATTTGTACAATTTAACTTCTTTTAAATCATTGATTGTGGGAAAACAAAACATTCCCTCATTTAGCTCTCAATTTATATTTGGCTTAGTGTTGCCTTTTGGTTGGCTTAGCGTTGGCTCCCCTTGGTCGTCAGTCTCCTCTTTCACACCGCTGCATGTTTTCTCCTGCAGGGTGTCTTGGATGTCACTGAGCGACTGGAGGAGACGGGTTCTCTCCTCCGTCCACTGCAGCTGCTGAATCTCCAGGTTGCTAGGCACAGGCTAATTACTGCTAACTAACATGCTAGTTAACATTAGCAATTAAACTTAAACAACTAATGGAAGTACAAACTGTGTGCGTGCTTCTCCTGATAAATACGGTGATTTGTCGACTATGCGACGATAAGTCGCTTGGTTATGGCCAACCATTAGCCTATTTTTACCAAAAAGTCTGCTACGGAGCCATAATGTGAGCTACAAGGTAATGGAGCCTTTTATACATTGTCGTGTTTCTTTAGAAATAAACAATGGACAAATAGAGTCTTTAGACGCTTCGGATGTAAAGTTATTCACTGTCAAAGCGGCGCCAAAATGAATGGCAGTCAATGGCATGCTAACTGCAGGGGATGGCTTTGTAGCTTTAAAACGGAGCCATGAGAGCCTTGGTCAGACCGGCTTTGGTCTAGTGCAGATTTGAATCACGCATGCTCAGATTTAAACGATTTACGACATAACTGTCATAATGAAATTTGTGAAATCCTTGAAATAATAAACTTTTCTCATTACAAACAATAACAGAAGATGGGAATCATTTCAAAACGTTGTAGGTACGTTGTATGGTTGTTTGATTGATAACGTTAGCTCAAATCGCCATTCATACGGTGATGAGTCGGCCTACAGACGGGAGGTTGATCAGCTGGCTCTCTGGTGCAGTCAGGACAACCTTGAGCTTAACACGATCAAGACTGTGGAGATGATCGTGGACTTCAGGAAGAGACCCCCCACTCTTCCCCCCATCACCATATTCAACAGCCCTGTGTCTGCTGTGGAATCCTTCAGGTTTCTGGGATCCACTATATCCCAGGACCTGAAGTGGGAGCCCAACACAGACGCCATCATCAAAAGGCCCAGCTTCCTCAGCCAGCTCAGGAAGCTCAACCTGCCTAAGGAGCTGCTGGTCCACTTCTACACAGCCTTCTGCATCACTGTCTGGTTTGGATCTGCCACCAAAAAGGACCTGAGCAGACTACAACGGACAGTTAGGTTTGCAGAAAAGATCATCGGTGCCAACCCGCCCTCCGTCCATGACTTATACTCCTCCAGAGTCAGGAAACGGGCAGGAACCATCACTGCAGACCCATCTCACCCCGGACACAACCTGTTCCAGCTTCTCCCCTCTGGTAGGCGCTACAGAGCACTGTTCGCCAAAACCAACAGATTCAGGAACAGATTCTACCCACAAGCCATTTCTCTGATGAACAGCTGACTTCTTACCCACAGTGTCAGGTTCAATTCTGGTCAATAACCCAGTAATCACTGTCTCTACAGCACCTGTTTACTGGTTCCACTTATTATTCCACTTATTTAGTATTATTCATCATTCTCATATCTCACTTTTTATTTATTATTTTCTATTTACTCATTCCCAGTCTCACATCTCTCTTATTTGTTATTTATTCATCATTCTATTTCCTATTTCAGAATTGTCCATAATGTTCATACTGTTCATATAATAACATAATACTATTTATCCCAGTATCCTTTCACTATGTTCCATATTTAAATATTTTTTATTGAACTCTTCGTTCACTCATGCTACTATATTGTTCTGTTTAGAGTATGTATATATTGTGTATATATTAGTGTGTATATTTTTGTTTTGGTTGTTTTGTGTGTAAGCACAGTGTGAGTAACGATGCTCCAAAGTAAAATTCCTCGTATGTGTCCTAATACCTGGCCAATAAAGCTGATTCTGAACTGACAGCCTTTGTTGTGTTTGATGCTAACTTGTAGCCAGCAGTGATCCAACTTCGTTAAGTAAGTTGCCTGTATTGACATTGCATAAGTCTTTCGTTAGCATCTTATATGCTACTTGTCGCACAGTGACGCATGCGCAACTCACAGCTTCACTCGTCGCAAAGTGACGCATGCGCAACTCAAATCTGCACTCTCCTCACATTGGGCAGTGACAGAGAACAAGACGCGGAATTCCGCACAACGTAGACGCCATCTTCTAAAGTTAAACTGTACCACGAACATCATCAATTATAAATATACAATACCCATACACTAAATACTTACCTATTTTATTATCTACGTAGCTACAGCCCAATTTGGGTATCAACTTAACTTTAAATCAACTTTCAGTTGAGTACCTTGGCTGTACGAGGGACACGAGATAGCTAACGATTCCGTAAACTAGCTAGCTAGCTAGCCGAGTCGACAGGCAAACGTTAGCTAAGGTCAGCTAACGTTTTGCTTTCTTCTTTACAATCTTAACAACTAGCGACATCTAACGGACATCTAACGGACGTTAGTGGTGACTTAAAAATAAGTCCCGAAATAACGTTAGTGCTAGCACTGATTTAGCGCTAGCGTTAGCTAACGTTACGTTAGCAAATGCTGATCAGCCAACCTTTATCAGCGGGCCGCAAGTGTCACATTCAAATGTACGTTATTTAACGGCAGTATTACTCACCTCTGAATTTCTGCGCTTCTTCGTCTGTCATAGTTAAACCACTTTCTATCAATGTTTGGATCAGCTCATTGGAGGATAAAGTTGACAGAGCCATTGATCTCTATGATTCTGAGATTCAGTGAACTGCTATGGTAACAGGTGCGCGTGCCAGAAGGGAGCGCGAGCGCGTGGAAATTTTAGCGCGAAAGGCCCAGCGTCACCAGTTTCTTTCTCCGGGAAGGTAGGGGAATACCAATAGACATATAATATATATCTTTATATGTCTATGGGAGAATACTGTTACCTGATTGGTTTCGCGCGTGCTGACCAGAGCGTGCACAGCAAGGGGTCCAGACCGTCACTTGGTGAGTGATGGTTTCAATAACTTTAATATTTTCTGGTATATCTAATTTACCCAAGTTCTGTTAACATAGGCTTAGCTAGCGTTAGCTGTTAGCGTTAGCTACAGCTTGATGAGTCATTGAACACAGCAGGAGAGAACGCAACGTTAGCTAGCTAGCGCTAGCTCCGGTGCAGAGTTATTAGCTAATGCTACCGTTAACGTTAGCCTAACATTAGCTAGATATTGTTATTAAAGTTAGCTGCTAGCATAGAGATATTGTTATTAAAGTTAGCTGCTAGCACAGATGGGAAGTAATCATAGACCGTTAATAGTCTATGATTAATAATCTATATAATAATCTATATAATTAATAGTCTATAACTAATAATACAGTCTATGGAAGTTGATTTTTCTGATATTTTTACTTTACTATTTTTTGTGGCGACTTTTTACCTTTACGCCTTACATTTCATCACGAATATCGGTACTTTCTACTCACATTTTCAAAAATTGGCTTGTTACTTTTGTACAAGAGGTCACATCGGAGAATAACGCGGACACGCGCCTCACATTGCGAGCTGGCTCCCATCTTTGAGAACTGTAAGTCGTATAACTCATGTTGTCATTTGTGGTGCCCTTACCTAATATACTGTAAATGTTAGACCCGTGACAGGCTGGCATGAAACGGCTTGCATAATAATTAGTAAGGAGGTCATAATATTTTTGACTCATGGCTGAAGTTAAGTTTCTCCAGCTGTCCCCAGGTTGGCAAAAAAATGCATCAGATTGATGCTTTAAAATATGGAGTATTTCAAATTTTCTTTAGAGGATATTAGCCCTCTAGGGGGGTCCGGGGGCATGCTCCAGGACTCCCAGACCCCCCACTATGATGTCGCCCCCCAAGGCAGATTCTGGCCAATATGAATATACAGTTCAGTATACCCACTACAATAGAGGGTGGCGTATGGAGTTGGGTTGGTTAAAGTCCTCAGAATGACCAAAGTATGGTGGTGGACTGGTAGCTGGAGAGGTGCCAGTTCACATCCTGGGCACTGCCAAGGTGATCTTGAGCAAGGCACCAAATCCCCAAAAGTTAGGGGCGCCTTTCCATGGGCAGCCCCCTCACTGTGACATCTTCCCAATTCCCCAATTAATAAAGTGTATTATTATTATTTTATTATTATTCATTAGACTACACCACTGGTTTGGATGGTTTCCTGTTAATCTACTGCTCCACCCTCCAGTCCAGCAGGTGGCGCGCACACACCAGGACGCCGGGTGCGCGCCACTTAAAACCAAAATCAAAAGAAGTCGAGCAGCAGGAACGGAAAGAAACAGGAAGAATTAGAAGAAGACAACATCGGCACCACAATGAATAGGAGACTAATCAAGGTAAAAAATAAAAAATGTTTCAGAATTTAAGCTATTTTGTGAGGGTTTAAATAACTTGTTTCGGCTTCATGCACAGTGCCGTCGAACAAGAGAAAATGTCGTTAACGCGATAGTTTAACGTTCATCTGTCCGACAAAATGAAAGGATAACGACGTCCAACTAGTTAGTTTTAGTTTGAGACGCCGGCAGGGCGCGACTTCGCACTTACAGGACAACTTAGACAGATAAAGCGTGAAGTCGGACAACATGTTTTATTTCTAATCTTTAAACCGGGGAGCTTATTAACCCGCTTTCATGGCGAGAAGAGCTGTGGCGGCTGGTTTTACGCGCTGTCACCGTCTGAAGGCTGAAGAGAAAACATGGAGACTTTGGGGTTGGGACGTGACGTCAGACCCCGACTTGGAGATGCAATATCACACAGAAATAATTATATTGTGAAATAAGACCAGACAACAGTTAATAATGTCGTTATACATGTTTAAATCTGCTTTAAAAAAAAACATTTTTCTTTTACTTTCTCTACATCTCTGTTAGATATTCATATTGTACTTTGTACTCCTCTACATCTTGTCTGACAGCTTTAGTTACTTCTCAGATGACAGTGTTTCCTCCCCTTCCTGTCCAGTTAAAACCACGTATGTCCAGATGTGTTGATGTTGGATGTTTGTGATAAAGTGAAGGATGAAGTCTTCCTTTATGTGTTGAGGAAATTCTACTTCTTAAGCTAAATAAAGTCTTTAAAAAGCCTCTTGGCTCAGCTCAAAAATGCACCTAGCTGCTACGATTAGTCAACTAATCGATAAGTCGATCGACGGAACAAAAAAATCAAACTATTTTGATAAATGTTCATGCGAAAATGGCACAAAATTCTGTTTTCAGCTTTTCAAATATGGAGATTTCGTGCTTTTCTGTTTACTAATCAGAATGCATTGAATATTTTTGGGTTTTGGGCTGACAAAACAAGACATTTAAAGACATCACCTTGGACTTTTAGAAGCTGGGATGGGCGGTTTTTATTATTTTGACATTTAAAGACGTGAATGGTTAATTGTGGGGCGGCCTCTAGCTCACCCAGTAAGAACGTTTACCCCATGTAGGCTGAGTCCTGCATGCACTGCGGTGCAGTGTTTGAATCCGACCTGTGACCCATTGCTGCCCCTTTCCTGTCTATCTACTTCAATGAAAGGGGAAAGAAAGCCCCCAAAAATAATCTTTAAAAAAAAATGAACACTTAGTTGCAGCCCTGATCGTCACAAAGCTAAAAATGGTTGTTCTGCAACATGAACAGCTGACTTTTTAGAGATAAGTGGTTCTCATCTTATAGACCATGATGCATTGCTGTAGATTAAACTACCCAATAGTATATGAAGGAGTTAAATGAGCACAACCACATCTACAGCAGTAAGATGCAACATAAATATTAATACAGCAGGAATATTACTCCAGAAACAGATAGGAGGAAAACACTGACAGGGAACATTTTACTGCAACATACCTTTTACTTTTCATACATTAAGTACATTTTGCCTAGAGATGGATTTTTTAGTGCCGATGCCATTACCGTTTTTTATTCTTCTTGTCCCATAAGCCTTACCGACGACCGATACAGACTGCCGATTTTCTTAAGCCGATATTTGGAGCCGATACTGCTTTTACTCTCAATTTACATCATAAAAATGACACGATAACTAATGTTACAAGTCTCAATCCTTAAACATTTATTAAACTTAAACTATATTTAACAGATAATAAGGTGAGGTGATAGGTTGAGTAGAACAAGTAAAAAGGTGCCCAGAGATTCCCACCCCTAGTATTTTTTACTTAAGTTATGTTTTAAATGCAGGACTTTTGCTTGTGGTGGAGTATTTTCACACTTTCTATCAGTTTTTTTTAATTCAGTAAAGAATCTGAACACTTCTTCCACCACCAGTAAATGTTGAAGTGTGTTTGCCTCGAGTGTAATGAACTCTGTGTGGCTGCCCAGTTTCTTCAGCCTCTTACTTACACTTTCAGCATGACACACCAGCAGAGCGTCTGAGTCAGGAATCCCCCCGCGTGATAAAAACCAGTGACGAGTCTTGTAACCACTTCCTGAATTCCTCTTTTTACAACGATTTTACAATTCAGGTATTCAAGTGTCTGCTAAACAGCTTGGTAGCGTTGCATTTCCCTCCGACTCACATGAAGTCGAGGAGAGGGTTAACTTCTCCTGCTGCAGATCTCGCACCGTGGTCAGAAAGAACAGAGGAGACACTTTGTTCCTCTCACTAGGACTCTAGAGTCACTACACACTTCTAAGCTAATCTGTCACTCTGTCACTTTCTCCCTCTCTCTACCCCACGCACACACACACATGCATGTGGCATTATCTTTGTGGGGACTGGTCATTGACATAATGAAATGGAAATGTAATCTCATCGGGACCTTGTGAATTGAAATTGAACCGATTAGGAAAATCATTAGCGATACACAGCGCAAGTTTGAAACGTCTACTTACCTGCACTAATGATTTACATACCAGAAATTTAAAGGCATTTAATGTTAAAATAAAACTTAATGGCAGGACAGTTGCATTAGATTAGATGTATATTCTCTCTTTTGAGTCTTAGTTGTCACGTGATTCTATCCCATTTTAAATCAACCGTTTTGTTTCAGGAGCTTGAAGAAATCCGCAAATGTGGGACGAAGCATTTCCGCAGCATTCAAGTGGACGAATCAAATCTTTTGAACTGGCAAGGCCTTCTTGTTCCTGTAAGTATCGACTTGTGTTGCCCTTGTGTGTAGTAGCTGTCCTTCCATTAAACCTGTTTCATCATTAACCCTCTGAAACCAAGAGACTTGCCCACGAGCCTAAACAGCACCTCTGATTCATAGTTCAATCATTTACCAACCATAACACATAGAAACTCGCCGAAAATTGTGGCTAAAAGCTAACGAGTTGGCAGTTACGGAGGTCTTTTCCAGGTCCTTCTAGCTTCTACAGGTGATTTTCTTTCCAACCTGGAACTTGTGCCTTATGCTACACAATTGCTTGTGTAGCATTGCTGTGGGTGTAATATCAATAAATATGACATTAAGTTGATTATTGGCATAAGTAAATGTGATGAGGGCAAAAGCGCCTTGATTTTCTTTGAAAAAAATTTTGTCAACTGTATAAGTTATAATGATTATTTCTTCACAGTGTGACTCCCAGGACATATGAGAAGTGTTTTAGAGATTGAAATGGTTTAGGTTTTACTGCTCTGTGTGTGATATCAATACATATCTGGAAGATTCATGTTCCATTTTGTTTATTTATTTGTCTTTAAGGTAATACAACCATTTTAAACATGCAAGTGACCTCACTGCAACCCAAATATTCTAATAACCCAGTTTGTCCTGAAAAAAATGATGTTCATATCTTGACTGTAGACAACAGGGTTGGTGTTTTACAAGCTTTTTTATAAAATAAATCCAGACAGACAATGAACTGTAAAAATGGCCTTAGGGCTCAGAGGGTTAAACGTTGTATGTCTCCCCAATCTACAAAGGATTGTCCTCCATATGACAAGGGAGCATTTCGCATTGAGCTCATCTTTCCCGCGGAGTACCCCTTCAAGCCACCGAAGGTCACGTTCAAGACAAAGATCTACCACCCCAACATCGATGAGAAGGGCCAGGTGTGCCTGCCCATCATCAGTGTCGAGAACTGGAAGCCAGCCACAAGAACGGATCAAGGTGAGGTTTTTAAACTTATAGCCTCTAACATCACACCATTTAGCTTAATCATAGTTTAGCATAGGGCTGCACAATTAATCACAATGTTATCAAAAGCACAATATGGACTGGTTTAATATCCAAATCACAAATTTGAGGTACTGTTTGGGTGTTCAGAGGCAACTAAAGAGTGACAAAATGCAAGAAACGTTTCCTCCCAGTCTGCAGTTTATTTTTTTTTTAAATAGATTTTATTAATCTTCATTGGAATACAACATATCCAACATACAAGTGTTCTCTATATTCACAAAAATATCAAAACAGGAAGGAAAATAAACCACCATCCCAACCAAGATGACTTCAGGTAGCCCACAACTGTCCTTACCCCAAATTTTTTTAAAAGCCAGCTGTTTTTGATACCTGAAGTTGTCTTTTTTTAACGTTCTACACAGGGTTCAAAATGCCAAGTGAATGTTAAAATTTGACCAGCCACTCAATAGATAGCCATTGTTTTTTGGCTGTGAAGCAATACTACCAGCCACTTGCATATTTTACCAGCATTTGGCTGGTAGATGGTGCTAATTTTGAACGCAGTAAAGCAGTGACAGAGTGCATAAATCCTGTCTATTCTTGTTCCCTCTTCTCTCCTCCAGTGATTCACAATCTCATTAGTCTGGTGAACAGCCCTCAGCCGGAGCATCCGCTGAGGGCCGACCTGGCAGAGGAGTACAGCAAAGACCGCGCGAAATTCATGAAGAACGCCGAGGAGTTTACAAAGAAACACAGTGAAAAGCGACCCGTTGACTGACGACAACACTGCCGTTGGCCTCCTTTCTGTTTCCTGTTCAAAGAGCCTGTCCCGACTCTCTGTTCTCACCCCCCCAAACACAGATGCCCCGTTCTTGCGTACCTGCTTGTATTAGCACTCCCCGACCACTTACTAGAGGCTTGTTTCGGTTTCACTTTGCCAAAAAAGGCAGCATTAAAAAAAAAGCAGGACTTTTTGGTGAAGAGGCAGGCTCTGGCCTCTAGGTGTCACCGTTGGTTGTTATGACTTCTTTCTACTGATTTCTTTTTGGAAAAAAAATGAGAAAATTGTCTGTGGTGGCATCCTGAAAAGTAAAATATCATAAATAATAAAAAAGTACTGTTCTGCTTACTTAAATGTGGATTTAATTTTTTATTTTTTCAGATTAATCATTAGCTAAAGCTGTTTACATTTGTTGTCACCTTTCTTTGTCTCCCCCCCTCTTTAAGATACACTGTACTTTGTGAAATGACCTGTTGCAGTACATGGAAATTAAAGTTTGTTACTGATGCAGAATTCCCCATGTAAACTCAGCCATTTGTGAAAATGCAACAACATTCATTTTTCATTTTATTAGTATTTTGCGATTATTGGAGGTGGAAAAGTCTCCTATAATTAAAGTTCTTTCACCTCCCAGGATTGTGCATAGTGTCAGTGAGCATCATATGGATCAGACTCAGGCACTTCCAATTTGTTTGTTTTTATCTTAAATTCAGTGGATTTATTTCTTCATTTTTAACGATGTCTTTATTGATTTTTGTTTACTTAAAATAAATGGATTTACCTCTTCTAACGCGTTCAAAGCTGTTCCGTTTGGCAGAAGTAATGAGAAAAAGCTTGGCTTTAAAAGAGTAACATGCAGGGTTAACTGCTCGTCTTACGCCGACAAAGTTTTCATATTAAGAACAAAATCTACAAAACCGTTACCAAGCAGATTGACTGTGGGTGCAGTTAAACACTTACAATACACCTGATGTAACTAGCCAGTTAATATCCTCAGATAGCCGACACTACGCCGTTACACATACAATACATCCAACTGCAGGAGCTCATTACTGAATAAAGATATGTGATGGATGCTTAAACAAAACTGAATTGTTGTGTTTATTAATCCTCATTTGATCTTCACTACCTGTTTTTTTTTTTTTATACCTACTTATGAAAATATGACTAGGGTTTTTAAAGGGATGGAACTTAGGATTCAAAGTTGACGATGTTTTTAACAGAATGAGCTGCAGACTAAAGCCTGAAAGATATTCATATCAACTGAGCAAAACAGATGTATCCACTTATCAAAAGTGACAATTTTATCTCATAAGGAGCCAGGTTACCTCCACTTTCTCTGCTTTACCCACCCAGAAAATTTGACCCACCCATGAGAGAGAGACATCATGGGTCTGGCTCTAGTGGCTGTAATTCTGCACCAAGGCTGAATTTTGGGAAAGAGACTTCAGATACAGTATTAGGGGACCACTAAGGTCTATATAAAAGATACTTCAGATACAGTATTAGGGGACCACTAAGGTCTATATAAAAGAGACTTCAGATACAGTATTAGGGGACCACTAAGGTCTATATAAAAGAGACTTCAGATACAGTATTAGGGGACCACTAAGGTCTATATAAAAGACTTCAGATACAGTATTATGGGACCACTGAGGTCTCTATAAAAGACTTCAGATACAGTATTAGGGGACCACTAAGGTCTATATAAAAGAGACTTCAGATACAGTATTAGGGGACCACTAAGGTCTATATAAAAGACTTCAGATACAGTATTAGGGGACCACTAAGGTCTATATAAAAGAGACTTCAGATACAGTATTAGGGGACCACTGAGGTCTATATAAAAGAGACTTCAGATACAGTATTAGGGGACCACTGAGGTCTATATCAAAAGAGACTTCAGGTACAGTATTAGGGGACCACTGAGGTCTATATCAAAAGAGACTTCAGGTACAGTATTAGGGGACCACTGAGGTCTATATCAAAAGAGACTTCAGGTACAGTATTAGGGACCACTGAGGTCTATATAAAAGAGACTTCAGATACAGTATTAGGGGACCACTAAGGTCTATATAAAAGAGACTTCAGATACAGTATTAGGGGACCACTAAGGTCTATATAAAAGAGACTTCAGATACAGTATTAGGGGACCACTGAGGTCTATATCAAAAGAGACTTCAGGTACAGTATTAGGGACCACTGAGGTCTATATAAAAGAGACTTCAGATACAGTATTAGGGGACCACTGAGGTCTATATAAAAGAGACTTCAGATACAGTATTAGGGGACCACTGAGGTCTATATAAAAGAGACTTCAGATACAGTATTAGGGGACCACTAAGGTCTATATAAAAGAGACTTCAGATACAGTATTAGGGGACCACTAAGGTCTATATAAAAGACTTCAGATACAGTATTAGGGGACCACTAAGGTCTATATAAAAGACTTCAGATACAGTATTAGGGGACCACTAAGGTCTATATAAAAGAGACTTCAGATACAGTATTAGGGACCACTAAGGTCTATATAAAAGAGACTTCAGATACAGTATTAGGGACCACTAAGGTCTATATAAAAGATACTTCAGATACAGTATTAGGGACCACTAAGGTCTATATAAAAGAGACTTCAGATACAGTATTAGGGGACCACTAAGGTCTATATAAAAGAGACTTCAGATACAGTATTAGGAGACCACTAAGGTCTATATAAAAGAGACTTCAGATACAGTATTAGGGGACCACTAAGGTCTATATAAAAGAGACTTCAGATACAGTATTAGGAGACCACTAAGGTCTATATAAAAGAGACTTCAGATACAGTATTAGGAGACCACTAAGGTCTATATAAAAGAGACTTCAGATACAGTATTAGGGACCACTAAGGTCTATATAAAAGATACTTCAGATACAGTATTAGGAGACCACTAGGGTCTATATAAAAGAGACTTCAGATACAGTATTAGGGACCACTAAGGTCTATATAAAAGAGACTTCAGATACAGTATTAGGGGACCACTAAGGTCTATAGAAAACCATGTCATGGGACCTTTAATGTTTAATTCCTTATACTGCACTTTTATTCTCGTATTTTATTTGTTTTTAATTTCTTAATCGTTTTTAAATGCTCTTTAATGTTTCATGTTAAGCACTTTGAACTGCCTTGATGCTGAAATGTGCTATACAAATAAAGCTGCCTTGCCTTTAAAGTCTCTAAACGTATCCTTACAGAATGGTCCTTTTCAGAATATATGTTATATTACTGGATTAGAATTGACGATTTAACGTTGAAAGATATGATTTATTTTAGTTACTTTAAATACTGCTACCTTGTGTATTTCACGCCTTATCTGAATGCATCATATTTAATTTGTTGAGTATATTTTGTAATTTTGTTTGTACATTAATTTTTGGGGCATTTTTCCCCTTTATTAGTGACAGTGGATAGACAGGAAATGTGGGAGAGAGATGGAGGATGATACGCAGCTCGGACTCGAACCCCGGGCCGCTGCATAGGACTCAGCCTACATGGGGGGCACACTCTTACTAGATGAGCTAGAGGTCGCCGCTATATTTTGGATTATCTAAATCTGCAAAGTTACTAAAGCTGTCAAATAAATGCAGTAAAGAGTACAAAATGTGCCTTTGAATTGTAGTAAAGTAGTAATAGCAGAAAAAGGAAATACTCATGTAAAGTACAAGTACCTCAAAATTGTATATAAGTACAGTTCTTGAGTAAATGTGCATAGTTACTTTGAAGACAATGCGTTGAGCTCTCAGGGCCACCGTAGAAAAGCAAAACGCAGTCAAAGAGTTTTATACTGTTGGTTTTATTGAAGTCAGGGTTACAGTGAAGACCTTAAACTTGAGGTAGAATCGCCCCCTAACTGCAGTTCATGTTTAAGATTAGGTTCCCCTAAAGATTTTGCAATCGTTGGAGGAGGAATAAAGAAATGTCCTCCTGTCCTGTAGCAGTGGACGGACGTCGTTCGGAGGTTTGGGAGGGAGCCCCGAGCAGAGAGCTGCCCTCCTGCTAACACTGAGGCATCCATGCATCAGGCTTTTACTTCCTGAACTGAGCAATGGGAGCCGGGACTTTGATGTCCTGTCCCTTCTCTAGCTTCTTCTCACACTCAATCAGGTGGTTGACCCCATCGACCAATAGCTGGACTAGCTCCACCTGGGGAAAAAACAAAAAAAAACACACACTAAAGTTAATTTCTACAGCCAAATATTGTCTCAGAGTTTGATATGACAAAAAACTAGGGCAGCCAATTATATTTCAGGGGTGGCAGTGTCACCCCCACACCTGCCTTCTAGCCCCGCCCCTGCAGAAGGTCATTCCTTATTAACATGTCCAAAGAAAGAAAAACATCTGCAAGCAGGAACAAAAGACATTTTTCCTCACCTCAGATTTGCCGAGACGGTCGTTGTTGGAAATGTCAAAGGTGTCTCCAGTAGCAGCCGTGTCCACGCCGCCTGTGCCTCTCTTCTGCAGCCGCAGGCTGTCGAGGATTTTGGAGAAACGTGGGTCCTGCAGAGTGATTTCAATCATTCGTAACTTGTTGTTACTATTGTCAAATTCCACTTTTTTTTCCAGGAGCACATATGCAGAAGTTTATACTGATTGATCCTGTAAAGGTTGTGGGCTTAAAGGGATAGTTCAGATGTTTTGAAGTCTGGTTGTACAGGATGTAGTATATATTGTGTGTATATTAGTGTGTATATTTTCTTTTGGTTGTTTTGTTTGTGTAAGCACATTGTGAGCAACGATGCTCCAAAGAAAAATTCCTCGTATGTGTCCTCATACCTGGCAAATAAAGCTGATTCTGATTGTGATGTACTTCTCCATAGTCAGTGTGTTAGCTACAGTAGTAAGTGTACATTATATTTAGAATATATTCAGCACTTTAGCTTGCTGTCAGAGAGCTCTTTACGACGAGGAACTGAAGCCGTTATCTCTGCTCTCTTCAACGCCACCAGACTCCTTTGACAAAAACAGTGATTTTACCTCGCAGAACACGGGAGTTGCTGCTCCCCCACTGCCTCCATCGGTTAGTTTATTCGTGTTATTGTTTGACTTTGGTGTTTTAAATTAACAACACTATCAAATAAACTAACCAGTCGAGGCAGCTCCTGCCTGCTTTTTTTTTAAACTGGGGGCGTGCTGACTGCAGCTAACACACTGACTATGGAAATATAGCTCATACAACCACACTTTATAAAAATATGAATTGTCCCTTTAAGTTAAAATTATTCTTGACGTTGCAAACACAAGTTGACAAATCAATCTCAGCAGAAGGTGCAGTCAGTAGCTGATTAAGAGGAATAGATTGTATCACACAATCTCCTTCAGGACATGGAGAATAAAGGATGAACAAATCCCATGAAAAGAACAAAACAAAAACCAACAATATTTTTGTCTGTCTCTCAATATGTTCTGATTTCCAGAAACAAATTTCTACAACACGGGAGGAAATAGTGCGTTTGATGGGGACTATTTTCAGCGGCGGATTAATCCAAATCTGGTGCTCTAGTGGGTATTTATGGCATGAGGACCATGGGTGTGGGGTTGAGTCAAGACTAAAAAAACTACAGTGTGTGTGTGTGTGTGTTCATTATGAAGAAACATGTCAGCCAGCGCAACAGTGTGGCTCATTGATGTGTTTCTATGGAACAGACCGAGGAAGAAGATATACTGTATCAGGCTGTGATAAACATACATGATACATGATCTATGCACTGATTGTTTCCTTCTCTGTCTGCAGAGGAAGATCATGTGATCAAAAGCTCCAGAACAGCTGCTAGATGGACCTCACGGTGAGATTGCTTCTGTCAACAGAGGTTAAAGTTGTATCTGTGTGTTCCTGTTGAGTTGTAACTGTTTTATTGCAAGTGAGTGTGTGTGTGCGTGTGTGTGTGTGTGCGTGCGTGCGTTACCTGGCTGAGTTTTGGCAGGCGCACATGCACCCCCGCCCTGAGGCCGGTGCCCAGGTTGGAGGGACATGTGAGGACGTAGCCCAAACGCTCGTTCCACATGAACTCCCAGCCTCTCTCCTGGATCAGGTGCTCTACCTGTGAAACATAACATCACGTGAGAAGAGTTGACCAGTCACATTTTAAGTTTTCAGATAAACAAATTAAATGTTTCTTGAGCTGAGAAAATCCTCCTGCATCTTGTGTTGCTAACACTTGTAAATTAACCGGTCAACCTGAGCAATGTGTCGTTTTAAAGCGACATATACTGTGAAGGGATTTGAAGCAAGATGCCAGCTCCTATTTTCATCCATCTCTGCAAAAAAAAAAAACAACTGATATATTTTCTACGTATGGTTTTTCTTTGATTATTATAATAAAAATAAAGGTTTGGTCGCAGTGAGAAGGGAAATCCAATCTGGGTACAGAATTACGAGCCTGTACAGACCCAAATCCGAAAGGATTAAGGGTCTGGCATCGAGTAATGAAAGTCGGCCATCTCAAGGGGCGGCACCAAGCGTACATTTGAAAATCTCACTGTACGCAATTGGATAACACAAGGACCAATCACAACAACGCACTGGGTGACGTATCCAGAGCCCCATACGCTTAGCTACCAGCGGAGCTAACTGGTAGATTAGACTGTCGTCATCTGTTCAACTGGCCTCTGGCCCCGCCTACATCAGATACATGATGTGATTGGTGCAGCTCGCCTCTGGCCCCGCCTACATCAGATACACCAATGTGATTGGTGCAGCTCGGCTACAAGGGCATAGTTAATGAGGAGCATTACTCGATGCCAGAGTAACTCGCTGAGCACATTCAAATTGTGCTCTCGCTAAAACTCTGGATTTCCAGGGCACAGAATTACTAGACCAGATCCAACATATAAAGCATTTGCAGGGTGTAAATGTTCCACCAAAACAAGTTCCTTCCTGAGACTATTTAGCTGTGTCCAGAGCTTAGCACCGCCCAAGACAAGTGTGATTGGTTTAAAGAAATGCAAACAACCCGGTGCGTTTCTTTCCCACCTATCCCAGGATGCATCCGTCGTGTGGTCTGGTGTGGTGTAGCACTACCCAGACCTTACTCCGTAGCACTGTGGAGAAGGTCTCGCCCTAAAGCAACTTGTCTCCACTGTACCTGTTTAAGTCCTCTGCAGAATCTCTCAAACACTCTCTTCATGTTGCCTCCCTTCTCCATGGAGATGACTCTGGTGTGGTCCTCCTCATTCACCCAGATCAGGAAGGTCTTCTCATTGTTGTGCCTGAAGAGAACCAGAGCAAGAGACTCAATAAGGAGCTCTCCTGGTCATTAACTGGAGATGACTCATGGCCATAAAAGGACCTCATTTTGCAGACACTTTAATATTAATGTTGCTTGTCTGGGCAGTAATAATATGATAGAGAGGAACGGACAATCCACACCAAATGGAAAACACACAAACTATTTCCCGTCTGCATTTTTTCCACCAACTTGCGTCAAAATCAGGGCAATAACTGAATTATTCTTTCATGCGTCAGAGGGTGTAGAAAAATCTATCGTGGCTGTCAGGCAGAAATCTTGTTTCTTCCATATTTTGTTATTTTAATTTATATTCATAAATCATATATGCTCTTGGTCCCCCTTACATCTGTCTGTGCATTTTACAAATATAAACAGTGACAAGGCAATTTCATCTGACTTATTAATAATAATTATTATTAATAGCTTAACTAAATGTTTTCAAATGATTTATTTCCATATTCAATTTAGTCCGATTATTAAACCCATAAATCTCCATATATGAATGGCTGAAAACATAATTTTCTGCCATTTTTGCTTTAAGTATCTTAAATTTGTATCTAAACACTCTGAAATGAATCAGGATGTTAAAGTGTGATTAGTGGCACAGCAGACATGCAGGAGAGCTGAGTCGACCCTACCAGATGCCCCTGGCGTCTGGCCAGTCTCGGGCCATAAAGGCACATGTCAACAAAGGAGAGACAGGTTTGTCAAACAGGAAGTGGTCCTGAAGGAGGAAGGGACAAAGGGGAGGTAGAAACAGGTAGAAAACAGAGGAAGGAGTACGTTACAGAGGATAACTTCAATAATTTAGTGAACAAACGTCTGGGGTTGAGGGGAGAGAATAGAACAAAGGTCCGGGAGGACTTCACAGGACAGGAGAGGGTTTGGGTGCGATGGCATTTCATCTCACTAAGCACTGGGATGGGACACTAAGCACTGGGATGGGACACTAAATATTGGGATGGGACACTAAGCACTGGGATGGGACACTAAGTATTGGGATGGGACACTAAGCACTGGGAGGGGACACTAAGCACTGGGAGGGGACACTAAGTATTGGGATGGGACCCTAAGCACTGGGATGGGACACTAACAGCACTGGGAGGGGACACTAACAGCACTGGGAGGGGACACTAACAGCACTGGGAGGGGACACTAACAGCACTAGGAGGGGACACTAACAGCACTGGGAGGGGACACTAACAGCACTGGGTTGGGACACTAAGTATTGGGATAGGACACTAAGTATTGGGATGGGACACTAAACACTGGGATGGGACACTAACAGCACTGGGATGGGACACTAAGCACTGGGAGGGGACACTAACAGCACTGGGATGGGACACTAACAGCACTGGGAGGGGACACTAACAGCACTGGGATGGGACACTAACAACACTGGGAGGGGACACTAACAGCACTGGGATGGGACACTAAACACTGGGATGGAACCCTAAGCACTGGGATGGGACACTAACAGCACTGGGAGGGGACACTAACAGCACTGGGAGGGGACACTAACAACACTGGGATGGGACACTAAGCACTGGGAGGGGACACTAAACACTGGGATGGGACACTAACAGCACTGGGATGGGACACTAACAGCACTGGGATGGGACACTAACAACACTGGGATGGGACACTAAGCACTGGGATGGGACACTAAGCACTGGGAGGGGACACTAACAGCACTGGGAGGGGACACTAAACACTGGGAGGGGACACTAAGCACTGGGAGGGGACACTAAGCACTGGGAGGGGACACTAAGCACTGGGAGGGGACACAAGCACTGGGAGGGGACACTAAGCACTGGGAGGGGACACTAACAGCACTGGGAGGGACACTAAGCACTGGGAGGGGACACAAGCACTGGGAGGGGACACTAAGCACTGGGAGGGGACACTAACAGCACTGGGAGGGGACACTAAGCACTGGGAGGGGACACAAGCACTGGGAGGGGACACTAAGCACTGGGAGGGGACACTAACAGCACTGGGAGGGGACACTAAGCACTGGGAGGGGACACAAGCACTGGGAGGGGACACTAAGCACTGGGAGGGGACACTAACAGCACTGGGAGGGGATTTCTTACCAGATCCCCCTGGAATCGGGCCAGTCTCGGGCCATAAAGGCCGAGGTGAGTAACGGAGACACGGGTTTGTCAAACAGGAAGTGGTCCTTGTGTGGTGCAGCGTGAAACAATCAGAACAGTAAAGTCAACGAAAAAAGAAACTATTGCGATGACGTTGTTGAACATCGCAATAACGATACGACTTGTGATAAATAAACTGATATTAAAGTGTTCTCAGTTCTGCTGCGTCACATTTTCTACTAAAACACAACAAACTGCTTGTTGAATTTTAAACAAATGAAAGGAAATAATTTCCAACGTTTGGTTATTGAACAAATTGAACCTTGAGTTGATTAGAAAAGGCAACATTTAAAAAGAATGACAGTTACATGTTAAAGTGCAGTTTTCTACTCATATTTTCTTTCAAATAACACAAAATAGTATCGTTCGCAATATGTTTTTGCGCTAATTTACATCACGATGACGATGAAAAAAGACTCAAGAAATCCTTACACGACCAACGGTCACATGATTTGTCGACTGATCCATTACTACAGGCGGGAATCACCAATATTATCATGACACTAGTGTCACATTATGATATTGCAGTTTTAAACGTTCACAACCATGACAAATGTGAGAGATGCACTAGTTGAAATGATTAAACAATTGTTTTGCAATATTCTGCAATGTATTAAATTAAATTATATCCCCAAAGGAAAACTTTGTCAACATCTGACCTCACCAGAAGAAGGAAAAAAACTCAACTCCACCATCTAGTGGACTGAAAAAGTAATTGATGTTATTGTAAGAGCCATTTAGTGCCCTTGGTATAAATAGGAACCAATCTTTTGGCACATACAGTTTTCAACCACACACACACACACACACACACACACACACACACACACACACACACACACACACAGGCATACAAACAATCAGTGATTTGTCTGGAGACCCAACTAAGATCTCATATAAATAAATGGAACTGAAACTTTTAACTGCAAATATGACTTTCATTGATAAAAAGGATTAAAACAGGAACCTCAGTGGGCTTAAAGCTTGGGCTTTAGTCTCTACCGTTATTATTCAAGTAGTTCTTTTATGCAATTTATATGATAACAGACTGGGTATCGATACGGTATTGCTACGGGAAAATATTGCGATACTATGCTGTATCGATTCCCCCCTTCCCACCTATCAATTAGTTGATTTAATTAACAAATCTGTGTGCTTTGAGTTGTCGTTAAGACTAGAAAAAGCGCAATAAAAATGCAGTCCATTTACAGTAAACTGTAAAAGCACTACTTTAAATCTTGTGTTTACCAGTTTCTGGAAAGAAGTCATTCAGCATGAAACAAATCATAAAAAAATGACTAATTGCCTTCACAAATCTTAGTGGACTAAGAGTAAAAGGACCGATTAAGCTTCTAATCAACTAAAAAGGGGGCAAGGCTGCACTGTATGAGGAAAATTAGCATCTCGTGATAACGATTGTTACTTGTGATAAATAGTGTCCTTATCTCTGCTGCTTTCATTATTCTGCTAAAATACAACAAATTGCCTGTTGAACTCAAAACAAATATAATACAAAATAATTCCCAACATTCTTCTACTGAACAAATTGAACATTGAATTCTTCTTTCAACTACCACAAAGCGTCTCTGATGATCCATTGCGATGTGTTGCAGCCTTTTGCGATGTGTTGACTATACTAAGTTGATATTGGCATGACGATTAAAAATACGATATATCGTGCAGCCCTAGAATTACCTGGGGGGCTAATCCGTACTCGTCTATGAGCAATCGGGACTTACAGAAAGTCCCAATTATGACTTTAGAGAAGTTCTATCAAATCAAAGATCACAAGGATCTTGGAAGTTATTTTGTAGTTTCTCTGTGTAAAACCAAGCTGAAACTCACATCAATGAGCTGCTGCTGCTCCTTCTCCGTCATGTCTCCCAGGCTGTAGTAGCGTCCGGCCAGGTCTCCCTTTAGGCCGGCCAGGGCCGTCACAACCACGCGCTCCACCTCCCGACGCTCGGCCCTGGAACAGGCCGGGGGCAGGCTCAGCCCCCGGATACTGCGCCCGGTCCGGACACGGGACGACAGGACGTAGTTTTCGTCGAACACGGCGTTGGTTATCTGGAGGTCGGGGACACAGGGGAGAAAGACAGATGGGAAATGTTGTTTAACACTTGAAGGGACGGCAGGTGGGCGGAGGGATCGTGCAGCCGTGTAAACACCTTGGAGGAGTCCAGGTCAGTCGGGTGTTTCATGGTTTTGGGGTCGTAGCCGTTGTGCCGGTCTTTGATGACGGGGTCAAAGAGTTCAGCAAATACCTGGAGGGAGCATAAAGCAAAGTCAAGACTAGGTTTGGTTTCAGAAGTGTTTTTAAAAACAAAAACACGTTTGGTCTCCTTTATAAAGAGCCGATATCTGATGATAAATAGCGTGCTTTTCTGAGAACATCAGGTGATAAAATATTGATAAATAAAGGTCCCATATTATGCTCATTTTCATGTTCATACTTTATTTTGGGTTTCTTCTAGAACATGTTCATGCTTTAATGTTTTAAAACACTATTTTTCTCATGCTATCTGTCTGAGTGTACCTGTCTGGCCCCTCTGTCTGAAACGCTCCGTTTTAGCGCCTGTCTCTTTAAGACCCCCTCTTGAAAAAGCCCAGTCTGCTCTGATTGGCCAGCCAGCCTCTGCAAAGCATACCACCTATGGAGCTATTTTGATGCTATCAAGCCATCACCCGGCAGAGAATACTTTCACAGTATTTATATAGCACGATGACTTAATACATAAGTACAATATGGGACTTTTAATGTTGTTATTGGAGTTGCCGTGGCGTCCGCCAGCTTAGCCCTCGCTGAACCGCTAGCTGCTCATTAACCCTCGTGTGGTCTTCACCTTCGGGACCCCCTCGTGTCCCTCGGGTCAAATTGTTAAAAACAATTCTGAAATAACATTTAACTTCATAATCTATTACAAAATATTGTCTTTATCTCAATTTGAAACAATTGAGATAACATATATGTTCAGGGAATGCAATCAGTCTCTACTAGAACACAATTAAAGATGGAAGGTTATAATTCATGTTAAAAATCCACTATGGAAACAACATAAGTGTCATATCCAGAATAATGTTCTGAGTCAGGAATACATGTTGATCTCAGGAAATAAGGTAAGGTAAGTTGATTTTCAGGTAGAAAACATGTACTTGTACCATTTTTCTTCTTGTAAAAAATTGAAATGGGTCAATTTGACCCGAATACCTTACAAGGGTTAAGCTTATTACTGAGCATATTCATGTTATTATGAACTCCATCTTCTCTGGGCTAGATTTTAGCCAACGTTGCCTTCCAGGAAGCTAACCCTAACCTTAACCCTACACATAACCGTTGCCGCGCTGCCTAGGAGGAGTAAATCAACTCAAAAAGTAAAAATATCCATCTTCTTTATCATAGTACAAATCATTTAACCTGAGGAGATGAACCGATGTAGACACTGTGACCTTTGACCTCTCACCTCGTAGCTCTCCTCATCGCCAGCCACACAGCCCACCGTCTTGATGAACGGGTGCCCGGGGTTGTCCACTCCGGTTTGGATGCACTGGTCCAGGGTCCAGTTGTTGGGGGTGACCTTGTCCCTCAGTTTGGCATAAATGGCGGGAGTCAGAGCCGCGGCCATGCAGTTGTTGTGTTTCCTCAGGTCGGGAAAGTCCGAGCTGCAGAAGAGGGAGAAGTGGAAAGATTTGAGGAACTGTTTGTAATCTGAAGATCCTGCTTCTACTGCCAACTAGTGGTGACAATGTGCTTTTTCAACGACCCATGCTGCTGTGATCACATTTAGGGTTAAATTAACCCTTGGGTTGTCCTGGCGGGTCAAAAACAGACAAAAAATGGACATTTTCCTCCCTTTTCAGACTTAACTTTCACTTAGACCACCTTACTACCACTAGTTTTACACTACTTTTTGGAATTCATGGTCAATAACCCTCATTTATATAGAATTAAACCTAATATTTGAGTTAAAAAAGCAGAAATTATGGACAAGTCCAATCAAATATTTTTGTGCAGGCTGCAGTATAGGTCATACATTTCCCCCTCTATGTTAGCAGATGGGACACGGGTCTAAAAACTCAAAGTACATGTCAAATATACTTTTCCCAGTTTCCCACCTCGTTTCATCCTTGCAAATTACATCCATTATTATTAATGATCACATCAAACCCCTGAAACATCCCGTTTCAACAGGAAATACTTCACATAAAGAGAAGACGCTCTCAAAATGTGACTTAATAAAACCTCATTTCTGGCGTACTCTGGAAACGCTTACAAGACATAACGGTGAAGAAGAGAAGGTGAGAGACAGAAAGGTTGTGTCGGAGAGTAACGCAACTGAAACCTGAGCACGGCAGTGATCCAGCAGGCCGGTGCCGGTGGTCCAGCCGTGACCTCTTGTGCCCTTTTATATTCTCACATGTTCACTAACGTCATCCAAGCTGTGAGAATACTACACTACAAGGACAAGTCTTCCAATCAAAACCTTTACTGAAGTATAAGTTTTCATTGTGCAGTCAAATGTTCCCTGTCTGTGTTTTCCTCGCTAATGTGATGTTTCTAGATTAGTATTCAAAACCTAAAGATATTCACTGTATAAGGAAAGAAAAACAGGAAAATTCAATTTTTTAGAGGCTGAAAACAGGCTTTTTTTTGCCACGTTAGCATGAAAAAAATCACTTTAACGATTAATCAAATGTCAAAATAGTTGATCATATTTCCATTAGCTGAGTAATCTTTGCATTTTTCAGCTGATTCAAGGAGTTTTTTTTTTTTTTTTTTTTTAAGACTTCGTTTAGCTTAAGAACCACTTGACTGTTCCTATGTTTTATGTACTAGATCTCAAGGGACTTTTTATTTTTAGTGGAACTAGGCCGGGAGCTAAGTTTCGTGGTTTCTGTCACCCCCATGAGGAATTCTAAGTAATGATGTCAGCGCGTCCACATGATACAAGCCTTCTGTGATCACGCACCGCCCCCAGGGGCGTAGCGCAACATTCTGGGCCCTGTAGAAAGACATTTTCTATGGGCCCCTCCCCCCGCATTTACAGCTATTCATTCTACCATCTTTTGGGCCCTCCTCACATGAGTAGCCTTGGGTACTCAGTCCCCAAAGTCCAACGCCCCTGACAAACCCCACACACAGTTGCTAGTAGCCAAGGAGGACACAGAGGTTTAAAATTATCCATTATCTTCGAGTTTCTGCGCGTAAAAGTCAGCGGACGCCACGATCTCCTGAACATCGTCATACTGAGAAACACACAGAGAGAGATGTGTGGAGCTGAGAGTCTTAATTAGCTTTGGAGCAACTCATTTGGCGACGGCTCGAATGTAACGGACGACACAAGCTTTAACAACTTTATCATGATTGGGAAAAAAATATTTTTAGTCATGACCTGTACGTGCTTTCTGGAATAAAGCGAAGTATAGAAATGACTGTGGTCATTGTCAGGTGTGAGTGCAGTGGATGGATGACCTTGGATGGATGACCTTGACGAGTCCAGGCTATAATTATCGGCCTCAACGCTGAAACGGACTACGTGCTTCACCTCACTTGCACATTTCAGAGCAATGACTCATTGTGCTGTTTCCACTACAGAAGCAACTGGAGGGCAGCGGTGGGATGCAACTAAGTACATTTACTCAAGTGTTTAAGTACAATTTGGAGGTACTTGTACTTTACTTGAGCATTTCTGTTTGTCTGACAGCTTTAGTTACTTTTCAGATTCACAGTTTTCCCATCCCCTTCCTGTCCAGTGAAAACCACGTATCTCCAGATGTGTTGATGTTGGATGTTTGGGATCAACTGAAGGATGACGTGTTCCTTTACGTGTTGAGAAAACTCTCCTTCTTAAGAGACAGGTACACAGCTACATTTTTTAGCAAAGTCTTTGTTAACTCTGTATGATCGGAGACCATTTGACTAGAAAAGAGTCAATCTTTTACTGGAGTCTTTCTGTGATTGTCTCCATATTAGATATTTTTTATCCTTCCTTTCCAATGGTCTACTGTTGGAGGGTGGGGCCTCCACCAGGCAACTGTGATCATCTCCTCAGCAGTTAGGAGTACAATCTCTAATAAATATATTGTATTCTTGTCTGTCAAATTGTCAGTAGGGCCTATGAAATACCCAGTTTTAAATAATTTGGTTCCCAAGGGAAGCATATTGTTTTATCTCCTCTTTAATGTCTTCCCAGTAGGCCTACTTGTGGATTTTGGGGCCCAAATAACATTTTTAAGACCAGGCTGATCTGCAACGTTCTGAAACCTGCCAGTTCACATCCAATGAGACAAGACGGTGTATCATCTCCATAGCAACCTCTTTATACTTCCGTTCTTGTTGTGAATCTTTTGGTCTGAACTGGGTCTTATAAAATCAAATAATGTTTCAAGCAATAACTTCCGTTGCCATGGTTACATCTAAAGGGTTTCACTAATACCAATCATTCCCATCCCATAAGATTTTTATGCAACGTAAACGCTGTTCCAGCTAAGTTTAGGCACCAACAAAACGAAGAATAGTTTAGGGAAAAGATTGTGGTTTGGATTTTAAAAAAACACTCATATGCTAGGTTAAAGTATTAAAATATTATATTACATTTTGTTTCCATCCGTAGCTTTATCCCCTCCGTCATCAATTAATTCCTGACAATGGACACCTCGTCGGCATTAACCCTAAAAGGCGCTGACACAACAACCCGATAATTGGCCGTTGGACAGTCTGGCGAGGTTGGTGCCTCGAGACGGGGGGGGGGGCTTCATTTTGGCCGATTTGACATTCTCGGTCTGAAGGTGGGCACTGCAGTCGGACTCAAATGGCCAATCTGATTGGTAGATTGGTCATTTTCCACATTTCTTTCATTGGTCATAATTAGGTATAATTTCCTATTAATGACATTTATTGACTATGGATTCCACAATTAAGTGTAAAACTAGTAATAAGTTGGTGTTAGTGGTGTTAATACATGGTAGTGAAACAAAGTGTTAAATATTGATATTAAATATTGAAAAATCCGCCAAAAAATTTGAGGCAGAACTGCCGGCAGTCGGACTCAAATGACCAATCTGATTGGTGGAGTGCTACATCGGATCTTTTAAACTGGATTAGTGGATCTGAAATGAAGATTCAGCATCTGCACGACCTACTTCTCGCTTAAAATGTTTTCAGAAACACGTATGGGGATCTATTTTAGTAAAATATGAGATGATATTCTGAACAAGCCGCCATGACAGTCTGGCTTTGAATGTCCGGAGAAACCAGACCAACTTGACGCGTTCGTCCAATCAGCAGCCGTCTGCAGTCGGCCTCGCTTCGGCGTGTTCCAGGCACGGCGTGTCAGCGCCGTAACACGTTACGCACACGCCTTGATGCCTTCATGCTGTCTCTGTGGTGTTGGTGCGCCGCAGCCTTACCTGGGAGGATAGAGCTTCGTCTTCATATCAGCTGCTAGGCCGTTTTCGCTCATCAGGAAGCCGGCGGCCATCGTTCCTGCGCCCAAGCTGGCCAACAGAGCTGCCGTGTTTCGGCCGGAGATCAAGCGTGTGAAAGAGCTCGCCATCTTCCTGATGGTTGTTGACTCTTTGTCAGTAAGAAATGAGCTGGAGAGAAAGAAAATAAATATTTAGACAGAAGAGATTTTATCTTCGTTGATGAAACATGTGAAACACTGGTTCCTAAAGCGGGGCCCTTGAGGGGTTTTCCAGCAAAAAAAAAAAAAAAAGGGTTTAATTAATGTTCACTACCTTTACTTCCATGCGCAAGTAACACAACGGCAGAATACATGACATGGGTGTCATACACTTTTGGTAAGAAAACGCAAAACTCTTGTCAGATGGGGGACGGTGGCAAGAAATCTCATCAAATGGGGGTCCGGTGTCGATTTGTCAGTTCAGAGGTTCTTCAACACAGAACAGACACTCATAGAAAGCAAGCATACCCTGTTTCAATTTATCTCGTCCAATCATGTCCAGGCAGCAGGTGCGCGCCAGCGTTTCAAACCGCTAAATGCATCTCTAATCCTTTCACGTCAAGTTCAACGTGAATTTGAACGTGATAGCGTGTCGATAGCGACGGCCTTTAGAAAGGAATGGAGAGCCAAAATGGAGGAAGCTATCGTGGCTTGTTAGCTTTGTTGTATCATCCACTTCTGTGGGAGTATAAACTGCTGAAAGAGACACAGGCCTAGTTCATGCTAGAAGACAGGAGTCAATAGTAATTAATAATTAGCCCAGGTCTTTTTTTTTTTTAAAGATACAGTAAACTTTATGTCCCGTTAGCGACAAGGAAACTTACTTTTTTTCCTTCTCTTCACAAACTATTTATTGAATAAAATGATGTACAATCCTGAGAACAAAATGGCTGAGAGGTGGAACAGGCCCAGAATAGATTAAAAATAAAAGATGGCCTGTCGGGTGGCTCAGTTCGTAGGGAGTTGGGTCGGGAACCGGAGGGTCGCTGGTTCAAGTCCACATACGTACCAACTAAAGTAAGGAATGTGGAATGTGACCTTCAGGTGCTCTTGAGCAAGGCACCGTACCCTGCTCAGGGTGCTGGTTCAGCACTGACAGCCCCCCCCTCCCACTATGACATCTTTCCATTAGTGCATGAATAGGTTGTATGTGTGTGTATTTCAGGCCTGTGTGTAGTGATTACTAACAAAACAGAGCGTAAATTGTAATTTCCCCACTGGGGATCAATAAACAGTAGAAATTATTATTATTATTATTATTATTATTATTATTATTATCATCGAGACGGGCCGATTCAGACCGCTGAAACTGTTCTCTGTGACGTTGTAAAGTAGTTTCGTCTTTGAATCTTTGGTCTGAACTGGGCTTAAGTGCCACAAATAGTCAATTCCTTAACAAGTCTGGACTGCATTAGTGCACAATGGGAATACGCCGACCCCCCAGCTTTTTGTTTAATACAGTAATGAGCTTAGAGTAGGTGGGGCAGTGACAGATGCTCTTAGCCTCTTAGCATTATCCCAGCCCCCCCCCCCCTTCAGGATGGCAGGTTGTATGCGTCCACGAATGACCAGTTTCCCCAAGATGTCCGTCTTAAGGACACAGAAGAAAGTGGGACTACAGACAGCTCAGAAACAAACTGCAGTTGGTGCTGTAGATGTCTGCTTCAGTGTTTGTGTTGTGGATTATGTTTTCAATATGCATATGTATATGAATATGTACTGTGCAACAAATTGCCTCTCTGGGACATTAAAGTTTTCTAAGTCTAAAGGCACAATGTGGTTATTTTTTTGTTTAAATGTCCATGAAGATTGATTTAAAATGTTAAATGTAGTACATTATTAAGAAGTTCTTCATGAAAAGGTCATATTCTAGCTTGTCCTTCACAGACAGACAGAGGTTGTGTAATATCCGCGAGACTGTGTCTTAATATAGAGGGAAGCTGTGAGGACGGTACTGTTAATCCAGGTCAAAGGAGAGACGGCCAATCCGCTCTGAACTGATCACTGAGCTCGAGATGAATCGATTAATCAACTAGTTGTCAACTATTGAACTGCCAACTATGAGTTTGAGTCATTTTTTTAATTAAGAAAAAGTGAAACTTCTGATTCCAGCTTGTTAAATGTGAATATTTTCTAGTTCCTTCTCTCCTCTGTGACAGTAAAAGGAATATATATTTGAGTTATGGACAAAAGACATTTGAGGACAGCTTTGGGAAACACCGATCGACATTTTTCAGTGTTTGGACATTTCATAGACCAAACAACTAATCAACATGAAACTACCTGTTAGATGCAGCCCTAAAACATTCCCCCAATATGTAACAGGCTCTTTTTTGTCTGCAGAATTTATCCAACTGATCCAAAGCCATTAACCTCCACAGACAGAGCGGTGAATGGACTCTTCAGTCAGTGGTAATGTTATATATAGATCGCTGGAGAGCAGTTGTGCGGCCAGGTTCCAGTGCCAAGAAACAAGCCAGCTCTGGCTCACACCGCAGTGACATTCTGCCTGCACTGGTCATAAGATCAGTGCAGAATGAGGCCACGTCAGCAGGACAGAGGGATGGAAACACGGGAGGAGGGCAGGTGGAGTCAGAACAGAGGTGAAGCAGCAATGATTGACAGATAAAAGCAAGAACTTTCAGGAAAACGATCAAGTTTAGATTCTGCATTCTAGCTGCCACTGCCAACTGACACTGTGGATCATATGTTCTTATGATTATACCACAAGGATTATGCCAAAACCACCACCGACCCGGGATCAGCCTCCCTCCTCCCCTGACCACGGTGACCTTTTAACTCTGAGACAGTACGTTCAGGAAATAAGAGCAGCTTCGTCCTCGCCAGAGGACACGGCAAAGTTACCACCTCAGGTATTTAAAAAAACAAAACAAGATCATTTTCATGCAAAGTGCATCAACAAGTTGCCTTTTTAAGTGAAAATAAGGCGACAACTAACATTTATTTTCATTGTAGTCTGTCAATTTTTCTACAATTTCTTGGTTGTTTGGTCTATTAAATGTCATAAAAGGGTTAAAAATGAGGATCAGTGTTTCCCAAAGCCGTCCTTAAATGTCTTTTGTCCCCAACTCAAAGACATTCAGTTTACTGTCCCAGAGGAGAGAAGAAACTAGAAGATATTCACTTTTAATAAGCTGCAATCAAGAGAATTCCAACTTTTCTTTCATAAAAAAAGGACTCAAACCAATTAATCTGTTATCAAAATAGTTGGCAATTGACTTAAAAGTTGACAACTAATTAATCTTTGAAGCTGTAACGGTAAAGCTTTCTTTTAGTTGTAATTCATAGAGTTTGCAGTATTTATTCAACACATCCTGCCTTCCTATTGAAATCATGGACCTTTGAAACACGCTCACATGGTAACCTCCCTCACATCAACCATAAATGTCCCAAACATTCAAAAAGATATTTGTTTTATAACAGTATAGCGTGTATCTTCTTCGATACAAATGATTCTACATTCAGCTTGAGATGCATGACACTAACGGAGCCTTTCTGCAAGAGAAGTAAGAAAAAGTATTTACAGTACCTGTAGGGAAGCTGCTCTGCCTTCTAGCTGAAGGGCTCTTGTTAAAGAGCTTTTCACTCTGCTCTGTCAGGGGACTCCGCCCCCTCGTGTGGGATTAAAACCCCGGGAAGCCAATCATAAGTCCCCAATGGGAGGACCACCAACATGAGTTACTAGGGCACAGACCGCTAACGTGGAGCCGTGATCAACCATGACCGCCACGGGTCCCATATCACTGTCCAGATTGACCTTGATATTTCCCCTCACACACACACCGACCCTGAGAGCTCCACACACACAAACCAAGTTCACAAGGCAATACAAACCTATACTGTAACTAGAATGTGTGCAATCCTATAATTACACGGGGATAATAGACTCAAAACTCACATTTGAAACTAACTACGAAGCTGTGTGTAAAATAAGGGCATCAGCGCCTGTTCTGCTTGAGGAAACTGAGTCGCTTCCACGTTGACAAACCCATCATGACCCTCTTTTAACACGCTTTTATTGGTTTGAAAAATAAAAACTCACTCAACCAAATAGTAAAGTGGTCTAGCAGGCTGATCGGTGAGCCACAGCTCAACGTGGAGACCCTTGAACACAACACAGTTACAGCACATAACTGGTTCAGTTTTAAATGACGGCTCCCATCCATTGCACACGGTTTCATCTTCTCTCGGGGTCGTAGGGTCACAACAGTCCCTAGGTGTAAGACACAACCGGTTCGTCCCTGCAGCCATTACACTGAAGAATAAGTCATAGCTATTGCACAGGGGTTCATACTGTGCATATTGTAATATAATAACATACTATTTATCCCAGTATCCTTTGCACTATGCTCCACATTTTAGAGTATGTATATATTGTGTATATATTAGTGTGTATATTTTGTTTTGGTTGTTTTGTGTGTAAGCACAGTGTGAGCAACGATGCCCCAAAGAAAAATTCCTCGTATGTGTCCTCATACCTGGCAAATAAAGCTGATTCTGATTATTTGGCTTTTATAACTAATATTTAGTTCACATCAATATCTACATATAATCTGGGGTCTCATTTATAAAACTGAGTAGGATCCTTACTAAAAGTGTACGTATGCCCAAAGCCCAAAATGGTGTACACAAAAAAAAAAATAGATAAATAAATAAATCACAGGTTACCTACAAGTGTGCGTATGTGAATCGGCCTCTAGGGGTCACTGCAGTTTTGTTTACAACAATTTGTAAATTGTTAACAGCTTGTCAAAAGCACAGCATCAACTATATCCCCCACCAAAAGATCCAATTTGAAGACGAAAGTGTAAGATGCAGACATTTTTCTTCATTTTTTGTCACCAACAGTATAAAGTTAGGACTGATAACGAGGACATTAAGTGTAACTATTGCGAGAGCTGTGTGCAGCTAGCATTGAGCACTCACGGCCAACTGTATCTCCCTATAACTGCCATAAAAACTGTTCGTCACATCATAATTCACTTTTTTCTCTTTTATTGGGTGTAAATATCTGTACATTACACAAAGAAATGCATGGAAAAATACAACAGCAAAGCTGGAATTTCAAAGTATACAGTAAGAAAGCACGGGGTCTCATACACTAATGCATTTAAGAGTTTGATGATTCCTGCCATCAGGAATGTGCCAAAAGATGAATGAATCTAATAAAAGTCAGTAAGAGTCGACTATAAAGATAACAGTGATCTGAAGGACAGAAGGGACATCATGCTAGAAACAAGGAGTCTATTGACAATCTTTACGAATCAATAGTGCCAAGGTATTACTATTTTAATACAGTTAAGGTTTGAAATATGATTAATACATCACATTGATAAGGAACCTATAATAGTGATACATGTAAAAGAAATTTAACTGAAGGGCTTTGTATCATGTAGACCTTTTAGACCGAGACTCTTAAAAAATAGCAGAAAAATTAAAATCTGATCGTTGTGTACAAAATCAGTGATGCTGAAAAGACATGATTTTCAGCAGAAACGCTTTATAGTCAAGAAAGATGAATAAAATGTAAAATCTTATGTTTGCTATAACCAAATTTTCTGATTTTGTGTGTAAACTACAAAATAATTTTGCCGTTAACATGCAAATGCAATCATATAAACCTTTAGAAACAGGTGAGCCAAAAAGTATTAAGATACATTTGAAGTGTCCTCCAGCTGTTTAGGGAACCCAGTGTGTCTCGACGCACACGTATCATACACAAGGCTGGACTACCAACGGGGAACGCCGTACACTCAAACTGCATGAGGTTCACTGTGTGGTCATTTGATTTATTGTCATTTTGTCTGGGAATATGCATGACTCTGAGCTGGCAACCTACGAGCCTATGGTGCGTTACATTTGAAGTCGGAATTTCCGAGTTCAAAGTCGGAAATTTCAACTGGAACGCCCCCTGAAGTCGGATTTCCGACTAGGAAAGTTGAAGAACCTCACAGTACCAAGACTTCAAAAATCCAACATGGCTGCTTTGTGCATCAACGGTAGTGAAGCTATCCCCACTCTGAAATAAATCATTCCGACTTGTACTGGAACGCGGTTAACTTGGGGGTCGTCCACGACGTTCCACTTCTGGGATTGCCGTCGGAAATTCCACCGGATTTCACTCTTTTCAGCCGGATGTCCGTTACCTTCTGCTTTCTTTGTGTTGTAATTTTAACCTCTGGTGGATTTCTGAGGACTATGGTTAACTGGTCTTCAGATCTCTGCAGGGTAAATCCAGACAGCTAGACTATCTGTCCAATCTGAGTTTACTGCAGCACGACTAAAAATACTGTTAAGGTACACGTTCCACCAAAACAAGTTCCTTCCCGGTGCTTAGCGCCGCCCATGACGATTGTGAATGCCAATAAACCTCGGCACTTTATCCCATCCCAGAATGCTGTGTGGAATAGCCGGACCCTCCTTCGAAGCACTGTGGAGGAAGGTCTGGCAAGGCGAGACTAACTTGGGTGTGACGTGATTCCCGGCTCCGACTTACGAGGCTTCCGTTTAAATGGAACTTGTGGTGCCATAAGTCCAGTGAGCTCCCCTGAGCTGAAGTATAAGCAGGCTTCGCCTCTAGGGCTCTAAAAGATGTAGCAGCATTTTCTTTTGTAGGGATTTAGCCATTTTAATGACAGGGCTTTGCTCCCCAGGTGCAAATGTTCCACCAAAACAAGTTTCACAATTAAAGAAATACAACGGAGAGTCCCCCCCCCCCTGACCTTTCTTCAGCACTGAGACCATATCTACTTGAGATGATCTGTCAATCTATGTTGCGTTTACAGCTTGCACTGCTGCCTCCAAGAGGCCAAAACATTATTTTCTGCCTATGCTATGCAAAGAGCAACTTTCACTGGCCCAAAGCATCCAGTTCTTTGTATATCCTGTGCAGGGGTTGTGTGGAAAGTTTAATATACTATCATAATATAATAATTTCAAAAATAATTTGGAAACCACACAGCAAACCTTGGGCCCAATAAAGAGGCAAGTCCCTCTACTTTCGGTGGACCCAATGGATCATAACTGTGTAAAAAAAATAAAATAAAATAATCTGTCCGGTAGTCAATGGCAGCCTATTTAAATTGAGCCATGAATTACACATATTGTCAGATCAAAACAATAATTGCAAGTGAAGAAAATCAGGTTGTTGTAGGTTTGCCATATAGTCCCGCTCAGTGAACTACATATCTCATCTCACAATATACGTAACCTTGCTAACTGCTTGGCTTGCTCGCTAACTAGCTTGCTAGCTAGTTAGCCAACTTGGCTCTGATGCACAACAGATGTAGCCTTATCTTACCTGATGTGTTTTACCTGACGTCTTGTCATCAGCCGAGAAGAGAATGAGCAAGACCTGTTTGAGTTGCATCCCCGTACAAATAGACACTGAAGCTTCAGCAAGACCACTTATTTTGGGGTGTTTAGTGTTTCTAATTAACATATTTCCAGTCTTATACTTCAACAGTTACTCGACAGACTTTCTTGATTTCAAAAATGATCTTTTAAATTGACAAACGTGTAATTCATGGCTCAATTCAAATGGGATCAAATATGTATTTATTTCCTGATGTTCACTACAGTACATTTTTCCCTAAATAAGGAAAGTAGGGATAGGACTTCGCCTCTCTATGGACAATCAGGTTAATCCAGCCATGATTACATTGTTAATGTAAAACTCATCTGACAATGTTTATGTGCAAGACTACAGAGGCAGATTGGTATGTACAACGTGACACTAGCGCCATGTTTGGCTAGCTAACGTGGTTGTTTCTACAGTCATAACTGTACGATTGTATGGCAGAGTTGTGTGTGTTATACAGTTCATTCTGTTACTAAATATACACAAGATATTTACACAAAAAGGCACATTTTCTCCTGAGTTTCCTAAGCACAATAACTGGTGGTGTTTCATAAAACAACCCCTGCTTTATTAAGAAAGAATCTCAAGTTGTGTCGATTCCTCACTGATATTGTTTGATGGATATATTTTATATATCACATCTGTGTGACTATATTTGTTTCTGTGTGTGAAATGTTAGCCAGGTGGTACTCGAGGTTCGATCTTCAGTGAGAGCTCATAAAGGGTATCTTCATCCATCACTAGTGTCTTATCCAGGAGGAACTGAGTCACCTGGAGGGAGTCAGGACAGGCAGATAGTTTGCGTTAAAAGTTAAATACTAATCACCTTTATATTGCACAAATAATGCATTTTATTAGACGCACTTTTGGTTGGTGCTCTATCCTGTACGGAGCTTGCTGGAACTGACGAATCTCCCGGATAATGTGAGAAATCTGAGAGACCAGAGACAGAGTTAAAAAACAACTTAATCAATCGACCATTGACAGTTAGCTAAACCCCCCTTTACTATTGCTATTCCTGTGTCAGATTTACCATCAAAGTGAATTGTTAATGGGTCATACATTTTAACAAGTGACAGAAAAAAGCTTCTCGTTTCTAGCCTTTCGACCTTTAAATCGGCCGTTGTTGCAGACAGATTTCACAAGCTATAGCTAGTTTGCTAGCTAATTAAGCTAACTCATTAGCTCCATTGAGTTGTTTGAAAATGTCTCCAGCTTCCTTTTAATCCAGCTGACTCCTTTTAAAACATTAATCCTATAAAATAAGTCTTAAATACATTTCTGAAACGATGGGTCTTTTTCATTTCTAGATGTCAACTTGAACTAATAACTGTCGCTAACAGATTTTATGTCAGCTATAGTTAACTAGCTAATGAAGCTAGCTTTAGCTTAACCGTTTGAAAAGGCCTCCATCTGACTTTAATGTTCCAGCGGACACATTTTGAAACAGGAATCCTGCTCAGATATTATTGAAAACTAACATAAATCCAATAATTAGCACGATAAAGCTGCAAACGTTGGCGACAGATAACAACCAGCGGTGTTGGGAGTAAAACGTTACAAAAGGCAATTACAGTAATGTATTCCTTCTGGCTGTAATGCAGTAACATAACGCATTACTAATTACATTTCGGTAATATTAAACCTGTTACAAAGTTTTTTTTATAGCGTTAACCAACACCGCGTCCCTGGTTTCCGGGTACAGTCCCTGGTTTCCGGGGACAGTCCCTGGTTTTGGTGACCTGTCCCCGGATTTCATTATAATATTATTATTATTATATTATTGTATATATATATTATATTAGGGTGACCAGACGTCCCTGGTTTTCGGGTCCCCGGATTTCACTGTGACTGACAGACCCGATATTGGGATGAAAGAAAGAAAACACTGACTAAACGTGGCCTCTACACGCGCAGGCTCAAGCAGCCAGAGCCAGCGCTGCTCAGAGATGTTTTAGAAAGCCGTATTTTACGATGCTAAAATTACTGATTATTTACATGGAGTCTGGTGGGTTTAGCGAACGCAATTTCGCGGACTTTTATGTTTTAAAAAAAGGATCTTAATCTTTAACAGAAAGGTCGACCTCCTTAGAAATCCTTTCCATAATGTTGTCAGACACTTAGATTAATAATCTGAGTCTTTCAGCAGCAAAACGACCAATTTTATGAACATCAATACAAGCTGGACAATTATCCTATTAACTTACACTGGAGCTTGTTTCTCTGCTGCCGACTGCAGCAATCTCGTTTAATACTGCATCAATGTCAAAGGAAAATATCTCCTCAATAGTTTAATTGTATCCAATACTCAATGAGCTGTTGCAGAAACAAGCCTGGGGGGCTCAGACCCTAACGAGAACGGCTCTAGGTCTAGTGTCCCCGTTTTAAGTTTTACAAAAATAAAAACATGACGTGTTTTGGAGGTATATACGCTTCTGAGCTGAAAATGTCCCCGGATTTTGTCTGAGAAATATGGTCACCTTATATTATATCCCATTGTTGTTTTCAATGGTTGAAATGACTGCAAAGATGGATATGTTTGCGAGGTGGACATTACTAATTATTACTAATTACTCTTAAATGACAGTTACTAGTAATCTATAATGTATTACATTATGGAAGTAACTTGCCCACACTGACAACCAGCACTGAATCAGTGGGGAAATACGACAATGTATTATAACATTCACCCAACAAACCAATTTGATGATGTGCTCCTTGGTCTTAGAAGTGCTTGGTTACTGTTTGAAGTAAGCCAGTTAGCCTGACAAGCTAACAATTGCAGCGTACATTGGAAGACTTTGGTTATTGTATTTTTAGTTTTTGAATGGCTTCTTTTTCAGGGGAAGGGCTTAGCTAACAGGCAATTGGGCTTTCATAAGCATCAATAAAAACAAAAAAAAACAGGAGCAGGTAAAGTTTTTATTACCATCCTCATTTTGGAGAAGTTAACCAGGCCTTCCTCCGTGAAGTTGGGTGTTCCCTCCTCAATGAAAGCCAGGTCAGTGAGGTACATGCCCAGGTATGGAACGCATGGAGGGTTACAGCTACACACACGTACATACAGCGCAAAAATTAGACAGTTTTTAAGTACTGGATTTAAACATCTATTTTTCCCTCTGGTAATTGGCAGTATTTACTTTTTCAGCGTCTCTCTGAGGTTCTTGAACCTCCCTTCTGATGACACCGTCTTCTGCAGCCGGTCCATAAGCGCTTTTGTCTAAAAACAAAACAAAGAAATCATAAAAGGTAAGAGAGTAAGGTTTTACTTGTTTTTGAAATAGTACTGAGAGTAAAAGTTGACATATTCCAGTCTGTGATTATCATCAACATCCATTCCTTTAATTTTAGTCTCAATAATTCCTAATTTCTGCTTTTCTAACTCAAACATTAGGTATAATTTCCTATAAATGAGATTTATTGACCATTTTTTCCAAAAATAACTGTAAAACTAAAGTTAATAAGTTAGTGTTACGTAGTGTTGAAAACGTCCCAAAAAGTGACATTGAAAAAAAAAAAAAAGTTAAAAACATCGATAAAAAGCTTCAATAAAAGTGTGGATTTTCAATTTTGACAACGCGACGGTTAACGACCGTCACAATTTCCCAACTTCAAAGTTAACTTCCTCAACAGTCCTGACCCCAAACGTATTCAACCTGTTAAATGAATGGATTCCAACCTGTTTGCAGACTTTGGACCAGGTCTTCTTCAGCCTGAAGATGGCGCTGCGGTTGAGAGCCGAGGTGATCTCCAGCACGCCGTTGTAGTTGTTGAGGCAGCGGCAGATGTCGGCCACCGCTAGCCACTTTTCTATGGAGCTGGCCCTGGAGCCCACGTCGGTGTGGGTCATTATCTGAGACGCCACAAGGTTACTCATCTGTGGAGAGAGGGTGAGAGAAATAGACACTTCCCCTTTGTTTGCAAATACTCCACACTTAGTTTCCAGTTTATTAGGTTAAAGACTTATTCCGTATTTGTTTTTAGAGAGGTGCATATTTAACTTTACAGTCATTTTGCTGTGGTTTGTGGAGCTGGGTGCCTTATTCCGAGGCTAATCTGAGATTTTGTCCACCCATTTATATCAGAGGGTTGATCATTTTAAAGAAGTAGAAGACTATGTATAACTATTGTTATGTCGCGCTTGATGTTTTTCTTTTTTTTATAGTCTACCCTTATTGAGAAGCAAGGTTGACAAAATTTGACACCACAAACTTGAGCCACAAAGTTGAATCAACACCTTTTCTATAAGAGAATTATAACGTCATGAAGGAAGGTTTTATTGTAGGGCTGCAACTACAGATCATTATCATATATCATAATAGTCTGATTAGGGCTGGACGATTAATCCGAAAATGAATCGACATTGAAATTCTGAAGTTGTATTGTATCTGAATATGTATTTTTCCCATGATGATCATTTTTGTAAAACTAAAATGTGACATCTTCATTTCAAGCAATGTTTGCTTTCATATATATTTCATACATTTTTCAATAAATAGCCATAATAGTTCCCACTTCCTGCGTTTCCTTTAATTATTTAAAAATTACATACAGACAAATATCTCACCTTTAATATTTGAGCCTATTTACAAAACAAACCTTGCCAACAAACTATGAGGGCAAGCAAAATAAATAAATGTAATTAGCGTACATTTATTGTTATCGAGGTGAACAATTAATCGTGATTTTGAGTTTTATGCACATCGTGCAGCCCTGCGTCTGATTATTATTTGATTAATCTATTCCCCTTTTTGTCTAAATTGTCAAAAAATACTTTTCATCCCTCGTGTTGTCCTCATGACAAATTGACCTGTTTTCCTATATCAATGTTCTTTTTAATTCCCCAAAATAACATGATTGATTCCACACAACGCTCTTTGGCAAGTACAAATCTCTACTTTCATTAATTTTTATAGTGTTTGAAAAACAAATTGAAGTGTTTTTGAAATAGTATTGAGAGTAAAAGTTGACATATTCCAGTCTGTGATTATCATCAACATCCATTCCTTTAATTTTAGTCTAAATAATTCCTAATTTCTGCTTTTTTAACTCAAACATTAGGTATAATTTCCTATAAATGAGATTTATTGATCATTTTTTCCAAAAATAACTGTAAAACTAAAGTTAATAAGTTAGTGTTACGTAGTGTTGAAAACATCAAAAAAGTGACATTGAAAAAAAAAGTTAAAAACATCGATAAAAAGCGTCAACAAAAGTGTGGATTTTCAATTTTGACGGGAAGACAACGTGAGGGTTAACGACCGTCACAATTTCCCAACATCAAAATCAACTTTCTCAACAGTCCTGACCCCAAACATAGTGAATTTATCATCATATATGACAGACATAAGCATCAAAAAGCATAACATTTGAAAAACTGGAACCACATTTTGCTTTAAAACTTATGAATCAATTATCGGCAGGATTGCTGATTAATTTTCTGTCGATCAACTAATTGATTACAATGGAAAATTTGGAGGAACCCCCGTTGTGTCCTACGTCATTAAAATGCTGGCTGGTCTTCATGATGTACGGAGTCCGCTCTGTCTTGTCGACCTTCATCCAGCCCTGACCGAGGAACTCCCTGCAGGAACACAGAACCGTCCGATATACTGGAAATACCTTCAAGGTACATGTAATTCTTTATACTACATACTACATATACTTCAATATATTTTAGAGACCTTTTACCCGACTACATCTATAAGTTACTTGTCATGTTGCAGATTATAATTTTACATTTGAAGAACTTTCAATATAAAATGTGATGGTATTGTTGTGTAGTATATGAAGTGCAGTTAAAGTTTTAGTTTATTATTTTGTGTGTATTTTGATGTTAAAATAATGATAAATAAGAACATTTCAGTACAGGCAACAACACAGACAGACAAAATCCTCAGCAAAATTATAGGATTAAAAACAAAACATTTCCAAAAGAAGAAGGAAGAACTTTTCGGGTTCTCCCCTCTTTTTGAATTTTGTACTTTAGTCAAGTACAAACTAATTAATTACAATGTTGTTTACCTATTTATATGCTTTTATACATGCCCGAACATATACATACACATGCATACAGTACGTACATAAAAGTATAAATATTTAATAAATCTTTCAAGAAAACTTTCTAGGAAATTTTGGAAATTACTAACCCATTAAAAAAAAAGTTTATGGGTTTTTAAAAAATTAGCCATTTGCGGACATGCAGGTGTATACAGTGCGAGCGTGAGGTGGATATTGTTATATCTGCGTGATGTACTCACTCGTAGGGAATACTCCTGAACACGATGTGGTCCAGTAGTGTGATCTGTTCTGCCAGCTCCATGGCTGAGAGAGACTCAAAACACTCGGCCTTCGGACTCTCCACCTGGAAACGCCCACAAACTATTTGTAGTCCAGAATTTCAAAAGAAGCTGTTTTAAAGGACTACAGTACCAGTGAGCTAAGGGGGCTTTCACTAGGGGTGGTGGAATAAAAAAAAGTATCGCGATATTTTCAGTGGCAATACTGTATGGATACACAGGTGCCAAGTATCTCGTAGTAATTTTTTATCATGTGTTGTCAGTTTGGCTGCTCGACTATCCCGTTTTGCAGCAGATGTTGACAAAGTTTCCTTTTGGGGAAATCATTTGAAATTGGGAAGAATTAGAAGTTGGATTACATGTTTAAAATTGCAATATCGTATCGTGATATTGCATCGGGAGGCGTACTGATGATCCCCCCCCCCAGTTTTCACACCTGCTTGATTTAGGTCGGTTGAATCGAGTTGGTTTTCCCCCAGATTCAGTTTGTTTGGCCAGGTGTGAATGCAGCAATCACATTCAAATGCGCACCAAAAGTGGACCAAACAAGTGTGGTCTCGGTACACTTTATTTTTCTTTTCTTTGTTTTTCATTATTATTTTTTGGCCATTTCTGCCTTTAATGGATATGACAGCTATGAAAAGGGAGAGAGAGAGAGAGAGAGAGAGAGAGAGAGAGAGAGAGAGAGAGAGAGAGAGAGAGAGAGAGAGAGAGAGAGAGAGAGAGCGCGAAGACATGCAGGGAATCGCCACAGGTAGGACTTGACCTACCTGGACCTTCTGCGTTGAGGCATAATCCTCTATATACTGTATGTGCGCCTGCTCTACAAACTGAGCTGTCCTGGCCACTATCGGTTCACTTTAAAACGAACGCTCGAAGCGGTTTGTTTGTGGGGAGAACGTGATCCAACTTCAGACATTTTTGGACTAAACCGCTGTGCATTATGGGTTGAGGACAAGTTTGGACTTTAGCATAATAGCCCCATGGCAACTCGGACAGACTTGAAGTCGTGAGTAGTTCATGAAATACGTTCAAAGACACATCTAGGGGCAGCTGTGGCGCAGTGGTAGAGCGGTTGCCAGCCAAATGGAAGGTTGGTGGTTCAATCCCTGGCCCTGCAGTCCCATGTCCAAGTGTCCTTGGGCAAGACACTGAACCCTGAGTCAGTGTAATGGCTGTGCATCGGAGTGTAAATGTGTGTGCATGATTATCTGATGAGCAGGTGGCACCTTGTGTATGAATGTGTGTGAATGGTGAACGGTTCCTGTATGATATAAATACAGCACATTTACATCTGGCCAATCATGTTCATTTTGTCACGTGACTTGTGTTAGATTTTGGTTCACCAACTCTTCTACTGATTCGGACCAGAGCAAACCGTGCGGTGTGAAAAGGAATTTAAACGGCTGGTAAATACTACAATGAATCATTTTTTTGCCCTTTGACCAAATGAACTGAACGACAGATGTAAAAGCATCCCAAGTTAACTCCACCACATACTGGGAATCCACCTACGACTAGGAATTCACCACATCACACAGAAACTACTGTAGAGCTGCTGGTGTTCCTTAAGGGACTGACGTCATTCTTACCACAATGAAGTGTAGTAGGGGACAGCTTGTCTGCAGATAAATTATTTCAACAATTGCTTAAAAAAGTACCCAGAATAAACTAAAATCTAACTTCTTTGTGGTACTGAGAGGCGGAAATACTGACCATCTGTAATATGTCCTCTATCTTCAGCTGAGCATCATCTTGCTCTTCTTGAGAAAGGGCACTGCTGAGCGAAACAGACAGCGTTACAACACGTGTGCATAGTGAACTGTAGTACTATTGTAGTACTATTGTAGTACTATTGTAGTCGTGTGATTGAGATTTTATTTCATGTAAAACCAAAAAACTAGAGAGCTTCTTGTCTCTGAAAACAAAAACAAATCCAGTGAGCAACAAGAAATCCAAGGCACTCGTTTGTGTCCCCATTCAAAAGCAAACTCAGAGCTTTGTGTAATTATTGTGTGTGTGTGTGTGTGTGTGTGTGTGTGTGTGTGTGTGTGTGTGTGTGTGTGTATGTATGTATGTATGTGTGTGTGTGAATTTATATGGTCACCCTTGTTATTTTTTGTTGGATGTCTAGTGTTAATTGTATTCTTTCTATTCATGCTGTTTAAATGTGTATGTTTTTAATGTAAAGCACTTTAGCTTTACCTGTAATAAAGGATGCTATGATTTTTTTTTGCATTTTAGGCCTTTATTTGCGACATGACAGCTTAGACATGAAAGGGGAGAAAGAGCGGGAATGACATCCAACAAAGGGCGGCGGGCCAGAATCAAACTTGCAGCCTCTGTGTCGAGGACTGAGCCTCAGTATACGGGCGCACGCTCTACCAGGTGAGCTACCCAGGCACCAAAAAAAAAAAAATCATTTTGACAAAAGGTAAAATTACAGCTGGCACATTCTAACTAGAATAAGATTCATTAAAAGGTCAAAATGTGTTTTGGCATCCAGCCTTCAGGTAACAGAGGAAAGGTACGAGGTGAAACAAGATAATGCACCAGATAAGAAATATAAATAAATATATATGAAAGATGTATATATACACACAGAACAGTTAATAAGATAAGCCCAAATCTATAACTCTTTTCTGACTTTGTACCTTAATATGTTGGACGTTGCCTTCCTCTCCTGAGGCAGCAGGTCTGGATCCCGTAGCACCTCTTCCAACAGACCGATCACCCCCATCTTCAGCTCACTGTTCATGTCAAAGTCCTGAAGATCAACATATTTATACACGTTTATCATATTGCACATTGAGGGAACTACTAGAACTGTTGGGTCCTTGCAAATTCTGGAGTATGGTCTACACCTACTCTAGCTGTAAAGTGTCTCGAGATAACTCTTGTTATGAATTGATACTATAATAAGTGATAATTATTTGAATTTTAAAATCTATATTAAAATATTACTATATTGTATATCAAAATATTTGTTTGAATCCAAAGCTCCACTGCTCTAAATTGATGTCTTATGTCTCCAGCTACAGAGACGGCACATGAGAAGGAGGCCCTCTAGAGGACATTTACATACAGTGTTGTATTTTCATCCCACCAATTAATATAGCTGTGAGAAAAACAACAAATACAGAAATCTCTCATGTGAAATAACAAATGTTAACAGAAAAGATCATGTAGGAACCCATTAAAATCAAAATGCAGACAAAATGTCAAAAACATAACCTTAAAACATTTGTCTTCATTTCTTGTTTTGATTGACAGAGACCCCCTAGAAGCAGACATCTTGTACATTTAAATAAACACAAAACAAAAAAGAGGCTAATTACTTTGGAGGGAAAAATTATAAAGTCAACTGTAATGTTTATAGACAAAAAGAACTTGCTGTTTTTTGTAAGATAATAAAGATCTTCTTGATTTTAATTGTAGTTTTTCACAAGTGTTCCCATACTTAGTATTAGCGATCACTGCCATGGACCCATGAACTGTGTTCATCAACAGGACCAAATAATACATGTTTAACTTTGAGGCTACTAACATCCAAGAACAAAAATAGCATCTTATATAATCTCCAAAGAAGACGATAGTCCTTTCACTGTCCCCGGGGAGGACGCTGACCTTTCTGCAGCGTCCTGGGTGGGAGAGAGACACGCAGAGCAAAGAGCATCTCCGTCGGGGAAAAGAGTAACAGGAGAGGACACAGACAGACAGACAGACAGACAGACAGACAGACAGACAGACAGACAGACAGACAGACAGACAGACAGACAGACAGACAGACAGACAGACAGACGCACGCAGAAGGGGGATGAAAACAGACAACAGGCTCTTTCAGGTGTCCTCTACAGATTTGGGTCTTCTGGACACATGTAGTAACCAACTCTCCATAGCTGATACACTATCACGGACGGACAGACAGACAGACAGACAGACAGACAGACAGACAGACAGACAGACAGACAGACAGACAGACAGACAGACAGACAGACAGACAGACAGACAGACAGACAGACAGACAGACACGCAGAAGGGGGATGAAAACAGACAACAGGCTCTGTCAGGTGTCCTCTACAGATTTGGGTCTTCTGGACACATGTAGTAACCAACTCTCCATAGCTGATACACTATCACGGACAGACAGACAGACAGACAGACAGACAGACAGACAGACAGACAGACAGACAGACAGACAGACAGACAGACAGACAGACAGACAGACAGACAGAGAAGGAGAGGGGGGTGATGCTGATGAAAACAGACAACAACAGGCTCTGTCAGGTGTCCTCTACAGGTTTGGGTCTTATGGACACATGTAGTAAAGACTCTGTTGTGGACTCACCTGCGAGTGTTTGGAAACCCAGTGTCGCAGCACGTTGAGGACTCTGTTGGTAGCAGCTCTCCGGATGATGAATTCTTTGTCCAAGACTTTTTCCGAATTACTAAAACCTAGAAGGAAAGATATTAAAGATTAGGACAACTATTTGAAACATTGTAGGTCATTCTTGCCCTTTAGCTCCCCGTTATAAGCTTTGGATAATCCTCCGTGTCCTCCTTGGCTACTAGCAACTGTGTGGAGGTGGGGTGTGGGGGAGTAGGGTGGGGTGCGCCATCAGAGGTTTTGTTGTCATTACTTAAAATAACTCATGGGGGCGACCTGGTGCTTGCACAATTTACGGCAGTAGTTCTGAGAATCTCATTTATATCCAAGAGAACATGGTATTGTAAATTAACTTTCCTTAACCTATTTTATTTTAAAATGTAATTAATTCAGGACATAGTGACTCAGAATGAAATCAGGAAATCATTGGCGATACCCAGCCCAACTAAGCTTTGTGTCTTGTCCTTCATGGCTTGCCGTGCTCACCCTGGGAGCTGCTGTGCCCGGCAGCAGCAGTGGCGATCGCAAACGCTGAAGCCGGCGACATCGTGCAGCGGGAGTTCTCCCCCGGTGTGACTGAGAGGAAACGGAGACGTTAGAAGAACTGCATGACATTCTACAAGTGTGTATCTGTGTGTCTTTGTACAACATCGTCGTACCTCCCGACTGTCTGTAGCGGAGATGCCTCGGCGTTGAAGGCGAGCGACAGGGAGACAAGTCGCCCGGCTCGCTGCTGGCCACCGATTCAGGAAGAAACTTGTCCAGAGAAACTGACTCCAGGACAGCTGTCGGAGGGAAAGAAAAGTCCACCGTCACATGATTCAACAAGACAACGAAAAACAACACACACGTCTTTTGTAGGGATGCAACTAACAAATAGTTGCTTGGTCTATAAAATGTCAGAAAATGGTGAAGACTGTGCCCAAGGTGACGTCCTCAAATGTCTCGTTTTGTCCACAACTTTACTGTCAGGAGTGAAGAAATTAAATATTCCCATTTAACAAGCTGCAATCAGAAGTTTTAAAATGACTCAAACCGATTAATTGCTCATCAAAATTATGATTTGTGTAACAACAACTAATGACAACTAATCAATTCATCTTTGCAGCTCTCGTCTTTTACTTTCTGTGAGGTTTGATTGTACAAATCAGATTAAACTAGAGGTAGATGAAGTATTCAGATGTGTTACTGAAGTAAAAGTACTAAAAACACACTAAAAATACTCTGCTGCAAGTAAAAGTCGGTCAAAGAGAATATAAAAACAGGCGCCCAGATAGCTCAGTTGTTAGAGCGGGTACCCACACATAAAGGTTTACCCTCGACACAGTGGGCACGGGTTCGACTCTGACCTGCAGCCCTTTGCTGCATATCAATCCCCCCTTTCATTTCTTCAGCAGTTCTGTCAAAGACCCCAAAAGTACCCCAAAAAAACGAGTTAAATATAACACACATATTTGTTACATAAGTGATCTAAAAATACTGCGTCTGGATAAAAATAAATCAGCAATATAGCCTTTGAATGCTGTTTTTCATGTGTATATTTGGCCTGCTGGGCCATAAACTGCTGTATTTTAGGTGTTATTGGAGAGCTGCTCGCCTTTTCACCCATTCAATATGTCATTTCCCTCTGATGAAGTGTATGAGATTTTAAGTGATTTAAAAAGTATTGCCCAGGTTTGGGAACGTAAATCGTTTTCCAGCCACTTTCTCCTAGTTCACCTTATGGCCTATGAGGAGGCTCTCCGGCTGTTAGACTTTCTCTCTTCATTTCTTTTTCTCTCCTCTCCAATTTGTTGTTTGGTCTGCGACTTTCTGACCTGGTGCTCAGCCGCTGTTTTTACAGTGAACGAGCTGTCGGGCAGGGAGCCAGATGGTTATCTAAGAGCACGATTATTCCTCTGTTGGGTAACGCTGACCTATTTATGTCCCGTTTTCCCTGAGTCTGTTTGGGTTGGCGGGCCACTATCAGTGTGTCAGATTCAAGCATAATATTAGTAATGAAGAAATCATTGTCATGCAGAACTTGAAGTCACTGTGCAGCAGATGTTACTAAACTCTTGGTCCCATTTACCCAGTTTTTAAAACCAAAATTTCGTGACACTCAAGGCACACTGAGGCGCGTGCCCACACATGGGCTGATGTTCACACGCGCCCCTCCGCGTGTGAATCATCAGCTTTTGTGTTCCAGCTACATACCCCTGCGGATGCTGCGCCTCAGCTTCCCACAGAAGGCGTCGATGCGAGGCAGCTCTCCACTGACGTCCTCCCCTTCAGCTGGGCTGAGCTCTGGCGAGCTGGTACCGCGGCTGAGGTCCAGGGGGGCCTTGGTTGAGGTGGGGGGCGGAGAGGACACCCCAGAGGCCTGGGGGAGGCTGGGAGAGCGCGTGGCGGTGGGCGGAGGCGAGGAGAAGCCAGAGGGGGCCCTGGTGGAGCTAGGGGGAGGAGAGGAGATGGAGGGGCAGTGGCTGGAGGTGGGGGAGCTGGCTGCAGAGGATGTGGGGGTGGTGGAAAGGTCCAACACTCCGGCTTTCCCACTGATGGGGGAACTGAGGGAGAGCTTGCGGGAGTGGACGGGGGAGACGGTCCGAGAGGGGATCGTGAGAGGAGGAGGAGGAGAGGAAAACTTGCGGCACAGCCTCGGGGATTTGTTGCTCAAGGGGTCCGTCGCCCACGAGCTCTGGTTGGTGGCGAAGAAGAGCTCCAGAGACCTGAGAGACAAAAGAAGAGTCGATCTGTAGATCTGTCTAAAACTAATGGCACGAGTCCACTGGCAGCATCATTTCCACGCTTCCTATTCATCATTTATGTTAATATTAATCTAATATACTTAATATAAGACAATCTAACATGAAACATTTCAGTGAGATATAGGGACTTGTTTTTAGACGATGCACCTTAAACATCTCATTAAGTGATAGTCTTGAACACATTTTCATGCTTTTCTTTACATTTCATTAGGTTTTTAAGCTGCTATGTAATTTGTAAAAGGTGGTTAAAATTTGAAGATAAAATCTTATTTCAAAAAAATCTTACAAAAGTGAATTTTTACTTGTTACATTGGCAGATTTTTTACTTATTACAAGCAAAAAACACCTTGGATTCATTGTTTTGTATTCATTTCTGAATTTGCCTGTTTCGCAGTGTATAAACAGCCAGGCCACCCCTTTTGTGAAGCAGGGTGTCGAGATGCCCACTCTTCATTTGCATAAAGTTGAATCCAGGCAACTTTATGCAAATCAGAGACATCTAGCTCGACTCGCCTCTTCTCGGAAAACTCACAAAAATCTTTAAAACTGACCGTCAGCAACGGCATTTTATTTCTCGCATGTTTTCAGAAACACATTTTTTTGAACTACTATATAAGGGAAAGGATTAATAAAGAGAAGTCTAAGGATTAATAAAGAGAAGTCTAAGTCTAAGTTTTCCAAATGCCATGTTTGTCAGTTTTGAAATCTGGGAGCGGACAGACGGTGCAACCGTCGCAGCTTTAGGAGGGTGGAGCATGTTTTTCTTTGCTCGTCAGTGGTCAGTGAAGAGAAATTGCCCACCAAGCGTCCAATGCTGAAAAGCGGGGCGATGCCTGCTTGTGGACTTGTGGACACGTACTCTAACTCTACTGATGGTATTTACTTGGACTGGTCCAGTGCAAGCTGTGTGATCTTCAGACTGTAGTCAGGACAGAGGGACATGATGGACAGACGATCACACGAATGTTGCTCGATCCTGATACAGTGACAGGGAGAAAAGGAGGAGGAGGTGGATGGCAGGGTGATAGATGAAAGGAGAAAGGAGGTGAATAATGAGGAGGATGAGAAGACGTGGAGATGGAAAGATGGAGTGAATGAATTGCAGCATGAAGTCTGTTACATGAGAAAAGGGAAAGACTGTGAGGGTGGATTAATGTGTGCAAACAAATCAACACAGTCCCAGCGTTGTTGACAGACATTAGACCTCAATAAGTACGTTTACATGCACACTAATATACCAAATAACAATATTCTGAATTTGATACGGGTCATGTAAACAGCATACCCTGGTTGGACTTTATGAATAAGGACCTTTTCTGATTTTAGCATTTTCTTATTAAGACATGTGGGATATTGTGGTGTTATTTGGGTTTTAGAAGCATTATTTTGGACATTCAGAATATGTGTCTCAATCAGGGTTTCTACTGTTTGTGACAGTTTTACGGCCTCTAGCTGGTTTACGGCTTACGGTTAGCTCTGTGCATTGCTATGGTTACTGTACACAAACCAACCAGCCGATAGTTTGCAGGGCTGCAGTAGAGATGCATGGCCAAAAGAAAAGAAGGAGAAACACAGCTACTTTTAAAGATTATGAAAGACTTGATATCAACGTTTTTCAGAAGGTGGCTGAAGGAATGAAAGAGGGACTCTGTGTTCGCATGCTCCAACAAGTCTACCAGCGGTAGAATACGTACACTAAAACAAATCCTATTTTGCACGGCGGCATGTTAATGGGAATATTAGTTGAATGTTAACTTTCATTAGCCATGTAAACAGCTTAGTCAGAATAGTGTCTTTTTCAAAATAAGAGCAAAAATCTGAATATTATGTAGTCAATGTACCTACAGTGGAGCTAAGACTTTGACACATGGATGTGTACCTGACAGGTATGGAGGTAAACGGCTTCTTGTAGATGTCCGCCAGCTTGTCGATGACCACGGCCGCTGTGGTGAAGATCCTGTACGTGTGGAGGAAGGTGTTGAGGAAATCTATGGAGAGGAATCGCAGGTCCGTCAGTCGTTCCAGGAGGCGCTCCACGCTGGCATATCGGATCTGGGGGACCTTGCAGGAGTTGAGCGTCTTGCTGAAGCAAATGTCGATGTCGTCTTTATGCAGTCGGGCGTCAGACCTGACCGGACAAAACAAGACATTTGAGGACATCATCTTGGGCTTTGGGAAACACTGATCCACATTTTTCACCATTTTCTGGCATTTTATAGACCAACTAATCAATTAAACGTTAGTAGCAGCCCTAAATGGGTTTTCCGCGTTTCTCTGTCTCTTAATACTTTACTTTAAAAACACCTCACAAATTCACAGTTTCCGTTTTAAAATCATTAACATTTGATAAAATACATTTTCCTAAAACTTTAACAGCTTAAAAAAAAACTCAATTTTATGATTTTTTTACGACACGAAAGTACAATTTCTAGTCTTACATTAAAAAAAAAACTCCCTTTTTCATTGTTTGTAGCATAATTTCACACAATATTCAGTCACAAAACTTGTATTGTATGTTGATGATGTCATATTACGGGACAAAAACACAGACTATTTAATTTTTAATGTTTCAGTTTTAAATCTTCCTTTTCTATAACCTGTGTATAAAAATCCTCTTTGCTTACTTGATCATGTGCGGCACCGAAACTTTGGAGTTCTCCTCAAACACGCTGGTCATCAGGCCGTTACATCGGATATTATCAATGCACTGGAACAGAGATTTGGTGACACTTTCAGTCCTCTTCAAGCAGACATTGGAGCGATCTTTAACAGCTTTAAGACAGTGAGGCATACCTGGCTGATGTCGCTGGTCCAGGCAGCCTTTTCTTGGCGAGAAGGAGCCAAGAGGACGACGGAGAAAGACTGACCATCCGCAGGCTCCACCACAATCTTGAACTCCAGGTGGTTGAAGCCTTGACCTGCTGCGTTGTCTGAAAGTGTAAAAGGCCAAGGACTTAGTTAACGGGAAAATGTTAAGAAACAAGAAAACATTTAGTATAACAAGTACTCACAGTCTTCATCATTGGCATCTAGTTCTTCGATGAGAGTGCACTCTATTAGAGACAACGTGCCTCCTTGCTGTTGGGGGAGAAAAGATGCGACAGAGAGCAAATTCAACATTTGATCTGAAATTCTACCTCACGGGGAAGTTGTTTCACTTGTTTTAAAGGAGACCTATTTTGCACCGTTTTCAGGTTCTCATTCTGTCTGTGAATATACCTGTACAGTGAACCCTCGCTATATCACGGTTCACCTTTCACGGTCTCGCTGCTTCACGGATTTGCATCGTGCGTTGTGTTCTGCATTCTGCAAACATAATCAATGGTGGCATGTCTGTTTATAAGAATCTTTTTTCCCAGAAGAAAAAAGAGCGACAACAACTACCGATAACTATGTTCTTCTCTCGAAAAAACACACCTGCCCCGTAGAAGAAAACACACAGAAGAAAAACACACCTGCCCCGCGGGCTTTAGAAGAAAAACACACCTGCCCCGCGGGCTTTAGAAGAAAAAACACACCTGCACCGCGGCTTTAGAAGAAACACACCTGCCCCGCGGGCTTTAGAAGAAAAAACACACCTGCCCCGCGGGCTTTAGAAGAAAACCCGCTACAGAGCGGAGTCAGGATGCAGCGGCTCAGTCAGAAGAGCAGGGAAATACACCTGAGTCACGATTTTTCCTACTGTACTTTACTTTGTATTTGTTTTCATAATCATTTTTCATTTTCTCCCGTTCCAATGACTCTGGTCGCGGTGGGGGGGGGGCGGTGCTGATCTCCGCAATTTGAAGCCTTCAGTTGGTATTGATGATTCAAATTATTATTTTACAGTACAGTAGTTATTTGTAAAAAAACGTTTATACAGTACTTTTATTTGTTAAACAAATGCTCGGGCCGTAAAAAGGTTTTGTTCTTTGGTTTCAGTGTATAATGGAGTATTTTATCGAATAATAATGGTAAAAAAAAAGGTTACTACTTCACAGATTTCACCTATCACGGGTTCTTCTTGGAACGTAACCCCCGTGATAAACGAGGGTTCACTGTATTCATATTTTGTCGGAGATATTTGTTCCAAAAAATCTCAGTCAGCTCTGATTAGACAACGTTTTCTGATCTCCGGATAGACCTTTTCACGGCAGACATGTTATAGTAAAAAAAAAAGCACAGGTGTATTAAAAACCATTAATGATGGCTGCATTCCACTTAGGAGAGGCTCTGGTATTGTGCATGCTGACTCACTAAAATAGCTAACTGGGACACTTGAGGGAATCATCGTTTTCAGTTGTGCTTTTCTTACTATGACAAGTCAAAATGTCTGCTGTGATAAAGGTCCATTCTGCCTCTGTATAGTGTACAGTTCATTGCAGCTTGAGACTGACTAAGTACTATATAGCAGCACTTTTTACCATAAAAAAAATCACCTATTAAAAGGCTTCTAAACCAAAATGTTACACCACCAGATATGTTCCAGCTGGAATTTGATCTGAAATTGGGGAGAAATTAAAAACATCTGCAACCAAAATTACAGCTTTCCCTGACTTAGCATGTGGCTATGTGGTATGCAGGACATACCCTGCTACATGCAATGTCAACACTGAAGTAACATGGAGCAGAGGAGCATAAATGGAAAACCGGCTCGGTACAAAGTCGCTCCGAGACAGAGTAGAAAACAGTTAAATCTGGAGCGTGTGAAATCTAGACTTAGACTTCTCTTTATTAATACTTTTGGGATGACTCCTGCGAGGAAATTGAAAATTCGAGCAGCAGTTTTAGCAAGAAAAAAATTGATAAAAAAAAGACAGTATAAAGACAACAAAATAACAGTAATAAGAACATTCGTCAAATAAAGACAAAAAAAGACCATAAATTAATTACTTAATAAATAATAAAATCTAAGGCTTTGTCTCACAGGAATTTCTTTTACCTATGTTTACCTCATTAATTAAAGCTTCGGCCAAGTTTAACATGAAAATCCAACATTGTAACATTAGCGCTAGGACAGAAAATCACAACAGGTCTCCTTTAAAAGTAGAAAAAAGTGATTTCCAAGTGGTTCTCTGTTAATTCCATTGTATTTATAAAGTGTATCTGTGGACAGGTGAGGCTGACCTTCAGCAGGTGAAGCTTTCCTCCAGACGTCCGTGTACAGATGAGGAAGTGTTTGGTGAACAGGAAACACTGCCGCTCTCCTTCCTTCCTCAGTGTGAGCGAGCCCAGGCGGACTTTACTGAGCATGCCCCGCTCACTGCTGGACGGCAGCTGGATAAGAGAGCCTGTTCACGGAGTCAGGAGTGAGTCACAGGCCGTGGGATGAATAGGAAGTGGTAGCAGATGTTGTAGAGGAGGCTCACCTTGTCTGACGAAGGTCTGACTCGTGTCTAACAGGATGTCACAGCCCTCGACGATCATCCGCTCTATGGCCAGATTCTTCCTGATGTTCTCGGTGTCGCTCACTTCATCGTGCATCATCCTGACAACACGAACAATCTTCATCAACGTCATCTGTCACAGCATACATGTATATCTGTGAATTGTGCACAAACCCACTTGGAAAGCTCCTCCAGTTTGGATTTGGCAAACTCCATACTCTTGCGCTCGACGTGCTCATGGGGTGTGTGAGCCAGCAGCTCATGAAGAGTGATGATGTATCGTGGAATCTGAAATACCAAAAATGAAGGTTTCAGACCCTTTGCTGAAGTAAATGTACTAATACACATACTCAAATACCCCACAACAGAAAAAGCCCTGCATTCAAAGCTTTAAGGAAAATTATGTGTCAATAAAATGTACTTTAAGTATGTAAAGCTGAAAGTACTTGTACTTTCAACTTTACGTAGGAGGAGAGTTTTCTTAACACAAAAGACTTCATCCTTCAGTTTATTACAAACATCCAACATCAACACATCTGGAAATACGTGGTTTCACTGAACAGGAAGGGGAGGAAATACTGTTATCTAAAGAATAACTAAAGCTCTCAGACAAATGTAGTGGAGTACAAAGTACAATATAGACCTCTGAGATGTAGAGGAGTACAAGTAGAAAAAAAACATACAATGGAAATAAATCCAAGTAAACTATAGGAATTTGCACCTGAGTACAGTTCTTGAGTAAATGTACTATGTGGTGTGTACTACCTGGAACATGGGATAAGTGAGGAACGTCTCCAACATGCGTCCCTCACAGGCAGCGTTGGACTCGTACTGTTTCAGCAGCTTGTCGAAGTCTCTGTTCTGCTTACAGTTGGCCAGAACCTGCAGACTGTACTGGTGGTTACGCACAAACTCCTGGTAGATGTTCAGCATCGGCAGCAGGATGTCAAACAGGTCCGCTAGGTGGGAGAAAGAAAACAACACATACACTAACTGTGGGATGAAAAATGAAGCGTTTTCTACAAAATAAAAAATATGTTTTCAGACTTGGTTTATAATGATTTATTTCAACAGACAACTGTTTTGTTTTTATTGGTTTATTTTTAGCCAAGACTAATTGTTACTAGGAGTCAAATCTGTATAAGATGTGTACGCTTTTTGTGTACTCTGTTGTTTTTATCAATAGCCAACTTCTCTTTTTTAAAACTAAGAAAAATGTATGAGGATATAAAGTGTCTGAAGGGTATTTGAAAGTGTATCAAGAAAAAAAAAAAAAGAATACAAAGAAACTTTTGTTAGTTAATATTTTAATGTATTATTGTGTGGAGATGTACAGTAAATCAGAGTTTCTCAAATGTTGGTGGGGGTACCTCTGAGGGTACTTTGGAGTAGAGCAGGGGATTTGTGCAAAATGCTAATTTGAAAATACAACGGCACAGACTGTTGCCTTGCAATGAAATTCAACTGAAACGGTCTTTATTCATAGTCTTTACTGTAAAATAAAAGCATTGTTGTTGTTTGATAAAAATATTTTAATAGAGAAAGTATAACATTTTGTTTGAAACAAAGCTCTCCACTCTGGAAGACAAAATGATGTGTGAGCTCGCTGAAATAGCATTGCGTACTCCGGGTGATCCGGTTTCACAGCCACATCTGAATTCTTAAAACAATGTTTTTTAAAAAAAAAAAATCTCATCTGTGCATTTGTCTGTCTAAATGGGTTCAATAAAAAACAGTCTCACTCCCATCTCGTAAAATACAGACGCTTGGTCTGGTGCCTTTGTCGTTAACGCGCGCTTGGTCGTCTTCTTTAGTGTCACATAACACGCGTTTGGTCAGGACTACTGGCGTCCCTTTTGACGCTGTGAGGTTAAAGAAAGCCCGTGGGTGGGCTTACGGTTCCGTGACACGCGGGAATAATGGACCGGTTAAAGAAGAAAGCGGCTTCCCTGACACGCTGCAATAACGGGACGTTTAAGGACACACGCGGGACACAATCTTCGCTCTCCTGGGTGAAAGTCCTGTGTTTGACCAACCCCCCCGACCAGCCTCCTTACGCAGAATTTCACCCCCTTACATACAACTCGCTAAAACCCTGTCTAGATGCTGCTCTCCCCGGTACGTCGCATCAGACGCTGACAGCCACTGTCCAAACGTCCGTATGTTACACATTCAGAATGAGAACAGGTTGTAAAATCACATCTACCGTGAAAACCTGACTGCAAATGTTTCATATATTTACCATTTTTGATTTGAAAAAAAAAAAAACCCGAAATCAACCAACTATATGTGCGTATATTATGTGAATGTTTCACACGTGAAACGGTGTCCACGTGTTATAAACATGTAACGTGTGTTTTAGATGTTCTTTATTTTTGATTATTGAAACGGAGACAGGGAGTTAGGGAACTGTATAAAGAGACGTGACTGAGCTGTGCAGTACTCACCCAGAACCAGCGTGGGCCAGTTGGCGATCCGAGCGTTAAGACCCTGATGGAAGATCTCGTGCAGAAACATGATGGTCTCACTAGAAACAGAACATTGCAGATTCAGACAGTAATCGCAAAATATCACAATGACAATGTGGAGTAATCAGACGATAGCCTCATGGACTCATGGCAGCGCTCTACCCACCCGGCTCGTTATGAGAGCTAATAAGCACATATCTGCGGTAATCAACCACCAGAACCGGTCTGTGTGTGTGCGCACAGACAGAGAGAGAGAGAGAGAGAGAGAGAGAGAGAGAGAGAGAGAGAGAGAGAGAGAGAGAGAGAGAGAGAGAGAGAGAGAGAGAACATTTGCTCTTGTGCAAAATATAAAGATACCTGTTTAAAGCTGCAAAGCTTAATCGATTAGTTGCCAACTATTAAATTAAATGGCAACTATTTTGATAAATAGTCGGTATTTGAGTTTAAATATTCTGATTCCAACTTTATTAATGTGAATATTTTCTTTGTCTCTCCTCTGCAACAGTAGACTGAATATCTTTGAGTTGTGGACAAAACAAGACATTTGAGGACATCATCTCAGGCTTTTGGGAAACACTGATCCACATTTTACCACTTTCTGACATTTTATAGACCAAAAATCGAGAAAATAAACGGTAGACTCATCGATTATTAAAATAATAGTCTGTTGCAGCCCTGTACCTGTTGAGGAATATGGTGCTGACGTCATCGTGGCTGATGGGAGGTTTCTTGGAGCTGGCGGCCATGCGCAGCGGCCGCAGGAAACAGTTCACCAGGATGGAGAGCTGGTGGACGTATTCCGTCTCTGCTTCCACCATGTTGAAGACAATCTGGTTCCTCTTCCGCATGCTCTCGGCGTGGGGCGAACTGATGTAGTCCTGGACGATGATCTTCCACTTCCTCCGGCACAGCCAGCCACGCATGAAGCTTTGCACCTGCACAGCCACAGCACACTAGGTGTCTCTCTTTGTTCCTCCGGCTTTGTCATTTTGTGTAAGCAACAATTTACCTTTTTGATCTTTTTGATATCTGGGTCCTCCTCCTCTTGGTTGTTGTGGTACGGCTGCATCCTCTCTTTGGTTTTGTTCAATACAACAATCTGGCAAACAACAGTGTCCATGTGAGTATACCCGCACAGAGGTTAAAATATTCATGAAACCTTTCGGAGGCTTAAAACAACAGATGTGTTGTTGCATGATGAGGAAGTAATGGTCTTGAAGTCACTGGACCCCTACTGAGCTGAGATTTCATTTTCTGTATGGATATGAATGGCACCAGTACCCAGTACTGCACATAGACTAAAAATAATGGACAAAGCTTTCAAGTGAAAAGTGAAGCCAAATGAGGAAAAAAATGACCCTATTTCTCACTTGATTTATTACCTCAGTAAACATTTTCACAATTAGTTAATGGCCTCAACAGAGGCTTAGCGATGCTAACCATGCTAAGACTGTGGAGATATATATATATATATATATATATATATATATATATATATATATATATATATATATATATATATATATATATATATATATATATATATATATATTACACACACACACACACACACACACACCAAGCTGGATAGCTTTTGCTAGCGTTAAAGGTCTCATGACATGAAAATTTCATTTTGAGTTTTAACATTAATATGCGTCCCCCCCAGCCTGCCTATGGCCCCCCAGTGGCAAGAAATGGTGATAGGTGTAAACCGAGGCCTGGGTATCCTGCTCTGCCTTTGAGAAAATGAAAGCTCAGATGGGCCGATGTGGAATCTTGGCCTCATAAGGGGCAAGGTTACCTCCCCTTACTCTGATTTTACCTGCCCAGAGAATTTGGCCCCCCCATGAGAGAGAGACATTGTGGCTTTCAAACAAGCAAAGTGGCAGTTGGTCAAGGCCACAACACCCCCCCCTTCTCAAAAGCTACAGACTCAGAAATGGCACATACCAAGGAAAGCTCATTGTGGGACTGGCTCTAGTGGCTGTAAAGGTTAAACATGTGTTCATGTTGCAAGTTGTACATTTTGTATGTAAAATAAATAAAAATCTTAGGGGTGACCTTTAGCTCACCCAGTAAGAGCATGCGCCCCACGTAGGCTGAGTCCTTTGCAGCTGCCTAGGGTTCGAGTCCGGCCTGCGGCCCTTTGCTGCTTGTCATCACCCAATTCTCACCCACCTGTCCTGTCTATCCACTGTCACTATCAAATAAAGAAAAAAGCCCTCCAAAAAAATAAAAATAGAATAACTTAAATCATAAAAAAATAAAAAAATAAAAAGTCAGACCCGATTCAAACTTGAGGCTTCAAAACACATTGCACGACCAATTGGTGACGTCAGGGATGCTACGTCCATTACTTTAATAGTCTATGCTCTGAACAAGTGTTTTCCTATCATGCCAGATGGTTTTGCATTCTTTGATGTGGATCCGAGTGCCTTTTAACAACATGCACGTACAGTACATGTGTTGATGTGGAAGCACTCATGCATACCTCAGCTTTGAGCCTCTCGATCTCCGTGTCCTGGTCCTCCAGCTGGGTGCGGAGCTGATTGGCTGCAATCTTCTCCGTCTCCATGACCTGGACCAGGTGGATGTACTTCTGCATCAGGATCTCACGCTCGATGATAATGTCAGAGTAACTAAAAGGAGCATGGGAAAGGGACAAGTGGGTGAGGAGATTCATCTGACAAAAAGTGACACTTTAATATTTTTGTATTCTGCTACTTTATTTTTTTATTTGACCTTTTCAGTTTTTAACCAGGAAAAAAACCTTGAAAACCTTTTGCAAGCCAAGACAAGCAGAAGCTGCAAATATTTCCCACATCAGGCAAAACATCTACAGCCAGATGTGTCTGCCTCCAAGTAAATTAAAGGAGAATTCCGGCCATTTTTACATTAATCTTGATCGTCATAAATATGTGTGTACTTTGGATTGAAAAACCCCGACCCGAATCAGTGCAGGCAGCACGGAGTAGCTGTAGCAACATGCATGAGCTTCCACTGAGCTAAAACGGCAATTGCCAGGGCAAGTTTTAGAGTGCTTTTGTTCCTCTTAACAGACATAAAATCGAATTAAAATGCCTGTGCAACATGAACAGGGCCCTTACGCTGCAACAAGATGCATTTTCAACTCAGACATTGTTTAAATTAACCTACCTCGAATTTCCCACCTACCTCGATCCTGCCGGTAGCTTGTAGCTCCTTTCTCCTAGCTGCCATCCGGTGAGTTTGTTTAGCCAGGCTTCTACGATAATCACCTGACAAAGATCCAAGGAGCGGTGGTGGTGTGGCTGTCCTCCAGAGGACAGGTTATGTCACGTCTTGAAGTTTATTCCCCCACTGTTTTCCTTTTCCTGCTACAACGGGACTACAGCGCGAGACTAAAGCTAGCTTTCACTATCACTGTGCAAGCCACATACATCATTTGCCATGTTTCCATGTAGGTACATAGTCGCTGATATGGTCATAACCACTAGAGTGCTCAATTACCCAGTTTTTAGGGGAATAAACTTCAAGTTTTCGTCACAAAGCCATGCCCTGTCCTCTGGAGGACATAGCCACACCACCGCCGCTCCGTGGATTGTTGTCGGGATGATTATCACAGAAGCCTGGCTGAACACACGGCAGCTAGGAGATACAAGCTACCAGCAGGATCAAGACAGGGACCATGGTAGGTGAATTTAAACAATGTCTAAGTTGAAAATGCATTTGATTTAGCTTTTTTTTACCCCCAATCAAAAGTACACACATTTATGACGATCAAGATTAACGTCAAATGGCGGGACGACCAATGTATTGCTAGTACTAAGTATCTGAGTACCTCTTTCCCCTTCTGTTAATAAGAAACATCCTGATATAACGTATTCATACATTAATTTATCAGCAGGAACAAACAAAGGCTTCATATTTTCTACTGAACGTTCAGAGAAAGGCCGACAAAGAGAGAGAGAGAGATAGAGGTGGAGCGAGATCAAGTCTGTGATGTAACCAGCAGAGCAGTACAGCACCAGTGTGACCTAAATGTGAACCACTGACACACACACACACACACACACACACACACACAATTATGTTGGTCTCTACAGATTCAGGGATTCAAGGCAGCTGTATAATAGGGAATGTTGTGTTTCAGGACTGTCTCCTTTTACAACGCCTGCAGTATCTTTGTTAAACTTCAAGCTTCAGCCAAACGTAACGCCTCCAGCATGAGTTCAAATACACCTTCAGAAGGACAGGAAGGTCAGAGAGGTGGGACGGCAATGCACGATAACACATCGTGGTTATACTGTACTGCCTGCTTAATTGTCTCTTCAATTGAGTGTTCTTGTGTGTAAGTCATAAGTTGTACACGTCTTACACATACATGAAGAAGCGAACCTTCGTGTATGTGTGATGCTGCTCCTGAGTTTTTCTTTAACAATAAATACCTCAAAATTAAAGCTGCCTGTCTTTTCTCACCTGGCCTGCTGGATGTACTCCACCCACTCGTTGCAGTCCGACTCTTCCTCCGTCCGCAGCTCCAAAGGTTTCTGTCCATCGTGGCCAAAAATCACTAGGAAATAGTGCTGCAGTAGAGAAAACAGACGCAACACAACAAAAAGTCATTCAACCTTGCAGAACGCGGGAGCCGCTGCTCCATCGCTGCTCTATCGCTGCCTCAATTGGTTGGTGTGTTATTTTGTGACCCCTGGATTTTAAAAAGGTCAGTTTGGACAAAATGTTACATTAAATACTTGTGACTAATGACGGGGACTTACTCAGCAGCATAATTTATTACAAAGGAAAATGACAGTGAGAGTAGGTTAATGGATTTCTCGAGTGTCTTTTATCCACAGCACGTCAGAACTGCTAAGTATACCAGCGCTAAGTGCAATGTCAACATTTCAATCCATGCATTGTTATGAGTACTGTGAGGATCGATGCTTCCTGTTGCAGAAGTAAAGGCCATTGCTTTAAAATGTTACGGTAACTTGATCCATGCAGATATGCCTGAGCACCGATCAAGACATCCATCCATATTTTTCACTGACATCAAGCAATGCAATGTTGTTGAGCAGACAGCTTTAGCATCTACAATAAACCTGACAGCTTTTGTTTCAAGGTAAAACAGCTGAAGTCCAAACTTCTCCCCTGCATAACAGAGGAGCACAGTGAGACACCTTCCCCTGTAATGTTTATTACAATTGGGCATTAGTCTGATTATCAGGCTACTTTATTTTTAAAGGTCCCATGACATGGTGCTCTTTGGCTGCTTTTATATAGACCTTAGTGGTCCCCTAATACTGTATCTGAAGTCTCTTTTATATAGACCTTAGTGGTCCCCTAATACTGTATCTGAAGTCTCTTTTATATAGACCTTAGTGGTCCCCTAATACTGTATCTGAAGTCTCTTTTATATAGGCCTTAGTGGTCCCCTTATTCCGTATCTGAAGTCTCTTTTATATAGACCTTAGTGGTCCCCTAATACTGTATCTGAAGTCTCTTTTATATAGGCCTTAGTGGTCCCCTTATTCCGTATCTGAAGTCTCTTTTATATAGACCTTAGTGGTCCCTAATACTGTATCTGAAGTCTCTTATATGGACCTTAGTGGTCCCCTAATACTGTATCTGAAGTCTCTTTTATATAGGCCTTAGTGGTCCCCTTATTCCGTATCTGAAGTCTCTTTTATATAGACCTTAGTGGTCCCTAATACTGTATCTGAAGTCTCTTATATAGACCTTAGTGGTCCCCTAATACTGTATCTGAAGTCTCTTTTATATAGGCCTTAGTGGTCCCCTTATTCCGTATCTGAAGTCTCTTTTATATAGACCTTAGTGGTCCCCTAATACTGTATCTGAAGTCTCTTATATGGACCTTAGTGGTCCCCTAATACTGTATCTGAAGTCTCTTTTATATAGACCTTAGTGGTCCCCTAATACTGTATCTGAAGTCTCTTTTGTATAGGCCTTAGTGGTCTCATAATACTGTATCTGAAGTCTCTTATATAGACCTTAGTGGTCCCCTAATACTGTATCTGAAGTCTCTTATATAGACCTTAGTGGTCCCCTAATACCGTATCTGACCAACTGCCAAATTCTCTGGGCGGGCAAAGCAGAGAAAGGGGAAGTATATATTTTTAAATCACGCATGGAGATGTACATAAACAAATTGTTGCATCAATAAATTAGTTTTGAATCAAATCGTTGGCTTCTGAATCTGAGATTTCCACCCCCTACCGGGTACTGGTTGAGGTCCGGTTTAGTAGCTACATGCATGATGCTTATTGAAAGCAAAAATGAAGCCTTATGTTCATCTTACATATTTATTTTTGCTTTGTTTCATAACATCTGAATATACTTTACTGTGAGGCTGCCAGGGGGAGAAAGTAGGCCTGTATAGTAATGATGTAACGATAAGCGGGTGAGAGACACTTGCTAGCGTGTGCCAGCTATGGACCAGAGATAGGCTTAAGGGCTTTGTGTGTGTGTGTGTGTGTGTGTGTGTGTTGGGAGGAGAGAGAGTTTATATAACCATCAGGGCCTGTATAGCTTCTCACATTGCTAATGCGGCTTCCCCGGCCACAAGCCTGCTTGAGGATAACAATGAGAGAGACACTCATACCAACAGACAGAGGAGACAGACAGACAGGGAGGGAGATAGCCAGACAGCGAGAGGAGAAAGAGGGAGACAGAGACAGACAGCGAGGGAGATAGATAGGACCTTTAAGCCCTGCCTTGCCCTGCACTCGGCATCACTTTGTCCAGTCACCAAAATCAGCTAATCTGTCGGGCATGCACATAGGGCTGGGCAATATATCAATATTATATTGATATCTGTAACTAGATATGGTCTTAGATTTTGGATATATTTGGATATATTAGATCTGGGATATTCTGAATTGACCGTTATTTGCCTTTAACCACTTAGTCAATATATCCACATTATTGATTAATATTTATCTAAAGTCTGATTGGTAAACTATTTTGTAAAAGCAACAATTCTCAACCCAACAATATCAACGCAATATTGACATTGATGCATTTGGTCAAGAATATCGTGATATCTGATTTTGTCCCTATCGAAATTGGATAAGGTAATTCAGCTTGGGAACAAAAAACATTTTTATAACTAACAAAGTGACATTTATGACATTGGCTTTCCCTGCTAATAAGAGATTGAGGGTTGCCCATCTACAATCAAGAGATTTGTCTTTTAACTGGAGAGGGAATAAGATACCCAGATATACGATACCTTCCACTGAAATGCACCTAATTGGACGGCTGTTACAGGAACGGAGTTAAAGGTAACGCTTCTGACTTGGACTAATTTATCCTATAACTCAAATTTTGAGAAAGAGTCAATGCTACCGAGTAGACAGGGTATTGATCTGCTAGGTTCAGACACAAAAAGTACTATATCATCCGCAAAGAAACATAGGTTTGTTGACTACACCTCCTACCAATACACCTAGGACGTTAGTTTCCCTTATGGCTGCTGCCAAAGGCTCTATGGCTAAAAAAAAACAAAAGGAGAAAGAGGGGAGCCCATCTAGTTCCCCTTTCAAGAGCAAAATATTCAAAAATTAACATTTAGTTTGCACCGCAGCCTCTGTGAGCTTATTCAGCACCTTAATCAACTTTATTAAAATGCTGACAAACCCATATATTTCCACAATTTAACATTTTTTTGGCACTGAGAGAAATATTTATCAGCTACAGAACATGCAATATTTCAAATGACGCTAGATATTATCTGACAAGCTACGCCCAAGAATAAACCCCCCCTGATCAGGATGAATTCAAGAATAATCTTATTTAAGCTATTTGCCAAAGTGTTCTTGTCTTTACCCTTTTTTTAGGAATCAAAGTTATGAAAGCCTGCCTAAATGTTGGTGGCAGTGTGCCCTTCTCCAGTGCTTCTCTATGTTGTATTAGGGGTTGTTAAAATCAACCATTTCATCGCGATGTGGACGATTCTGCATCGATGCAGCGACAGACCATAACCGATTATTGCCTACTGATGTTATGTGATCATTTTTCATTTGCTGCTTTTTTGTGCCTTTTGTCTGATGTGTTCAGACTCGCTTAATTCAGGAAGTGTGTTCTAAGAGCAAATACAATGAAAATGTGAGTTCATATATATCTGACTGCTTGAATTTGTTGACAATGTTGAACCATGATGAACCATGTTTAGCAATATATAATAAATTTGGGTAGGTGGCGCATCGTGACATCGCCTCGAATCGTTGACAGGATGATCGTAATCGAATTGAATCGTGACACCAGTGAAGATTCACACCCATATATTGTACTTTTTTTTGACAGAACAGTGAGATTTGCATGTAGTTTATGTGCTTGAACCTTGGTGATCCACAGACCACTATGTTTCTAATGAAGTCAGAAACATAGCTTATTCATGAGACATTGTAAACACCACTTATGTAAAGTCACTGATGCATGAACTCAAACATACAGAGCAGCTGTAGTTTTTAAAGCATACAAAATATCCACCAGGCTTCAGGACATTTCCACACCTAAACCTTTTTACACAGAATTAAATAGGCTTGTTTGAAAGGTTTTAAACATCTATTACATTCAGAGAAAGACAAGACAGATCCCCCCACAGTACAGTTAAAAGGAGGCTACAAATAGCACAGGTACAAGCAGTGTGTACTAGAGTCTGTGTGCAGTTGTGTTGACTCGGTATTCAGACAGTGACTGCAGGCAAAATAACTGGCAAGGATGCTATTCTTAGTCGAGCACAGCAGCCTCCCAGAGCAGCGCCACATGCTCGCTACAAACTCACAGACATCATTGCATGTCAACTCAATTCATTTCAATTTGATTTAACATAAATCCTCGGTTTTAAATGACGCCAACAGTTTTATATTCCTGTAACTGTAAAGAGTAAAGCTGTCAAACATGTACATGAGAAAATACTAATGCGGTGGAAAAGCAAGAAATTCCTGCGGTAAAGCGGTATATCGCAACACCCTGATGAGATTAGCGTAAATTAGAGCGAGAATGGCAGGGTGCCTTAAGTGAGTGATGTCAGCGCCCGCTTGGTCGCGCAAGGAGAGCGAGCGGTAACAGAGAGTAGCATGCGAGTGCCGCTGTGAGGTAAAGAGGAAAAAGAGATAGCAACGTTGATGTAAAGTGAGTTAAAAGTGAACAATAAAACAAGCTAGAGCTTCTCAAGACACGGCGGCTTTCTGTCATGGCCGCGGGAACATATTGAGTTTTCCAGAGTGACATTTTCAGCCAAAGTCCACCACCACACTGCATCCATCACAATGCACAAGCAGAAAAACTAAAACACAAATGAAATCCAAAACCCAAGACAGGGCAAAACTAGGCACTGGTAACGCAGGATATAGACACAAAGCTACGACAATGGTACAGAATAGGCCTACTACAAGCTCAACCGCTGAGCCACAAAATACAAGGGTGTAAAACACATCATTGAATTAAATTAAATCAAAAGTTAGCTGCCTCATTGTCTGTTGCTAGCAGGGTCGCTGAGGGAGTGACAGGTGCTGCTGCTACTTTCAGTTACAGTTGCTGAGTTTTCTGACTCAGGTCTATTAGGTTTTTTAGCCTGTGATTTATGAAGAAACTCAAAATGCACTTTTGTGTTATAGGCAAGCTAACGTCTGTACTGTTGACCCGCCACAATCTTCACTCATGAATGAGTGTCAGAGTTCCCGCGGCCATGTTATCTGTTGTCAATACTGCCGGTAAAGTGAATTGTGTAACCCCCCCAAAAAAACATCGGCTTAAACCTTAACCTACAACATGGTGCAGCTCGTCTAGCAGCTGAGCAGGCAGAGAGCAGAGAGGCCGACTCAGCAGTTTGCTAACTTGCTTCCTTTTACCAAAACGCTCTGTCTTAGACTACAAAACGTGCATGGACAATGTCACAATTCATGGCATTAGACAACATGGCCACGTGCAGGCCAATGTTTTTTTCGGTGATGACAGTGACGAGTTCGGACCCGCTGTAGGCGTCACGTGACTGCGTTACTGTCCAAGCCCTAACCACACTGTTAAAATTAAATTCCTTTTTAACACAATTATGTCATCCACATCACTGATCGCCTCCTTTTGTTTCCATTTGTTTTTATTTGACTCTTCAAAATGTCTTAAAGTGCCCGTATTCTGCTCATTTTCAGGTTCACAATTGTATTTTGAGGTTGTACCAGAATATGTTTCCATGGTTTCATTTTTTTTTTTAAACACCATATTTTTGTTGTACTGCACATTGCTGCAGATCCTCTTTTCATCCTGTGTGTTTTAGCTACAGAGTGAGACATCTCACTTCTATCCTATCTTTGTTGGGAGTCACACATGCTCAGTAGCTCGGTAAGATCCCATCAGCTAGATAACTCTTTCTCCAGCTTTGGTCAGTCCAAGGCAGGATTAGCTGGGAGACTTCTTCTAGAGGAGGGCCACTTGTGGAATATCTGCAGAACAGGGACATGGAAGTCAACTAGTGTGTGTTCTAGCAGTGTTTTACCATTAAGAACGAGCTAGCATGCTATGGTTAGCCCCCTCGTTTCGACTAGTCACGTAGAAAGCCGTGCAGGTTTTGAACAGCTCACCTGGAGACTGAAGGCAGAGGACATTCATCTCACTCAAAACAGCATGGATAGTTTTTTTTGCAAGCATGTGGAAGCACCAGAGACACAAAATAACACCCCAAATCCCAGAAAATGTCTTTTTTTTTTCATAATACGGGCACTTCAATAAATCTCTCACATAGTCTGCATTTCAAAACATGTTGCCAACATCCTGTATGAGCTACATTAGCCACTTCAACCTATGAACCCTCTGCACAATGGAAATCTTCAGGCAGGACGTGCATGTGTGAGTAGCCTTTAGTGGAAAGCAGCATTAGCATAACGCTTAAACTGTACACAGGAAGAGGGGGGGAAATAATGACAATTTCACATGGTCAGACCCTTCAAAATAAAAGTACTAATTTAGTTTATTTACTTTAATCAAATTGACTTCTTACGGTACTGAAGCGCAGAACAGTAAAACGTTAAAAAAAGTGTGTGTGTAGTTTTCACAGAAAAACCTTGTTATTAATGATTCTTTGTGGAAAAACTCAGTTTAACAAATCTGTTGATTAAATCTAATTTATTACTCAACAAAAATCAAATGAGTGTCAAGAATTTCTTTTCTTTTTTACCTCACTGATACTATCACTGCCATACAAACAGGCAGATCATGTCTAAGGATGAAAAGATAAACAAGTGTAGATTTGTGCACAAATACATTTTTTCTAAAGCTACAGATGAAGGTTTTTGCTCTTTGAACCAACCAACTAAGCATGAAGTTAACTCACAACAACAATCACAGCACAAGCCTTCAATGAGCTACAGGAGCTTTTAGCCCGGCTTATGTTTCCAGTTCATTAAGCAGCAAATCAGAGCCGTGAATTACATTGTCACTCGTTCAAATTTAACAGCCTATTTAACTCATATTACACTAATCCAGAGGGATGTTACAAACGTGTTCAGCATCCCACTGTTTAAGATTATTCTTTGGGCTTTTCTTGCCATTATGAGATAGTATAGCTGAAGATTGACAGAAAGAAGCGAGAAAGCGAGCAAGAAATGCTCCACTTCCACTTCTCCATAGTCCCCATGACGCAACCAGAATGCATGAACGGCTGCTCACAGAAAACGAATGAAATGTCACTGACAGTGGACCCGTACTATTATATGGGGTGCACGCTCTACCAGGTGAGCTACCGGGCGCCCCAGTTGACCATCAGTGGAGTCAAATCCCCTTTGTGCATGCTAATGTTGTGGTTGTCTGCCAGAAGTGGTCATAAATTGACTTTTTTTAACCAGTTTGAAACATTTTTGCAATACACTTTAGACCTTGGTGGTTTTTAACTACATTAAAACCGTGAATCGGCGCAGCAGTTGCATTATTACATTCAATGTAGCGCACCGTGTGATGAAAAGAGATCTGAGCCAGAAGGCAAACCTCGCGATCTATCGCTCAGTTTTTGTTCCTACCCTCACCTTTGGTCATGAAGGCTGGGTCATGACCGAAAGAACGAGATCCAGGGTACAAGCCTCTGAAATGGGATGCCTCAGGATGGGCTGGCGTCTCCCTTAGAGATCGGGTGAGAAGCTCAGTCATCCGTGAGGAGCTCGGAGTAAAGCCGCTGCTCCTTCGAAGAGGAGTCGAAAAGAGCCAGTTGAGGTGGTTCGGCCAGCTGGTGAGGATGACCCGGGGAAGACCCAGGACTAGGTGGAGAGATTATATCTCCAACCTGGCCTGGGAACGCCTCGGGATCCCCCAGTCGGAGCTGGTTAACGTGGCTTGGGAAAAGGAAGTTTGGGGTCCCCTACTGGAGCTGCTGCCCCCGCGAACTGACACCGGATAAGCGGACAAAGATGGATGGATGGATGGATTTGAACCGTATGAAAGACTTTAGCAATCAGACGTCTGGATCTTAAGTTCTCGAAGTAACAAGCTGAGCAAATGTTAGCGGCAGCTCAGCTCTCAGCCTATCCGCTGACAGGCCAAACAGAGCCTGAGAAACACTGACTTTTAACGTGAAACTGCTTTATTACGCTTTTTTTTTTTTTAAATCTGTTTTTATTAGCCGGTCCGTTTGTTTTGGTGAAGAGGAGACCTCTGCAGATAAAAACCTCCTGAACGATGAACACTGAAGAAATACTAACCCGGACAAAGGGACTGCAATGAAGGCTACAACTCCCATGATCCCACGCTACTTTCGACAGTTTCGATTGAGAGATCCCTAGAGGCAGAAAAATAAAAGGCTTGTGGGTTTAAGGGGATGAGATCTTGACTTGAACTCACAACAACAAAGAATCCTATTTACTTATTGAGATCAACACACTGATTACAGTCATGTTATAATTAATAAAATGAGCGACCCCAGATACAGGCAATTGAATAATTGATGTTGTATATGTGGAGAGAGTAGGCATCACATGAGCTGGGTTATCAATCCCAATAGAGTGCTTTGATGCTCTCTGATGTTTTGTCTGACTTGCTCCATTAGAAAGCTGCTTTAGATTACCCAGTAGCTTTCATCAGGACGAGATCAAACAATGACTGCCTGTGTCGTGCATTGGTTGTTTCCTCTGACATAAACGCCTTTAACACACAACTTTATATTTCTGTAGCTCCTAAAAATGTCATTTAGATCTGCGTTACCCCAAAAATCCAGAAATCAGGAATAGTAATCCAACATTTCATGTTCATTTACACATCTGCATCTGAAATTTCTGACAGATCGCTATTTTGTGTGTGTGTGTGCGCGCTAACCAACTGGGGGGGAAAAAGAAAAATCAAATACAATATTTTTCACCAACTACATTGATGCCGATATTGCGGCGATATTGCATGGTTGACTATTGGTGTTTTCACAAAATATTAACACAATGACAGTTTTAATAAATAATCACATAATTTAAAAATTTGCAAAGAGCATCAAATGTATTTGAATACCTCCCACCGAAGCTTTATAGCCCAAAAAGTGATATTCAGGACAGCCCTAGATAGTCAACAAGACGAGCGTAAAAAAAAAGAAACCGTTTGACCGGTAAAATGAAAATCTGCTATTTGGCTTCGTGTTGCGGTCGAGTTAAATATTTTTGGGGTTTTGACTCTCCGCAAAACATTCAAAGTCACCTTGAGGTTTAGGAATTTGTGATGTATTAGACATAATACACATCATTTTCATGTGTACGACTATGGCTAGGCAATATATCATATCATATATATATATATATAATATATCTATATTATATTGAAATGAGACTGATATCGTCCTCGAAATTGGATATATTTATACATTATATATTAAGATATTTTTCTTAGACGTCACAGCTAGGTCAGCTGATTGTCATGCCTACATAAATCCCTTTGTCAAATGAGCCCACGATTTGCCTGAAGAAGACACAGTAGGGTTAAAACGTTGCCTTTTGTTTGTATTAAATTATGGGAACATAAAGGAGTGTTGGTAATTGTTTCACTTGAGTATTTTTAATTTGTCCTGCACCTGCCAGAAGGTGGGATGTGCACACAATTATATACTGTTATATACATTACAATAAGTACCAGACTTACTAGCAGTTTTACTATTTGCCTCTAGCCAATTGAAAAGATTTGTGAAGACACCAATAGTCAACCCTACAATATCGTCACAATATCTGCATCGATGTATTCGGTCTAAAATACAGTGATAATTCATTTTCTCCACATCGCCCTGCTCTATGTACAACCGTGTTCTCTCTCCTTCAGACAAAACCCCATTGAACTGGTTCTTTTCCAACATAGCCAGACCTTTAGTCTTATTATCTGACTTCTTTGATGGGTATTGAATGCAGTTCGGCTGTGCCGTCCACTCCGGGTTAGTAGCTGGTGAGCCGGCAGACAGCCCCCCGTGGCTCTAATGCCAAGCTGTCACATTGCAGCTCAACTTTCCTCTTTTATTCCTTAGTTTTATGAGAGAGAGAACCCCTAAGAGAGAGAGACAGTTTGTTGGTCAATAAGAGATGACTGGGTGCCCAGATAGCTCAGTTGGCTGGATGGGCGCCCATATACAGAGGTTTATTCCTCGACGCAGCGGGTCAGGGTTCGACTCTGACCTGCAGCCCTTTGCTGCACGTCGTCACACCCCCATGTCTTCATCTGTCCTGTCAAATAAAGGCCTAAAATGCCCCAAAAAATAATCTTAAAACTAAAAAAAAAGAAGAGATGACAAAAAATGTAAAGTCATTTGCAGCTTGTTAGAAAAATGCTCAGAATGGTTTTGCTTCAGTTTCTTTGTTAAACCATTTGCCTCCAAACTGCTGTTCTAGCATTTCTGTTTTTCATGTGTTAACCATAAAAGCTGAGGGTGGAAATCTCTTGGCACCGATTCTCATTCAGAGGCCAACGATTCGATTCTAAACAGATTATCGATGCAACGATGTTTTTATGTATATTTCCATGCATGATTTGAAAAATATATACATATAAATCTGCGTTGGTTAGATTGACATATTTGTCACACAAGTTGTAGTGAAATGTTTTGTCTACTGAGGTTTTTATTGTGTAGTCATCCCATGCTTAAGCCTTCAACATGCTGAGTCACCTTCTGTCACAGTGATCTTCCACGTCAGAGGCTCAGTCCTGTTTAAAGGAGGAGAACATGAAACATGACGTGGTCAGATGTAATGTGATATAGATCAACAGCCTTTAGGTGTTTTACCTAATTATTTTATGTATGTCTTATTAGATTATGTGTATATACACAAAAACATTTTTCCTGCACTCTTTCCTAAACGAAGTTGTCCATCATCCCATCCTCTTTCAGTCACTCCGTATTCTGATTTGTACATGCCTGGAGACAGTAACTTAAAAAAAAATAAGTAATACTCAATTATTAGCTTATCAGAATCGAGCATCAAATTGTTCTAGAGAGAATCGCGATGCATCTAAGAATTGATTGTCTTTCCCACCCCTAATAAAAGCTGAGTGACCTTGCAAAGAGCACAGGATGTATCCCTGAGGGCAGAACACATCATGTGGAGGAGATCCCGGGCCTGACCGGAGATAAAAGCTACTGATTGCATGAACCGAATAACTTCCAACTCCTTTAAAAAGACACTGTTGGGAACAATCTTCAGTCATTTTCTGTACTTATGCTTAACCCTTGTGTTGAATATTTTTTTGGGTGCTTTTCCAATGTTTTTGTCACTTTTTCTGATTTATTTGTCACTTTTTCCAGCTATTGGTGCTTTTTTTTTGTTTTTAAACCTGAGCTGGTTTAATAACAGGTTTTACACTTATTCTTGGAATTCATGGTCAACAAACCTCATTTATATCAAATTATACATACAAGTTTTTAGTTAAAAAGGCAGAAATGATGAATTATTTTGACTAATAGTTAAGATCAGAGGGTAGATGTCCAAGTTTAATCCGGATACTGTTTTGAAACCATTAAAAAAATAGAATTCAAATGCTATAAGATTAAATAAAACACCCCAAAAATCAATGAAAGTAATCATTAATTTTACCTTAAGAACATATGGACTCATCCATGTTATTTTTGGGCAATTTGGTTGAAAGAAATCCATATTTCTGATATAAAACACTTTGAAAACGGGTCAATTTGACCCGAGGACAACACAAGGGTTAAGTAGTGTGAACTGACTACTTGCTGCAAGTAAACAGACTTAAGAGACTTTGTCCATTCTTTGATGACTAATTATCCTAACACACTCAAAATTAATTTGAATAAATTGGTGATGCGGATACATCTGTCATTATTTGTTTATTGCAGATATATTGGTGCTGCTGTGTGTCGGCTGGTAAAAACAGGAAGCTGCAGTACAGATGTGTCAAAGAAAATGGAGGTTTGAAGTAATTTAGAAACAGTAGCCATGTTTCCATTCAATAGTCAAGCAAATTTTGAGCGAACTTTTAGGGCTGCACGATGTGAGGAAATTATCCAACTGCGATTATGTTTGCCTGATATTACAATTGCGATATGATTCACAATATTGGAAGGGATGATCATTTTTGTATCACTCTCATTTTCACTGTATTAAATAAAAAAAATGAAAATGATTTACAGTATGATTTTTGCGAGGATTTGTACTAAATTAAGTTTTTTTTCTTCAGTCTGTAGGATACAGTTTGTAGGTTGGAACATTTCTGCAGCTCCACAATACTTCATTCAGAATGATTTGACACATTTTGCCTTTAACAAAAATAGAGCCCCGCCGTGGATATTGCCCCCCCCCCGCAATTTGGATATTGCAGGTATCCATATCGCGATTTCGATAAAATTACAATTAATTGTGCAGCCCTACGAACTTTAGAAATTGTTCCAAAAATAGAAATGTGAATTGGGTGCAATTCTATTAACTGGTTGGGAGCAAATTAACTCTGCTACCTTGTAGTAGTACACCAAGCATAGTACAAGAGGTAGAGGTTGCTAAGCAGAAACAAAGTGAGTAGACATGGCCATCTAAGTCATCTAGAGAGGAAAATTTTTTTTTTTTTAGGAATTTGGTTCAATTCAGCAAGTTTTAACTGTTCTTTCATGTAAATACACTTTACTGTCCCTGGGGGGGATATGGATGGTGCAATGGTAGCAGACCACATTTAAAAAAAATACAAAAAAAGCATATTACTAGTCAGTTGCCAACATTTAACATGGCCGCATATTGCACAGACCCTCTAATGCACTCCTGACAGTACTGCACTCGGAACAAATTATAGCACCTGGACGTTTTAAGTCTTTAACAGACTTCTGTTAAAGGTCCCACTGCATGAAAATGTCACTTTGAGTTTTTTTTAACATTAATATGAGTTCCCCCAGCCTGCCTATGGCCCCCCAGTGGCTAGAAATGGTGATAGGTGTAAACCGAGCCCTGGGTATCCTGCTCTACCTTCGAGAAAATGAAAGCTCAGATGGGCCGATCTGGAATCTTGGCCCTCATGAGGTCATAAGGGGCAATGTTACCTCCCCTTTCTCTGCTTTGCCTGCCCGGAGAATTTGGCCCACCCATGGGAGAGAGACATCATGGCTTTAAATGAGCAAAGTGGCAGTTGGCCAAGGCCACACCCCCAGCCTCCACCTTGCCCCCCTCCTCAAAAGTTAGACTTCGCAGACTTGGCAGAAATGGCACATACTAAGGAAACCTCATTGTGGGACTGGCTCTAGTGGCTGTAATTCTGCACCAAGGCTAAATTTTGGGAAAGAGACTTCAGATACAGTATTAGGGACCACTAAGGTCTATATAAAAGAGACTTCAGATACAGTATTAGGGGACCACTAAGGTATATATAAAAGAGACTTCAGATACAGTATTAGGGGACCACTAAGGTATATATAAAAGAGACTTCAGATACAGTATTAGGGGACCACTAAGGTCTATATAAAAGAGACTTCAGACACAGTATTAGGGGACCACTAAGGTCTATATAAAAGACACTTCAGATACAGTATTAGGGACCACTAAGGTCTATATAAAAGAGACTTCAGATACAGTATTAGGGGACCACTAAGGTCTATTAAAATTACAATCCTACATTACAATTGTTTTGGTGCCTAAACTTAACTGACATCGCTGCCGCATGAAGTCACCACATGAGGTTGTCTGTAAAGATCGCTAAACTTAACGGTCATGTGACCGGTCTTCACAAGACCAGCCGTAAAGGCTCTGACACACCAACCCTATGGCGGCCTTTTCGGCAGACAAAGCAGTCGGACTGGCTGCCTCCCCGAGTTGGTCAGTGCCTCTGAACACACCGAAGAGATGCCAACTGGAGCGTACGTTCTGCGCGTGTGCAAGACGTAATACGTCTCCATAAAATGAAATCCGGCAGCTGATTGGACGAACGCGTCACATGGTTCTGGCAGCTCCCGGATTATACCACCGAGCATGAGAACGGCTCATTCAGAATACGATCCCATATTTTACGAGGATAGTTCAACAAAACGCGTTTCTGACAACATTTTAAGCGAGAAATAAGCCGTGCAGCTGCTGAAAAAAATGAAAAATTTCAGATCGCCAAAGGTCAGTTTAAAATATGTGTATTTGTCAGATTTTGAGAGCTGTTCGTCATGCTAACATAAGTGTACCAATTCACTAGTCAAGGGCTAGAACTCCACCAATCAGACTGGTCATGGAGTCCGACTGCCACCCTCTAATCCGGCAAATTGGCCAAAATGAGGGCCGACTGACGACGGCACGGAACACACCAAACAGACTTGAGTGTCCGACCTCGCCAGACTGGCCGGACGATTATCGGGTTGGTGCGTCAGGGCCTTGGTTGTGCACACGTTTCCGTATGATATTCAAACGCGTTCATGAGGATGCGTTGCTCTCTCCTACGCTCCTCATGTAATAGACGTGCAAAGTAGTTTTCTGTTCAAAGCAAACTAGAGGGGGCTCTTACGTACATTCGACTCCCCAGTTCCTGCGCCCTTCCTGCACGCCCATTTTCAAAATTGGCCTTCATTTTGATCTCAGCTACACACCCATAAAGTTGTGACATCACACACACACACATATACATACACGCATTTGTGAATACACAGAGTGTGGTTTATTTATAAATTGTTTAATTTATATATTGTGTAGCAACAAGCTGCTGAGGTGGGGCTTCCACAGTAGTTTGTAGACCATAAAAACATTTTTTTTAACTGAATTATTCAACATCTCAATGATTCACGAGGTCGTACTGTTGACTGTCAACGAATAAGTAACAACTCACTTTGCATGTAAACAAGATGTATGATAGTAGATAGATTTCTTGTGTACTAATGGTAAAACTACATATTTTACCTTGTACTGATCTATAATATGTTGGGTGCTTATCAGTAATGTTTTGTATGCTATAATAGGAGGCGGTGTCATTTCAGAGGGTCAGTCGTGCAGCAGAGTTCGTTCTGAAATGATGAAACCATGCATATTGAGTAAAGACTGTTTACAAAAGGCGAAACTAAGACAGAAGTTAATGCATAGAAATGTTAAAACAAACCCAACTAAAGCTCCAGAGGGATGATAAAACAGCAGCCTCCATTCTTAATCTGTGTGTCTACATGTAACTGGTTTAACTGGGATCTTTCTCCACCCCCGACCTAATATTTAGGAGTTTTAGATCGTCAGTCAGGCAAAACAAGACATTTACAGACATTTGTATAAAGGATTTTTAAGGCCGATACAGATACAAATATCTGGTTATTTAAAAATCCAATATTCCTACATACATTTAAATATATATTTTTAACAAAAAATATCCAGAAGAGAGATTAACAAAAACAGATTTCCGTAACAGTTATGAGTTCTCACTAAAATATGATAATTTGTATCGTCACACAACAGAACATCAAAATATATAAAAATATCAGTTCTGATAAATAAAATATATAAAAATACAAACTTAAGATATGAAACTTAGTCCTTTCAACAAAAGAAATTATAATTAGAGTGGCCAACATGGACGTTGTAGAGCGTCCTCTGGTGGACAAATTATGTAACGCCACTCATAACATGGTTGACCGTCCGTTTTTTTTTAAATATTAATTTATCAGAATCATTTGTCATTATAAATGATTATGATGAATGAATGTTTAAAATACAGTATATATATATTTTTTAAATCGGCCATTATTAATGCCGATAGATCAAGAAACGCCTAATATCGGCCTGTCGATATATCGGTCAGGCTCTAATTTAAGGGGGGGTGAGAGCTCCATCTACAATGCCTACATCTACAAACACTTAATTTCCTGCATTTTGTTGAATTTGCATGCAACAATTTGTCCATGTCTTTATTCATGTAAATATTATAAATGAATCAATCTCCAGTATTTAAGTATATTTTTACGGAATCATGTAGGCTTACATTTCAACAAATATTTGCGTGCATTTCCTTAAGATCTAGAAGAGCAATGTTCCTGGGAGAAATTAACCCTGCGTTACTGTGAAGGTCTGTGGACACTAACACGAGGGACCATGTAAAACTAACTGTAGTGCCCTTACAGTGTTTTTTGGGTGGGGGGGGTAGTTTAAAGTTTGAAAAAATATATATTTGCTATATTTGTGCGACTACACATTGTGTTTAATATCAGAAATATTGTGTTGACATAACATTTTCTGCAAGAGCGCATGAGAAAGCTTCTCCCTGACCATGAAGTCACTTTACATGACTAATGTGTGATAGATTTGTTTCTTGAATTTTTCTTCTGTATTGTTAATATTTTGAGTGATTATCACTAAAAAGGTGTGTATGGTTTTATAGGAGCATGTGTCATTTGTCCTGTGTTGTGTGTTCCTGGCTGCATTTTATTTTGTTAAAATTGACCAAAAATGGAAGTCAAACTTGCAGCCGAGTTTGTGTACAAATTATGAAATTATGAAACATGCAGGATTCACATGCATATTAGATTTAAAAAAAAAAGGAAGCAGCCTCCATTCTTGAACCAATGTAAACTTCACTTATTAAACTGATATCTTTCTCCACCTCCAACTTAATATTAGGGGTTTAAGACGGTTAGTCAGGCAAAACGAGATATTTAGAGACACCGCAATGGGCTCTGGGAACTTGTGATGGGACTTTCTCCGTCATGTTTTACCCTTTTAATTGACTTTTTTTCAGAATTATTGTGTTAAAAATGATATTTCCTGCAAGGGTGCATTGCCTCGCCGCTGCCCTGCCTCCGTTACAGTTCAGTGGGACTCACCTGCTGTTTCTCCATGGGGTCCTTGCTGATGGCGGAGACTTTGGGTGCAGGTGCCCGCTCGCACGTGCATCCTTCTAGTAGGTATATCCCGGAGGGCCTCGCGCTCTGGTCGTTCTCAAAGTAGAAGAGCACGTTCTGGTAGAGCGCGAAGTACTTCTCGGTCCAGCGGCTGATCTCCGTGGTCTTCTTGCTCAGGAAGCCGCGCTTGGAGCCCTCTTTACGCGCAACCACCGACAGATACAGAGCGTGACCCTCGTTGTACCGCACGCCCTTCTGCATCTTATGTCCAACCGGATTTTTTTTTTTAATTTATTTTGGTGCCAACTTCAAACAGTAACCCGAGGCATCATTGCATCTCCCGGTTTTCGGTCACTGCCGTTATGAGCAGAGAGAAAGCGGTTCATATCTCCGTTAGCAGGGAAAGTAATCCAGGCTTACCATGGTAGAAAAAGTTGATAATACACTCAGCAAACCGGCAAATTGGGGCTTTAATGCCGGACTTTCTCACAAAGCAAAGCCGCAGGAAACACTTCACGACGCTCCCATGCTCCAAACTTCGGCGAGGAGTTCGCTAGCGCTCGAGCCCTCCGACGTTACCTACCTGAGCGATGAAAACGTATCAAAAGAAGAAAGAAGAAAGCTTACCGTCCCGCCGGCAGCACCGCGGAGACAGAAATAGATTGAGGGAACAGACGGTGAAAACACAATCACGACGGAGATCAGCGGTAATCGCCTTTGACACCAACTTAAAGAGACAGGTCGCTGGCTGCAGCCCGCCGCGCGCCGCTGCCTGCTCGCTGCGCCTCGCGCCTCATCACAGGAGCGCACGAGCCGAGGAACGCCCCTTGGAGTGCAGGTGCGGGTAAGGGGGCAAAGGTTGAAAGGGTAACATCACAGCCTGACTGGTGTGTTGGAGTCTGCTGACCTCCATTTTAGATGCATTAATAATAATAATAATATTAATAATAATTTTTGGTGGGAGAGATCAGGGGTGGGGGTTCGTCGCCTTGGATGGTACAGTTTTTCTGATTATCTTACATTATATGTGTGTGTGTGTGTGTGTGTGTGTGTGTGTGTGTGTGTGTGTGTAAGGTACAGGGGGGCTGAAAAAGAAGAAAGGGCTAAAACTGATATGTGATGCTGTTAATCTTGTGCCTTTCAAAAAATGGATAAAAAATAGATAATACATTTTATTCATATAGCGCGTTTCTAACTGCTCAAAGACACTTTATAATAAAACCATGGTAAGTACAATAAAAGTAGCCCGGTCCTACCAGACTCTGGTCCATCAGCCCGGTCTTACCAGACAGCCTGGTCCAGCCAGACTCTGGTCCATCCGCCTGGTCCATCCAGACTCTGGTCCATCAGCCCGGTCCAGCCAGACTCTGGTCCATCCGCCTAGTCCAGCCAGACTCTGGTCCATCCGCCTGGTCCAGCCAGACTCTGGTACTCTGGTCCATCCGCCTGGTCCAGCCAGACTCTGGTCCATCCGCCTGGTCCATTCAGACTCTGGTCCATCCGCCTGGTCCATTCAGACTCTGGTCCATCAGCCCGGTCCATTCAGACTTTGGTCCATCAGCCCGGTCCATTCAGACTCTGGTCCATCCGCCCGGTCCATCCAGACTCTGGTCCATCCGCCCGGTCCATCCAGACTCTGGTCCATCCGCCCGGTCCATCCAGACTCTGGTCCATCCGCCCGGTCCATCCAGACTCTGGTCCATCCGCCCGGTCCATCCAGACTCTGGTCCATCCGCCCGGTCCTACCAGACTCTGGTCCATCAGCCCGGTCTTACCAGACAGCCTGGTCCAGCCAGACTCTGGTCCATCAGCCTGATCCTACCAGACTCTGGTCCATCTTTCTTTGCCGCCATTAGTACGAAACTCCGAAGGTTACCGAACCTCAACGTCATCGTTCTCAGCCGCTCCCTCTGTTCAATGATTGGATCGCCAAATATTTGGCTGGAGAAAACCCAGACAGAGTACTGAAGAAAAATTAAATTTGAGTCGAAGTACGTAGGCGGGCGGAGCCAGGCTACAATAAAAGCAGGGGAAGCAATAAAACATAAAAACAAACATTAAACAAGAGACACGTGATATTATAGGGTGAAATTTATTATAAAGATACAGGTTTTTTGGAAGTGTCCAGATCAGTATTTAAAGGCATTTTTTTCCAAGTCCATCTTGATACTCACATAGTTCATGTGTAATTTTTTTTTTTCTCATTTGTTTTTGTTTGCTACAGGTTGTCAACCCTTCCTCCTGTCCAATCTGGTCATAAAGAAATCTCTTAAAGCAGTTTCAGTGATGGGTGATTCAAATTCACAAAAGCTAATGTTAGGCTTCTGTTGTCTTTAAAGATGCCCTCCCACACAAAACCAGGTCAGGTCCGTGTGTGTGTGTGTGTGTGTGTGTGTGTGTGTGTGTGTGTGTGTGTGTGTGTGTGTGTGTGTGTGTAAGGTACAGGGGGGCTGAAAAAGAAGAAAGGGCTAAAACTGATATGTGATGCTGTTAATCTTGTGCCTTTCAAAAAATGGATAAAAAATAGATAATACATTTTATTCATATAGCGCGTTTCTAACTGCTCAAAGACACTTTATAATAAAACCATGGTAAGTACAATAAAAGTAGCCCGGTCCTACCAGACTGTGGTCCATCAGCCCGGTCTTACCAGACAGCCTGGTCCATCCAGACTCTGGTCCATCCGCCTGGTCCATCCAGACTCTGGTCCATCAGCCCGGTCCAGCCAGACTCTGGTCCATCCGCCTGGTCCAGCCAGACTCTGGTCCATCCGCCTGGTCCAGCCAGACTCTGGTCCATCCGCCCGGTCCATCCAGACTCTGGTCCATCCGCCTGGTCCATTCAGACTCTGGTCCATCAGCCTGGTCCATTCAGACTCTGGTCCATCAGCCTGGTCCATTCAGACTCTGGTCCATCCCCCCGGTCCATCCAGACTCTGGTCCATCCGCCCGGTCCATCCAGACTCTGGTCCATCCGCCCGGTCCTACCAGACTCTGGTCCATCCGCCCGGTCCTACCAGACTCTGGTCCATCCGCCCGGTCCTACCAGACTCTGGTCCATCAGCCCGGTCTTACCAGACAGCCTGGTCCAGCCAGACTCTGGTCCATCAGCCTGATCCTACCAGACTCTGGTCCATCTTTCTTTGCCGCCATTAGTACGAAACTCCGAAGGTTACCGAACCTCAACGTCATCGTTCTCAGCCGCTCCCTCTGTTCAATGATTGGATCGCCAAATATTTGGCTGGAGAAAACCCAGACAGAGTACTGAAGAAAAATTAAATTTGAGTCGAAGTACGTAGGCGGGCGGAGCCAGGCTACAATAAAAGCAGGGGAAGCAATAAAACATAAAAACAAACATTAAACAAGAGACACGTGATATTATAGGGTGAAATTTATTATAAAGATACAGGTTTTTTGGAAGTGTCCAGATCAGTATTTAAAGGCATTTTTTTCCAAGTCCATCTTGATACTCACATAGTTCATGTGTAATTTTTTTTTCTCATTTGTTTTTGTTTGCTACAGGTTGTCAACCCTTCCTCCTGTCCAATCTGGTCATAAAGAAATCTCTTAAAGCAGTTTCAGTGATGGGTGATTCAAATTCACAAAAGCTAATGTTAGGCTTCTGCGTTCCGTCTTTAAAGATGCCCTCCCACACAAAACCAGGTCAGGTCCGTGTGTGTGTGTGTGTGTGTGTGTGTGTGTGTGTGTGTGTGTGTGTGTGTGTGTGTGTGTGTGTGTGTGTAGATGAACTGCTACCTCCTCTGTCAGCTCTAGCCACTGGAAAGAAATAGGAGAAATCAGACCAATCACAACAGCTGGTCAGTCTGATGTCATGTTGCCTGAGCTCATTACTATTCATGAAGTCGCCTAGTTGCACTGGGTAGAGGAAGCTGATAGCCAGGCTCTCATTGGCTCTCATCATCTGTTAGCCAATCAGAGTCAATCAGCTTAGCTGGTTGAATATTAATGAGAACTGGCACAAATTGAACTGAGTGACAAGAGCTGCAAAGATTAATTGATTATTACCAACTATTAAATTAATGGGCAACAATTTAGATTTTTGGTTTGGGTCATTTTTTATGAAATTGTAAAATTTCTGACTCCAGCTTCTTAAATGTCAATATTTTCTAGTTTCTTCACTCCTCTGTGATTAAATAGCAGGTGTTTACTTCAGATTAAACAAAAAGGATCCAAATATAAAATACCCTTCAATTCCCAGCTGTGATGCATACATAGAAATAGCCTCTTTTTAACTATGATTTTACATAAATGATGGCATTACAGAAATGTTTGAGTCTCTCGCCCTCTCTGCAAACACACACACACACACACACACACACACACACACACACACACACACACACACACACACACACACACACACACACACACACACACACACACACACACACACACACACACAAAAAGCAGAAGTTTCTATTTCTGTAAAGTGAGGATATGCTTCAGGAGACAACGAAACTGTCATCCAGCCTGAACGCACAACATCTGTTTGCTTTCAGTCAACTGTGTGTGTGTGTGTGTGTGTGTGTGTGTGTGTGTGTGTGTGTGTGTGTGTGGACAGATGTTCTGTGTGTTTTAAGCTAAGCTGCCACAGTTTGCCTCTCTGTTATGTTCCATGTGCATGATGTAGTGATAAATTGGGTTGGGGGATTCCCTGAGATTCCCTGTTGCTCCGCCCTCCATCAGATGGAGGTCTGGCTGAATTTAGGGCCTGAAACATGCAACACTTCATGGAAATCACATAACAGATAAAACACACACACACACACACACACACACACACACACACACACACACACACACACAAAAGACACAATGTCACACGTAGACGACGGCGCTCTAATCGGTTAGGCAGCTTAGTATCAGTTCACTGTGATGAGGTCTAACCAACTCTGCAGTGGTAACGGAGTACATCTACTCAAGTACTGTATGAGGTAATTGTACTTGAGTGTTTTCTTTTTTCCTCCAGTTCATTTGTCTGACAGCTTTAGCTACATTACGATATTTGAGTAAAACCTATGAAGAGTTTGTAAAATATGGTCTCACATTGTATCTCCACAGCACTGTGGAGAAAGGTTTGTGATTTTTAATAGTAAAATATAATAACTGCAGAACTTTGACTTGTAATATAGTGTTTTACAGTGTAGTATTAGTACTTTTACTAAAGTAGAAGATCCAAATACTTGTTCCTGTCTGCGTGTTGAGGTTTTATTTGATTAAGGCATAATGTGACAAAAACACACTTTTAGTTGAAGCCAGAGTGAATCTTTCCCAGTTCAGCACAGCCGTCGCCGCCTACATCAGCAGAGCTGACGGAGAATAATCAAGCCCACGCTGCTGGAGCAGAGCTGCTCCCACTGGGGAGGTAAAACAGGAGCGCCAGGTGAAGGGACGGCACGCCAACTCCTATAACCCACCCTGATCCTGAGACTCTTCTGCACATGCTCAGATGCAAATGAAGCATGCAGAGGGAAAGGAACGGCACAACAGAACAGAGGATAAAGTCTGTGGATAGATGTGTTACTATGAACAAGTCTTCAACAAGAGTTCAATTTTCTATAATATAATCATAAACTTTATTTATACAGCACTCTTTTCAAAACAAAGTGCTTGACATGTTTGAGCCTGGATGATTAAGGCAAACAGACAAAATACAGAAATATTATATAACATAACCGATAAGACATTTGGAGTTTGAATAATTATTTTCATTGTTGAGGAATCTGGCGATTACCTTTTTTTATTAATCGATTAATCGTTTAGTCTGTCAGAAAATAGTAAAAAAAAACTGACTTTGTCACATCTTACTTTGTCCAACCAAGAGTTTAAAACCCCCAAATGTTAATTTTACAATTAAAAACATAGAAAAGCTGCAAACCTTAACATAAGAAGCCTAAACTCTTGAATATTTCAATCAAAAATGGTTTTCTGAGGAACATCTAATTGATTTACAGATTAATAAGCTTCAGCACTCATTAAGAATAATGTCTTAAACTGTGCCATTATTGTGGAAAGACATTGGCTCTATGAGAGCCAGGGCTGGGTAGGTAATCAGGCTAAGTCTTGAGTGAGTTAACACATTAACCACTAGAAGTAGATTAACCTCATCCTGTCGAGTCTTATCAGGTCCCGAGCCTTAAAGACCACATCTGATGTCTGCAGGCAAACAGAGGGAATGCTGACAAATGAAAAGTCTCATCGCAGCTCAATATCATCAGTGGAGCTGTACGGAGAGAAATAATCCCCCCGAGGTTAAAGGAGAGGACAAGGACGCGTTGCATCATATCCACACCATATCCTGCTCAGTTTCAACTGTTTTTCAGCCTGATATGTGCATTTACAAGGTGGCAGCAGGGGTGGAGCAAGGGGTGGCTCCTGGGGCTCCGGTCTCTGGTCTCCAAAGCCTGAAATCTTTCAGGTTTTTTAGAAATGCCTTTAACTGTTCTATGCTACTACTATCAATATATCATGTAATTGAGAAAATGTTCTTCTGTTGGTTTAATAACTTTAGACAGGGGCGTAGGTTTGGTTTCAACATTAGGGCGGACACATTGGAACTGGAGGTCTGGGGGTTCAAACACTTCATTTCCTGCATTCTGGTGACTTTAGGCATTGATTTAGGCTGCAATTGTCTATGTAAAGGAAAGTATTGTCCTGTGTTCAAAACTTTCACATTCAAAACATCACGCATTTCAAGATTTTACATCTACAACAAATCTGTAAGAGAATGAGACTTAAGTTAAAGCTATACGCTCCAAAGATTGGTAGGCCACGCTCACGTAGAAAAATGTTAAAATATGGAAATAGCCTACAATGTCTACAAAAAATGTATAGTCCAGTGATTTATAAGCATCCAAGAGCCGCTGCTCATAGTTTCTCTCAGAGAAAAAGCAAGATTATCAGCAAAAATATGCTGTGTATGTAAATACATGTATTTATACATGTATAAATACATGTATAAATACATGTATTTATACATGTATAAATACATGTATTTCCTATTAACCCACGTCCAAATAATATAATACAATATTTGTTAGGGAAGCCATAAACCAACCATAGGGCTACACTCTGTAATACTGGTCACTTCATTTCTACACTACATCTGGAGTGAAGCTATGTTGTCATTTAGTTGCTCTAATGCTCAGTACTAGTACTACTGTAGCAGTATTGTCTATGTAGCTAGTATGAGTTATATATGATATCAGGGGAATGGCTATACTCATAAATCCTGGGTGTTCTGACACTGTTTTTGCATTTACATCAACAAATAACCTAAATTGATTGTCTTGATACTGTCATGCATAAGACCTTTTTTTCTGTCCTGGACTCGGTCTTGACTCGGACTCGAACCTCTCTGGACTCGGTCTTGACTTGACTCGAACCTCTTTGGACTCGGTCTTGACTTGGACTCGACTAGTCCTGGTCTTGGACTTGACAAAGGTGGTCTTGACTACAGCCCTACTTGATTCATTGTAAGTTTAAAATATCAATTAGTGCATCTTTACAGTAAAAAGAGCTTCAGTTTAAGTTTATCTATTTGTGTGCAGAGCCGCAGAGCCACACACACACACACACACACACACACACACACACACACACACACACACACACACACACACACACACACACACACACACACACACACACACACACACACACACACACACACACACACACACACACACACACACACACACACACACACACACACACACACACACACACACAAAATCTGCTGGAGTGACAACATGAACAGTTTATTTGATCCTGAGCGTGTGACCTGTCACAGTGGGTGGTCTTGTGTTGGGATATAAGGGGCTTTAATAACAGTGCTCGCTCTCATCTGTGGATATAGCCAGCAAAGGATTATGGGGGATTACTATCACTGTGTGTCTGCCACCATGACCGCTGCACATAAACCACCAAGCAGCACTGATCAGGATCAGCATGTTTGTGTGTTTATGTTGCAACGAACATAATTTTTTTATTTTCTGAAATCGTTTTTACTTGTGTTTATGACTTTAAGACAGGGGTTCTCAAACTTTTTCCAGTAATGTACCCTCTTTGAATTATTTTGTTGCAAATACCCCCTGAACAGCGCAAAACAGCCTATACAATGAGGCACAGTGCAATTTTCAACTGTTCCACAAATTTCATGGCTGCTCGGCTTTTGTTAAGTCCTCTCTCGACTATTTGACTCATTTTTAATTCCCTATGCTGCTTTTTAATCTATTGACTTGTATTACATTTTGTATCGTCATCTCTATGATGTTATCTGCATTAAGGCAGATCTTGAACCATCTGCCCCTACTGGAAAGTACTTTGGGTCAACGTCTGTCATTTTAAATATGCTATAGAAATAAAAACAACTTGACACTGAAAAACACTAGTCTACATTTCAGATGTTTAGAATCATCATCATCATCCCTGGGCTGGATCCTACTATTTTGGCCCATTTTAGGCCTATCTCCAGATTGGCTTTTTTGCCAAGGTAGTACATTCCCAGCTCATGGACTTAAATGAATCAAATTTTTATATGAATCACAATATTCTTGAATTTTTCCAATCTGGTTTTAAAACATTGCACAGCTAAGAATCAACGCTTTCAAGAGTTTTCAATGATCTCTTTAGCTACTGACTCTGGTCACTGGTATCCTTGTACTTTTAGTCACTACTTTTCGTCAGTGGCACAGCACTGGAATGGTTCAGGTCCTACCTGTCACATCGGACTTTATGTCGGTCTTAATGACTCTGTGACTCTCCTCCACTGCTCCTCTCATGTGGGGTCCCACAGGGCTCGGTGCTTGGCCCTCTTTCATTTTCTCTCCATCTACTCCCACTTGGTTCTATTCTCAGGAAACATGGCATTATGCGGAAGACAGCCAGATCTGTGGCCCCCCTCAAAAAATCTGATTCCAACTCTGTTAACCCACTTCTACAGTGTTTATGCAACATTAAAGCTCGGATGTCATTAAATTTACATCGTCTTTGGTGGCACTTCTGTGACCCCGACCCTAGTTGATCTGAGTTCTCTGGCACAGTATCGCAAGCCAATTGTAAAAAATGTGAGGGGGAAGTGGACTCAGACCTTAAATTTGACAGTCTAGCTTTTTCCAGTTAAGACTAAAATGGCAAAAAATCAAACCAGTCCTTCAAAGACAACACTTTGAGATAGTAATCCACGCCTTTCTGACCACTTGGCTGGATTACTGTAATACACTTTATACGGGGGCTAGTGGGTCCTCTTCAACTGGTACAAAATGCTGCTGCACGTCTTTCAACTGGCACAACCAAGTATGAGCACATTTAATCTATTTTTGGATTCATTTTAAAAATGTTATTTGCTTTTAAAGCCTTGAATGGACTTGCCCCACCTTACTTCTGAGCTGCTGCACCCCTACACCCCCAGCCGCTCTCAGGTCAGCTGACCAGCTGCTCCTGACGGTGCCTAAAGCTAGGCAAGACATAAGCTAGGCAAGACATAAGCTAAAAAGAGACAAGACACCAGTAAGACAAAGGAGGTTGAATTGAGAAAACCATTTGAGCAATACTTGAGAAGTGGGATAAACAGAGGAGATCTCATAATTGTATATCCCTGATCTCAATTATGTCTTGAACTAAGAGATAATTGAGATCAGGGATATACAATGTCTTGCTCCTAAGGGTCCCTTAGGAGAAGTAACTCAGAAACAAATGATCACAGAATGATATGAATATGAGAAGCTCAAATTGATCTCAAGAGACAAGATTGAACAACAGATGAGAAACACAGTTTTCCTATGGGCATGTATATTGTATGTATGTATATTTTTACTAGTATCCCATTTATATTTATATTCTGTGTTGTATGATATACATGTGCTGCTGTAACACCGTAATTTCCCATTTTTCTTGGGATCAATAAATATCTATCTATCTTTCATGTTGTATAATTGACAAAAGATAGCAGCACACGTTTAAAACCGATGACGTGGATATGGTTGATAATGGTTGATAAAAACTTTCATGCATGCCATCAGTTTTAAGAGAGAGCTTGGGTCTTTTTTAGAGAAGCTACTGTATGTCTCAAATGTCTAACCCTGAATTCAAACATGGGTCGGACCATTTTGGCATCTTCATTTCATTACTCTTGTCCCTGGATATCTGGTAGTCTGGTACAGGTTGCAGGTTAGAGGAATCAGAGGCTTGAATAATAAGTAATTTAATGTATTTCATCAGTTTTTTAGACATTTTTTTAATTCAATTTTATTTATATAGCACCAAATCCCAACAGTTATCTCACAGAGCTTTTCATAAAAGAGCAGGTCTACGCCGTACTCTGATGGCATTTACAGAAACCCAACAATTCCCAACTTTTGTTGTTTTTGGGAGAGTTTGGGATTTTTTTATTTTTTTTAAGAGGAGCTATGTCGCTAACGGTTAGGCCTTCCCCAAATTCAAACACGTATCAGATCATTTAGGCGTAATTTACATCCCCCCCAAATAATCAAAGCCTGCCAGTGCAACCCACCTCAAAAACCTCTTATAATTTCCTTTACATAATTAAAGACATTTGCACCTAAACTTAATGCAGAATTGGCACAAATTGTTGCAGAAAAAAGTTAAGATCTCAACCCCCACTGTTGACCTAAAGTGACCTTGCATTTAGGCATCTGCATTTTAGTGTCCAGAGGTAGCGCTTCAGACTTTTTGGACATTTCTCCTGTACCTGGATATTTCACTGACACAGGGGTGAATTCAGGCGACGGAGGACGGAGGACGGAGGACTCGGTACAGGTTCCAGGTTCCAGGAATCACAGGCTTGATAAAGAAACAGAGTGCGAGGACAAGGGCTGGTTAAATATCTGCAGGGCTGATGAGGGAAGTGGGAACAGGTGAGCAGGGGGGGGCGTGGAAGGAGGGAAAGGAGGGAAAGTCTGAGGGCATCTGGAGAACTGCAACAAAAAATTGTTAAAAAACAAAACTGAGCGATAACAGTTGAACAGATAAGAACATTGTTAGCGTACAATGAAACTTCACATACCTAATTATTATTTCTCCATGAAGCCAAATAGTCTTTGGTCATTTAACTCTGAGTGGGCAAAACTACCAGGTGCCCAAAAATTACAAAAAGTAAAAGTATTCATTTTTCAGAACGGCCTATTTCAGAATAATATACATTTTATTATTGCATAATTATGTGTTCATCACTTTAAAGTTGCAGCTGGTAAAGGTGTTCGCTCATTATAATTAGTTTATTTACTGTTGGGTAGATTATTCTTATAATTTGTAATACATCTAAATCTGTAAAGTAGCTAAAATTGTCAAATAAATGTAGTGAAGTAAAAAGTACAACATTTCCTTATATACTTATGTACTAGTAGAAGTAGAAGTACCTCAAAATTGTAGCCTGCACTTGAATGAATGTACTTACATTCTATCACTGAATTATGTATATGGGTGAAAGCTGCCAAAACACATTTACTTTGATATAGTTGTTACCGAGCCACACAATCAACTTTATTTATACCTTTCATACAAGTACAGAACAAAATGAAAACAACATAAACTCAGGCAAGACTCAAAATGGCAACAATAAGACAATAAAATGTTCAAATAAAAATCATCAAATAAAGGCTCCTGGGTAGCTCAGCTGGTAGAGCAGGCGCCCATATATAGAGGTCTACTCCTCGACCCTTTGCTGCATGTTATTCCTCTCTCTCTCTCTCTCTCTCTCTCTCTCTCTCTCTCTCTCTCCCTTTCATGTCTTCAGCTGTCCTATACACCATGTGTGGAATCATGCGTGTTAGTTTTGGGTAATTAAAATTAGGTAGTTAGAAGGAAACCCAGATTTCTGATATAGACATTTTGAAAAGAAATGGGTCAAATTGACCCAAAGACAACACAAGGGTTAAAAAAAAATGATTAACACTTATCAAAAAATGCTGTAACAATACTCCATTAAGTCAAGTAGTAAGTTCCACAGAATTGTAGCATGTACTTGAGTAAATGTACTTAGTTACATTGTTCCACCACTGAGAATTGGTGCATGGGTCTAAGTTGTCAGCATAGGCAGAATTAATGTGGGGGGGGAGTTAAAACCCCCTCAGTAATCAGAACTGGGCTCTTTTTTAAAAAGTTTTTTGTCGCTTTTGTCAAAGTTATGTTGCTTTTTGCAGAGTTTTTGTCGCCTTTTTAAAGTTTTTTGGAGAACTTCTTTAACGGTTTAGTCGCTTTGTATTGTATTTTTTTGAAATCTTTTGCGCTGTTTTTGAAGTTTTTACCATTGTTTTGACGTTTTTTGGATGTTTTTCAATGTGTTTGTGGCTTTTTTTAGATACATGCATACATGTCCCGGGACCTCTCCAGATAGTTGGAGATCTCAACCCCCAAAGTCAAATCTATAACATTGAACTTGTTACAGACACAATCACATGTTGCCAGGGTTGGAAAGGTAATTCTGGGTGGGAGTCTCAAGGTCTGAAGGTAAAGTGGAAGCTAGTTTCACCTACGTACGACATGTCTGAATTTGTTTCATATTCAAGGCCTCTGGGAAAAAGCATTTCTTTTCATTGCAATATTGTGGGATACTTAACAAATGCAGTTTTTATTGTGTCTGTTTTCATTTCAGGAGAGGATCCTCTGTGAGTCCTGTATGTGATGCACAACCTGCACCCCTTCTCTCTGCCCTGTTGGGATGAAAATCAGCACAGCGAACAAGTACTCTCAGCTGGAAACTGGAGACACCCACGGGACTGTATGTTTAGCCATCATGACTAACCAAGCACCTGCATGATTGCTCTCTTAAAGAGAGAACACACTTTGTTTTTATAGACATGCAGACATGCAGAGCTCTGATTTGCATCTCAAAAGCTGACAGTAAAAAGAGTTTTTTTCCCCCTATTTAGAGTCCGATATTATCTGTTTTTCTGGAAAGAGCAGACAGGCCGAAGACTGAGGAAAGAGGTTTGAAAGGTCTATCTCTGAAGGGATCCTTTCCATAACGTTGTCGGACACTTACAGTAGAATATTAACCTGAGTCTGTCAGCGGTAAAACGAGCACTTTGGTGAAGGTAAATACAAGATGGACAATTGCTCTATTAACTTACATTGTAGCTTGTTTCACCGCTGCCAACTGCAGCGAGCTCGCTTAATACTGGGTTGTTGTTCCCATCAGTCACTTAGACACAAAAACAATAATATTAATAATAATAATAATAATAAGGTCCAGGTTGAAAAAGAACGTAGTTACCCTTTAAATGTTTTTTTCCCCACGAATGGGCCGATTTATCTTTGCTAATACTATGTTGGATTCATGTTATTTTGTATTTTTAAGAAAAAAAACAATTATTAATGAATTAGTTAAAGGTCCCCTGTGCGGGGATTTCTCCCCTCTATCGTTGAGATCATGTATGGCAATCAACTCCACGCTCCACGCAGTACAAAGTACTGTACGTACTACAAAAAGACGGTCTCTTGCTTTTTTTCAATCTCCGTTTTCTTCTTATGGGCGAAGATGAAGACTCCTGTTCCTGAAATTTTGGATTTTGAATACGTGTGGTCCTCCAGGTTTCCTTCTTCAGACTTCCCGGGGTCGGGAAGCGATGATACCCGTTAGCAGCTAGCAGCACCTGGGAGGTTATCGTGTGACAGCGAAAACACGAAAGGTGGAGCAGTACGTCCTGCTGATCTCTGATCTCTGATGTCCTCCTGATATCTGGAATAACATTTTTTTTTTAAATAGTAGACGCAGCATGATTAATAACATTCGTTACACATGTTTGTGTAACATGTCTGCAGACTAACAAGGCGTTAGGGATGGGAAAAATAATCGATTCTTAGATGCATCGCGATTCTCTCTAGAACGACTTGATGCTCGATGTAAAAAAAACAACAATCGATTCAAAAAAATCTAATTTCTTTCTTTTTTTTCCCTTTTCTATGTGTTGATTTTTATTTAAAAGTTACTGTCTCCAGATAAGTACATATCAGAAAACAGAGTAACTGAAAGAGGATGGGATGATGGACAACAACTTAGAGTTTAGAGTGCAGGAAAAAAACACAAAATTGGCCAAAAAGGAAGGAAAAAAAATTCAAATTTGTACATATACACATGATCTAATAAGACACGTAAAATAATTAGGCAAAAACACATAAAGGCTGTTGATCTACTTTATCACATTACATCTGACCACCTCATGGTTCATGTTCTAAGAAGCCAATTATCTAATTATATGAACGTGACGGAGCCTCTGACGTGGAAGATCACTGTGAGAGAAGGTGAACGTAGGTGAACAGCAACGTATTGGGACTTTAGCTTATTCACCGTATCCCCCAGAGTTAGACAAGTCCATCTTCTCATCGCCGTACGCCCTTTTTTTCAATGTTTATCACTTTTTTTTACGTTTAACACTACATAAAACTAACTCATTAACTTTAGTTTTACAGTTATTTTTGGAATTTATGGTCAATAAACCTCATTTATAGGACATTATACCTAATGTTTGAGTTAGAAAAGCAGAAATTAGGAATTATTGAGACTAAAATTAAAGGAATGGATGTTGATGATAATCACAGACTGGAATATGTCAACTTTTACTCTCAATACTATTTCAAAAACACTTCAATTTGTTTTAACAATGCTATGAAATTGAATAAGACGCCCCAAAATTAATGAAAGTAGAGATTTTTACTTGCCAAAGAGCGTTGTGTGGAATCAATCATGTTATTTTGGGGAATTAAAAAGAACATTGATATAGATATATTGTCATAGACATTGACAACGGGTCAATTTAACCCAAGGACAACATGAGGGTTAAAAAAATCACGCATGGAAATGTACATAAAAAAATTGTTGCATTGAGATGCATTGATAATCAGTTTGGAATCTAATCGTTGGCCTCTGAATCACATCGAATCGGGAGGTGCCCAGAGATCCCCACCCCTACAACACATACACACCGTCAGTACAGTAAATGTAATGTGTAGTATCAGTCACGCTCAGAATTTGAGTTTACTGAAATTAATAATAAACAAAATGTGGCTTTTCTTATGTTGTTTGATGATATAAATTAGTATTTTGATCAAATGTATCATCACTTTTAATGAAAACTATTAAGAAGTAGCTAGGCACTTGCCCTCCAGTTTGCCCTTTTCACCTTCAGCTCACATACTTTTCGCCTTTTTGGTTCACGGGGGAACTTGTGAAGTCTTTCCCTGTCTCATTGCAGACAAAAGTAGGGCATTTTCTTCAGTGATTTATGTTTATGTGTATTTTCCACTATTACCTGGACTATGCAGGATAGCTCAGTACATTCCCTAGTGGGCCAACCTCTCTCCACGGCTCTGTAACTTACTGTCAGATGTTGACATCTTGTGGTGGATTGTATGAACTGCGCTGTGAAGTCACAGTGTTTCTATGGCTACAGGTCTGCAAAATTACCAGCTGGGTAAGTAATAATCTGGGCAGAGGATACAAAGAGCATGTTTCTTTTTTTTCTTTTTTTTAAATCATGCTGCGTTTTTGTGTATCACGAGGCCAGTGCAGGTTTGTATTTACTGCAGAGTTACTTATTACTGCATAACAGGGTTCTCTTTCCTTTCTTCTTATTCCATCTTTGGTGCCTGTATTTTCTATTTAGAAGTTTTAAGATACATTTAAAATCAATCAAAGTATCACTCACATTCTCCCAGGGGCAGAGAGTGTGTGTGTGTGTGTGTGTGTGTGTGTGTGTGTGTGTGTGTGTGTGTGTGTGTGTGTGTGTGTGTGTGTGTGTGTGTGTGTGTGTGTGTGTGGGGGGAGGCTTCTGGGGCCAGAGATCTTCACAGGTCATTTTTAGAAGTCAAACTCAAGTCTCTGGCCACCAGATCTGTCCCTAACGCTGTATTTTCAGTAACAAAATCAGTTGTAGGATAACTTTATGAGGTCTACTGCAATGCAATCTGAAGAAACCCAAATTAAACACTCTATTTCAATTTCATAACTGTAACATTTTGGTATCTGCAGACGCTTACTGCCACTGTTTATGGCATTGAAAGCACTGTTATTGAAAACAAAACTAATGACCAGGGGGACGTGCAGCTCGTCATATGTTTCCCCAACGTATATGGGCCAATACATTACATTTAAACGCAATAAATGCATGAAAACAGTCTCAAAGCTCGGGGTCCGAGTCAAGTCTGAAGTCTTTTGGGTCAAGTCGCAAGTCAAGTCTGAAGTCAACTCGAGTCCGAGTCTCAGACTTGAGTCCCCATCTCTGTCTGGGGCTCAAAAGCCCTGAATGTTTTCTCAAAAGCCTGGAATTTAAAGGCATTTACTGTCTTTCAAAAGCTTAAGCAGGCTCCTTTCTAAAGCGAGAGTGAAGCTAGATTTTGTTATCATACGAACCTAAACATTGTCTGTGAGGGAAATACTGGCACGGCCATTTTTTAGAGGCGTCCCTGGACCTCTCACCTCCAGATATCTGAATGAAAATGGGTTCTAAGGGTGGATCCCAAGTCTTTTATTTGATGTCTTTCTCCCCGGCTGAATCGGACATTGTTCACAGTTGCTAGTAGCCAAGGAGGACACGGAGAATTAAAAAGAAAACATGACGGACTCTTCAGAAGAGGTCGTTATCTTCACTCAAGCTTCTGTGCGGCAAAGTCACCGGACGCCACGATCTCCTGAACATATTCATACTGAGAGAGTTGTGTTAATTAGCTTTGTAGCAACTCATTTGGTAATGACTTGAATGCAACAGACGTTCATTAATATCAAAAAGGTGCACACTAAAGCTGTAAGAGATGTACCCCATGGGTGCCGTCAGGTCTCCCGTTTACAGACACGCTTACTTCCTGCAGTTTTCCCTCTGAGGCTATCATTGGTTCACAAATGGTTTACAGATTTTTAGGCGTTTTATTGTCACACTGCTTGAAAAATAGTGCAAATAGCTGCCTGAAATGGGGGAATCTTCCTGAGGGAACATGCCCCCACCCACCCCCACCCCACCCAACCCAAGGTTTGGGCTGAGCCCCGACTATTTACAACATCTGGCTCCGCCCCTGCCTTCTCATAATTTCTGTCATCACAATAATCAAAACTGTGGTCATGCAAAGTGTATGCACAGGATCTTATTTTCTCACACAGGTGCATGCACACGCCTACACACACACACACACACACACACACACACACACACACACACACACACACACACACACACACACACACACACACACACACACACACACACACACACACACACACGCAGAAAGACACAAAGAACAGTTCCTCTAGCACAATTACAACATGTACCGTCATCCGGCCTCCTTGACGGTTGTCATGGAGATGCCATTGATAATGTGGACAAAACCATTTTTCCTTTCTGTTTGTAACTAAAGAAAAAAAAAAGTCCAGCGAAGCAGTTCCACAAATTGAAAAACCTTCCTTTAATTAAAAAAAAATAATAAAAAAATCAGAGTGCATAAATGTAATATGCTGTCTTATCTAAAGGGAAAGGGAAACAAACAAAAATAGAAAGAGGAGTGTAGATTATGTTTTATATATTGCTGGTTATGAACGCCATTAATCAAGTGTATGTTTCTGGAAGCAACAACGAGAAGTAACTGGAAATCCCATGAATCTATGCAATACTCTGGAAAGAAAGAAAGAAAGAAGAAGAAAAAGGAGGAGGCACATCGGAGACGCTGGGTTGCTATAGCGCTTCATCTTCAGCTCCGTCAGCCTCTCGTGCTCGCTCCTCCGGGGCTCCGGGCTGCTGGTCTGCTGGTTAAACCTGCCTGACGACAAGCGTGGATCACTCTATTTTGTTTGAGGAACAAACACGAGCTGGAAAACCTTGACTGCTGCAGCTCCTGTCCACACAAACACTCACACACACACACACACACACACACACACACACACACACACACACAAACTCAGCGCTGCCTGGTTACAGTCAGTCGCAGCTCTGCAAGCGGAGGGTAGATGTCTGCAAGAGAGGGCTCATCCTGACTGAAGGTTGGTAAGTAGTACACACACACACACACACACACACACACACACACACACACACACACACATTTTTAAAGAAAATGTATCGCGATGCAATTTTTAAATGGCCTAGGGCATATTCTACTTTAGATTTCACTTGTTGGACTTCGGATGTCACTATGTGTTCTTAGTTCATCTATTTAAAAAAAAGATTCTTTTCCATTTATTTAGTTATTTTGATGTGTTTTAAAAATTGAAGATTTTCAATTTTTGTTATTTAAGATAAAATACAGTCTCAGTTGCACTTTTAATAAGAGGATACATCTGTGGTTTTGCACAGTTTATATGAATAAAGGAATATTTTTTACAATCATATGACTGCAGCTCATTCTGTTAAAAAGAAAAGAAAGATATTGTATCTTGAACTTCAAATCGTGAATCGCATCGAACCGGGAGTTGAGCGTGTCCTCACATCCCCAGCTTAGATGTAAAGCTTCATTTTGTGTATTTAACATATTTCATGATGCTGTATTTAGCCATGTTGTCTACTTGAGAGTGTGTTGCACGGCTCAGACATGTGGAACACACACACACACACACACACAGAGTGATGTTAGAGGGCTGTTAGAGAGGATGAGTGTTTGAGCAAAGCTTGTTCAGGTGAAGTGGACTTTTCTATCCTCAATCAGCAGGCAGGGTGGAAACAGAACACTACAACACACTGTATGATAGGAGCATGTGGAGGGCAATATTTGACTGCAGTACATAACATAAAGTGCAGACTTTCAGCTTCATTTTGAGGGTGTGACAGATGAACAGTGTGGCTTTATATTGAAATAGTACTCTGACTCTGTTCCCAGGTACAGCTGAATGCGTGTCATTGTTACATTGTGCACAAAAGAGCTGCAGAAAGATGCATCTACAGCATTGCATATAGATGTAGATGCATGTAGATCATATTCTACAAGATCATTATATGTTTGTAGTGTTATGTAGAGTAGGGTATCCAAAAATAACTTTTTAACTATTCATGGTATCAGATGAACAACCCCTTTTTCAGCTTTGTGACAATTAGGGCTGCAATTAACGATTATTTTCATCTATAAAATGTCATAAAAATTGTGAGAAATGTCCATCCCAGTTTCTCAAAGTCCGAGGCGTTTTAAATAGCTTGTTATGTCAGTTCAATACCCAAAGATATTCAATTTATTCTGTTTTTTAACAGAAAAAAAACAGGAACTCTCCATATTTGAGTGGCTAAAAACAGCATTTTCTGCCATTTTTGCATTAAAAATTACTTTAACAATTAATTGATTATTGTTCCATCCGCTTCGAATCGATTAGTCCACAGCTGATCAAAGATGTTTTTAAAAGACTTTATTTAGCTTAAGAAGACACAAAGGAACACTTCATCCTTCGCTTCATCACAAACATTCAACATCAACACATCTGGAGATACGTGGTTTTCACTGGACAGGAAGGGGAGGAAACACTCATCTGAAAAAAAATAACTAAAGCTGTCAGACAACATGTAGTAGAAATATAAAGTTGCATAAAATGGAAATACTTAAGTAAAGTACCTTGAGTTCGAGGCATGCAAGAAACCTGTAGAGTTGTGTAACAATGACTCAATGATTGATCCGTGCAAGAGCTAAGACTGAAGTGTCGACTAAAAAAAGGAACAGCGTGATTAAATGCACACCACCTCCACCTCATCTGTCAAACGTGGTCCGTGCAGGTGTTGTTTTTGTCTCAGACATGTGCGGCTGCTCCGCTTGGTTTTAGTGATGATATCACTGCTGACGGCAGCAGCAGCAGCATGAAGCAGTAGAAGAGATCTGGCCGTGTCTAAGCCAGTGATCCAATCAGAAGGTGAAGATAGCCATTATTTACTTAAAGGTGTAAAGGTCTAAGTGATGTTATGCGTTTTTTAGGCCACAACATTTTCCGACAGTGTGTTCAGGGACAGCTAGCAGATGGTGAGATGTTTTTTTTACAGTGTGTTCAGGGGACAGGCAGCTAGCGGATAGTGAGATGTATTTTTTACAGTGTATTCAGGGGACAGGCAGCTAGCAGATAGTGAGGAGATGTTTTTTACAGTGTGTTCAGGGGACAGGCAGCTAGCAGATAGTGAGATGTTTTTTACAGTGTGTTCAGGGGACAGGCAGCTAGCAGATAGTGAGGAGATGTTTTTTACAGTGTGTTCAGGGGACAGGCAGCTAGCGGATAGTGAGATGTATTTTTTACAGTGTGTTCAGGGGACAGGCAGCTAGCAGATAGTGAGGAGATGTTTTTTACAGTGTGTTCAGGGAACAGGTAGCTAGCAGATAGTGAGGAGATGTTTTTTACAGTGTGTTCAGGGGACAGGCAGCTAGCAGATAGTGAGATGTTTTTTACAGTGTGTTCAGGGGACAGGCAGCTAGCAGATAGTGAGGAGATGTTTTTTACAGTGTGTTCAGGGGACAGGCAGCTAGCAGATAGTGAGGAGATGTTTTTTACAGTGTGTTCAGGGGACAGGCAGCTAGCAGATAGTGAGATGTTTTTTACAGTGTGTTCAGGGGACAGGCAGCTAGCAGATAGTGAGGAGATGTTTTTTACAGTGTGTTCAGGGGACACAATTTGCCACTGTAGCTAACCGAAAAAAGGATTATTTTTTTGCCTATCCTAAAATCCCCATAGAATCACCCAGAAATCCAACAAAACTACATAAAATACTCAAGTACAATCCTAGTAGTTTTCCATTATAAATAAATTACTTCATAACCGTTTATTATCAATAAAGGTTTTATTCATTCATTCATTCATTCATTATATGCAGACATCTCTTACTCAACAAATCCCTTACTCTGTTAGAAGAAAAGTCCTTCATTAAAAATCTTAAGTAAAGTATTAGCATCACAATATATTTAAAGTATCAAAAATAAAAGTACACATTTTGCAGAATAATATGTTATTATTACACATTGCAGACATATTTCCATTTCTGTGGCTAATGCTTGATGGACATTAGCATTACCTTGATGACTCTGATTATTATTATTATGACATTGGTTTCTACCTATAGCTGCTTTTTTTCCCCCTCCGTTGATCCTTGTTTCTGTTCAATGTGTCATTCATCGTCATTACAGCTCCATTGTGGTTGGTAGAAGACATTTATGAGACCCACACACACCCACACACACACACACACACACACACACACACACAGTATACCGTTGCAGCATACAAAATAATGTTCTTTTCTTTAAAGAATGTTTGTCGCTATGTTTCACTCTCATGGTCTGTGACTCATGCGGGAAAATGTTACGTTACTGTCTGAGACATTGGAAACTAACACTTTATCTGGTTTAATAAAGAGAAGCAAGGACAAACAGTACAAAGGCTGATAGAAAGTGGCTGCCTCTGCTGGTGCTGTGGAGGACGAGCATGAAAAGCAGCGGCTGAATGATTCCTATATGCATGAAAGACAAGGACTGTATATGTTCTGCTTTTCCAACGCCCAAACTAGTATTTTTCACATGCAGGTAAAAAGGACCAGAGAGAAAACAACTGCAATAAAGTGATGAATGACAAATAAACTAAATAAAAATGGGCGGTGGCTGTTGTGCAGTGGTGAAAAAAATATCTAGATCCTTTAAAGTAAAAGTACTAATAACACACAAGTTGTTACAAGGTAAAGTTCTGCATTAAAAATGTTAATTAAGTAAAAGTATGTAAGTATCATCAGGAAAATGTACTTAAAGTATTAAAAGTAAAAGTACTCAATGCAGAAAAGAAAAAAGCTGTAGCTGTAGGTTTAAATATTGTTGGCTAGGTTAATTTATAATAACACATCATATTTGGTGTTTTGTGTGCAAAAATCTAAATTTGTAAAGTAACAAAAGTAACTAGTAACTAAAGCTGTGTAATGCAGTGGAGTAAAATGTTGAATATTTCTCTCTGAAATGTAGTAAAGTAGAAGTAAAAAGTGGCATGAAAAGAAAAGACTCAAGTCAAGTACAAGTACCTCATATATGTACTTAAGTACAGTACTTGTGAGTAAATGTACTTAGTTTGATTCCCCAGCTGCTGTTGTGTAATGAGAACCAGGCCCCCAGGAGGCATACTGAACATATAGCGACCAAACAGTGAAATTCCAGCTCCCTGCCCCTCACATGATGCCCTTGTGATGGCCAAAAACACTTATTCCCGTAGATTAACACGGAAAACGAGACGTCTGTAAATCAGAAGATCCATTTTTTTCAACAACCCCCGACAAAACGACTCGCTTTACGTTTTCATTTGCAAAGTCTAGAAGAGCTTTGACAAAGCGATCTCTGATGTTTTTCTACACCTTCCAGCAAAATGCCTCTTTTTTTCCCCAGTGTGGCGTTTTTCTCTTTCTACAAATTAAAGGCCACTTAACTGCCCCTATGGTCTCTACGTGAATAATTTGAAATTATTGAAAGGATAGCCCCTTGAGATGTTTGTCATTTTCAAGGAATCATACGGATGTTTGACCAGTCGAACCTGCTCGGCCAGTCCTTCCAGCCGACCATGTTGAAACGGAAAGCGCAGCGCATGTAAAGTTACAACCAAATGTAAAGGTGCACGATCACATATCACAACAACTTGCGGAGCCTTTGAGCTGGATGTGAAAGACGTGGTGACGTCATTTTCTGGATCGCAAGTAAAGAAGGGCCAAAAATGAGAGAAAACAAGTGGAATATCAAAGCTGCAGCTAGCAGATAGTGAGATGTATTTTTTACAGTGTGTTCAGGGGACAAGCAGTTGGCAGATAGTGAGGAGATATTTTTTACAGTGTGTTCAGGGGACAGGCAGATAGTGGAAAGTGAGATGTATTTTTTACAGTGTGTTCAGGGGATAGGCAGCTAGTGGATAGTGAGATGTATTTTTTACAGTGTGTTCAGGGGACAGGCAGATAGTGGAAAGTGAGATGTATTTTTTACAGTGTATTCAGGGGACAGGCAGATAGTGGAAAGTGAGATGTATTTTTTACAGTGTGTTCAGGGGATAGGCAGCTAGTGGATAGTGAGATGTATTTTTTACAGTGTGTTCAGGGGACAGGCAGATAGTGGAAAGTGAGATGTATTTTTTACAGTGTGTTCAGGGGACAGGCAGCTAGCGGATAGTGATACTCCAACCGTGCATTTGCAATTGATCTGATGAAATCTCTAGAAGGAGTTCGTTAAAGTATAGCACCTTAACTTTTAGGCCTACTTCCTATTGCCACTAGGGGGCGCTATGACTGTGAGTAAATATTGCTTATTATATGTTGTCAGGGTTGGATTCTTGTGAATCCTGAAAAGTTTCAAGAAAATTGGAAATGTACACTCGAGTTACACCCACTTCCTGTTTCGATGGCGAAACGCACAAAATGGCCGCCCCGCCATGGCCATGCCCTATGACGAAAAGTTTTTCTTTTAATAGCTTTTCATCGTTAACGTCTTAAGATGACAAGGACCAAATTTGAAGTTTATCGGATGAAATTTCTAGGGGGAGTTCGTTAAAGTACGACATTTGGAAATGGCCAAAATCGCACTAATTTCGAACTTTCAATGAAAAATGGCAGACTTCCTGTTGGGTTTAGGGTATGGCTCCAATAAGCTTTTTTGTATGTCTTGACATGCTACATATGTGGACCAAGTTTTGTTAGTCTATGTCAAACGTATGTGATGTGCAGGGCCTAGTCCCAAAACCCTTAAAATATGTAGATTTTCACCAGACTTGATGCGACCGCCAATTTTGGTGAGTTTTTGGAGCATGTTAAGCCCCTCAAAAAGGCGATTTGTTTGCCGAAAATAATAATTCCTTCAGTTTCAATAGGGCCTTCGCCTTGGTCGCTTGGGCCCTAAAAATGATGATACACAAAAATTTGGGGGTTGCAGTTGCATAATGTGTTTGACCCTGGAATGCATGTGTCTGTTTCAGAAATGTCTCAACTTTTGAACTTGTATGAAAAACAGCTTCCCTGCTCAACTTCTCTGAAAGCCTTTTGTCTTTTTTCACAGAATCCTATCTGACGTTTTCAAAACCCGCTGGCTGGGACCAAGAGAGATGGAGGGAGAAGGCAGCAACTATGGGGTAGCTATGGATTCGGGTAACCCCTTGCTAAAAGCGGTCTTCCTCCGTCGCCTGCGACTCACGCGGCTGCTCCTGGAAGGAGGCGCTTATATCAACGAGAGCGATGGCCAAGGCCAGACGCCGCTGATGGTGGCCTGCAGGACGCAGCATTGTGACGCCCAGAGCGCCACCCGGGTCAAACTGGTCCAGTTTCTCCTGGAGAAAGGAGCAGACCCCAACATCCAGGACAAGGATGGTCGCTCTGTACTGATGCACGCCTGCCAGGAGCAAGCCGGCCTCGAGGTGGTGTCTTTGCTCCTTGACAACGGAGCGGACATCGGCCTGGAGGATCAGTCCGGGATGTCAGCGCTTGTCTATGCAGTCATGGCTGGAGACTGGAAGGTTCTGAAGCTGATGCTCGACACATGCAAGGCCAAAGGGAAGGAAGTGATCATCATAACCACTGACCAATTCCCGTGTGGAAAACTGCAAGCTAAGCAGTACCTTAGCATGCCTCCCCTTGGTCCTCTTGATAAGACAGCCAAAATGGCGTCAGCAGCAGCTCCTGCTTCTCCCTCTGAAATCCAGCTCATCACCTCCCCACAGTGCACTTCCTCTTCTTTATGTCCCCCAAAGACTGTCTTCTCCTTTAAAGAAGCCCAGTCCTGTGGCGTAAGCTCCCATCTATGTTCCCCATCACGGTTTCAAAGTCTCGGCCAAGCTCCGGCAAAGTGCCTGCAGCAGCCCCTCCTGAGGTTGAACTCTGAGCCGTGGCTCAAGGTCCCAGCGTCTTCGTCGTTAGAATATGGCAAAGACGTTACCCCAACTGAGGACCTCACTCTCAGAATTCCCAAGTTGGATGGCATGACTCCAACAACCGACAGCTTCAAATGGTATGAAGGAAGATCAGTGAGGGACAAAGGAGGAGAAGAAGGAAAGAATGAATGCCCCAAGCACGTGGGACAAAAGATATCCGTACCAGGTCTCCTTTCATCCCACTCTGCCTCCCACCCTAACCTCCATTCTGCAAACCTTGGAACAGATTCTCTCGCCTCTTCTATCTCCTGTACTGGTGGTAAAAACCTTGGCGCTACACTTCACAGCATGGCCTCTTCAAGCCTTCACAGCATCATCCAGAGGCGCAAACTCGGGTCGGACATCTACAGTTCTGACCCCCAGCTAGCTAGAGGCATCCACAATCTGCCGGAGGAGTCCGAGCAGAAAACTAAAGACTCAATAGATGGTAAGCGGCATGCCCCGTTACATTTCTCCGGCACGCTGGGCTCCAGGGAGTCCTTGTCGACCTCGGGCCCAAGCAGGAGAGTGCTGTCTGGGTTCGAGCGTAGAGGGTCTGGAACTTTCTTATTGGACCACAACTCGCAGGCCAGGCCTCGATCTTTGCCACCTCTGACCCTCGGCTCCACCAACACCCCCGTCCTTAATGTTTATAACCTCAGCTCCGGTGCTGGAGGTGGTTTGTGTGAGAAAGAGTTTGGCCTAAAGAGTTTCCTTCCCTCCGCTCCTCCTGGACACCCCAAAGAGCTGACCAGGAGGATGCTGCTGAGGAGACACTCCATGCAGACCGAACAGTTCAAAACCTCAGTGTGAATTTCTGTAGTTTACTACTGTAGCGTGCTTTAGTTAGAAATGTTCTGTCATGTGGCGTGTCTGTGTGGTGAAATTCAACGCAGGAAACCAAAGAGGGTATAAAAGAGAAACAAAGCCTCCTTATCGATGTAACCCACCATGGGTGGCTTCTTCTGCTTCAGTCTGCTGCGTGGCATCACTCTGCATGTGGCTTAAGTGTGAATGTTTTACATGTAACACTTCCTGAAACCTGCATTAAGATTTTTTGGCCACTTTGTGACAACGGAGCAAGTTTAACAGCTGTGATTGACTCTTGATTCATTTGCCCGGCGGGTGTATGGGCGGGACTACCTGGCAGACTGGCTCCAAATTTATAAGATCACAGCGCTTGTATCCCGTGAGATTTTGGCTTTGCTTTTGTACAGTGGGAGGAAGTGGAGACACAACGTCCATCTTTATATACAGTCAATGATACAGAGCAACATTAGTACTTATTTCAAGCCATGTTTCTGGTCAGTCTGACACATGTCAATGTCCAATATTTTTACCCATCATTTCAGCTCTGAATTTGTCTAAAAAAAAATGATTTTAGTGATGTTAGTTAAGGGTTTAGGCCGAGACAAGACCAAGACCAGACCAAACAACTGAAACTAGATCCCTGAAACAAAACTAGCTAATATGTATGGCTGATATTCGCTAAATCACTTTGGGTGAGGCGTGAAGAGATTTTTGATAGAGAGACAGATTGATAACGTTAGCTAGCTAGCTTCACTGGCATCCCACTTAGCTTACCTTTCTTTATGCTTCCTTACCAAGTGCTGATGAAATTTAAGGTGGTCCAAGGTGTGTCGGTTAGCGGTACATTGCAGAATTCACACACTGCTGTGTGTTTTCTTTTAGATGTTTTGCAAATAAACTCTTTAAAAAAAATTGAATAAATATATAAAATGTTATTACCGACAATTTGGCTGAAATCACCCAGACATCTCCTGTCACCTACGTTCACTTTGGGAGTGCGTGTTAAGGGGGGCGGGGAATGGAGAAACACATTTCAAACTAGAAGAGTTATTGGTTGTATTTGAAGCAGGACATGTTACATACAATACACAGCAATGATGGTAACACATAAATCAGATGAAACACAAGCTATTTTGTGATATCCTTGAAATGTGGTGGAAACCAGGCTAACGTACCAGAGTCTGGTAGGACCCGGCTAACGTACCAGAGTCTGGTAGGACCAGGCTAACGGACCAGAGCCTGGTAGGACCAGACTAACGTACCAGAGTCTGGTAGGACCAGGCTAACATACCAGAATCGGGTAGAACCAGGCTAACGTACCAGAGTCTGGTAGGACCAGGCTAACGTACCAGAGCTTGGTAGGACCAGGCTAACGTACCAGAGTCTGGTAGGACCCGGCTAACGTACCAGAGTCTGGTAGGACCGGGGTAACGTACCAGAGCCTGGTAGGACCAGACTAACGTACCAGAGCCTAGTAGGACCAGACTAACGTACCAGAGCCTGGTAGGACCAGGCTAACGTACCAGAGCCTGGTAGGACCAGGCTAACGTACGAGAGCCTGGTGGGACCAGGCTAACATACCAGAATCGTGTAGAACCAGGCTAACATACCAGAGTCTGGTAGTACCAGGCTAATGTACCACAGTCTGGTAGGACCGGGCTAACGTACCAGAGTCTGGTAGGACCAGGCTAACGTACCGAGAGTCTGGTAGGACCAGGCTAGAGAATCACAACACAGGTGCTGAAACATTTGAAACTAACTCGCATAGGTGCATATTTGTGTCGCCCACTGCGGATTCACATCAATTCGCATTAGTCTTGCTTTGCCAGACCATCCACACGCTGTGGATCAGAAGGTCTGGCTAGTCCACATAACATTACAGGATGGGAGAAAAACGGGCCCCGCCAAGCTTCGCACAGAGCCGTTGTAAAAATAGAGAAAACTCAGATTGGACAGATAGTCTAGCTAGCTGTCTGGATTTACCCTGCAGAGATCTGAGGCCCAGGTAACCATAGTCCTCAGAAACCCGCCGGAGGTTAGAACGCCAACACGAAGGAAAGGGAAGGAACCCGACATCGGTGAAAAGACACGCATCCGGAGGAGCAATCCCAGAAGTAGAACATATAGGATAAGGATATAGACTAACTTGCATTGACATTGCGTCACATTAAAAAATGTCTCCGTTTCATCTAAACCCACCTTGTGTCTCTGGTGCTGGGCAGGTCCTGTATGGCAGGTTTATGTGAGCTTAAAAAAATATATTGCAGGTTTAAAACCAAAACCATGAGCTTAAAGACGCTAAAAAACAGTGTAGACTTAAGTTGATAATTATCTGTGGATCTTTCACCTCAAATAACACATTACGTATGCTTTTGTTGATCTATTGTTAATGTAAAAAATATTAGTGCACCTTTAAAGTCTTACTACTGTATGTGCAGAAAAATCCATATGGAAGACAGAAAAACATTTTTCTACAAAAGAATTATATATTAAAATAAAAGATGTGATAATGGCTTAAAAAAATATATATATATATATATATATATCAAGAGGGTTAAGTGCTTTCTCTCTTGCTTTCCACTCAAGGAGTCCCAAGCAGAAAGAAAATTGTTTAACAAATGAATTTATTATAATAAAAAGATATCACAACTCATTGTAAAAGTACACATATATACGCATTAAGCATGCATAATCATTGTAAAAGTGTCCGTCTGTTCTACCATCCATAAAAAACACACGCACACATACGAAATTACTTCTAAAAACCGTGTTACCCACACATATTTACATCGCTGAGATAAGAATTAAAGATATCTTAACAAATTAGCATCTCAGGTTGATTCCATTGTAACAAGAGCTAATCAAAACAGGATTATCAACGAGTTTGGGTGCACTCCACCATCTAGGATCTTAACTCCTCGAAGACTATTTCAAAAGACTTTTTCAAACCATTGCAAAAAAAATAAATACATTTAAAAGCTTCTAGCAGGTGACACTGACAACGCATAGAGTGGCATATAATACAAGAGAGAATCTTTGTTTTTCGGTGCCTCCAAAGTGTAAAACAAGCGTTGCAGTGTTTCACCAGCTAACAGCTCAGAAGCTCTTCTTCGGAGAGTTATCAGGCCCTGCGGTCGTAGTCGCTGACCATCTTCTTGATGTGGCTCAGTTTGGACTTGAGATATTTACACCTGCGCTTCTTCACCTGGTAGTCTGGAGTCTGCGGGGATGATGGGAGCAAATAACAGAGTTATAGACGATCAAAGGCTTGTAAGATGTAAAATGAAATAAAAAATTAAAAAAGTGTGAAGTTGTGACTTCCATGTTAAATCTGCATTTTGATTTTGTGCATCAACAGTGATCCCACAGACCTTTTTAATGTCTTTAATCCTGTTGTACTCATCCAAAGCATCCTGTTGAAGAGCGCATTAACAATTAATCACGTTTCAGAAGGACGTTAGGTTGTCAAAAATCTCACATTTAACAATATTTTAATAGAAACAAGCTTTATTTTGTCTCCCATCACCTCATCGGTCTTAAACTAAAACATTTTGGGCCATTTGAGGGGCAGAGTTGTATTTTTTGCTCCACTTTTTCAGCATCATACAATAAGAAATTTTATTTATTTATTTATTTTTTTAAATTGGGACTATCCATCACCATGCTTCCAACGAAACGTACATTTTGGTTCTCATCATATGAACAAACATAAAAGAGTGAATAAATGAATTAGACGTTGCTGCGAGGTCTCACCAGGAACTGCGGGCTGCCCTCCTGCAGCTCGTCCAGCTCCTTGTCCAGGTCCAACAGGTTCTTGTTGAGCGTGTCCAGCTCCGCCTGCAGGTCTTTGTACTCCTTGTGGTCGCGGTCAAACTGACGCTTGTAGTCGGTGCGCTCCGCCTCGTTCGCTATGGCTGGGAATTCACTGAGGTGGAAAAAAAGAGAAGATTTCACATACAGGGGGGGAAAAAAACAAACATGTCAAAGTAATCTGGAACAACACAGTTACACAACTCTTCACTTCAATTTGGGTCCTAAAAGTCTGCCACAGTGATTGGATCATTGCGTTTTGATACAATGATTTAATAAGAGTATTTTCCAGAATAAGGAGACTTTCTTTCCTCACATCCATTTACAAAAAGTTCTAAAAACAAGTTGTTTTTTGTCAGAAACAGGTTGAAATAATGCAGATTTCTTTCACTTATTTTGTATTTAAAAAAAAAGAAACATTGACTTTTAAGACTACTAAAGAAGAACTAATTGTTTGGCATTGCAAACACAATTTAACCCTCACGTTGTCCTCGGGTGAAATTGACCCGTTGTCCTATATCGATGTTCTTTTTAACTACCCAAAATAACATGATTGATTCCACACAACGCTCTTTGGCAAATACAAATCTCTGCTTTCATTAATTTTGGGGCGTCTTATTCAATTTTATAGCATTTGAAAAACAAATTGAAGTGGTTTTGAAATAGTATTGAGAGTAAAAGTTGACATATTCCAGTCTGTGATTATCCATCAACATACTTTCCTTTTAATTTTAGTCTAAATAATTCCTAATTTCTGCTTTTCTAACTCAAACATTAGGTAAAATTTAATTAAATTTCTTTATTTATTCCATTTTACGGATAATACTTCTGTCGTTCTACTAAAATAGCACTTTAATTGCAGCAGTTGAGATGCGAGTCTTTAAGTTTCTTCCTACGTGTCAAAGTCGTTGTCGTCCAGCTCGTCTCCGGAGGAGTTGTAGTCGGCCTCGTTGTCCTGACGCGACCGGGGCGCGCGTCTCTTTTTGGGCTTCCCCGCCGAGCTGGGCACGTCTGAGTAAGAGCTGTAGGGACCCCCGTTTTGCAAGGGCAGGTCATCTTCAACTGGAGGTCTGCGGGACGAGGAACAGATTAGGGCTGCATTAGGGGGGGGTTAACAGAAATATATTTAAAAAAGTCAAATATGTCAAACCATTGTAGAGCTGCAATGATTAATTGATTAGTTGTCAACTTTTAAATTATTCGCCAACTATTTTGATAATCGATTAGTCGGTTTGGGTCATTCTTTTAAGACAAAACGTAAAAATTCTCTGATTCCAGCTTGTTAACTCTGAATATTTTCTAGTTTCTTCTCTCCTCTGTGACGTTAAACTGAATATCTTTGAGAATACGTTTGAGGACATCGGCTCTACTTTTGGGAAACACTGATCCACATTTTTCACCATTTCTCTGACATTTTATAGACCAAACAACTAATTGATTAATCAATTAAAAAATTTAAAAAAAAGTCAACAGATTAATCGACTATGAAAACATTGTGAATGAAGTCTTGCGGTGCTGCAGAGACGTCCCGGCATACAAATCCTACTCTACAGACTAAAGAAAACATCTTTGTTTGGTACAGATCCTCTCTCTCAAAAAAAATAAAATAAAAAAAAATAATAAAAAAAAAAAATCACCCTAAATTCTTTCAAAATGTATTTTTCCCATGAAAAAAAAATATATATATATGAGCATTACCTTCAAATAATGTGAATCATATCGCAATATCAGTCAAAATAATCCCAATTACATATTTTCCTCGTATTATGCAGCTGTACAACAGATACATTCATTGGTTTTAGATTTAGAGATAAAGACCTTTAACGTCAGTTTAATCCAATAAACGGCTGTATGTATTTAATCTCTAATCTCTCTACTGTTCAGTATCTGTCCAGTGATGTCGACAATGACTTCCCGTGTCCCTCATACATACGTTCCACGTTCCCTAATCAACACAAAAGTAGTTTACTTAGTTTCAGGGTTGCAAGAAATTGCGAGTCATTTCATTTCTTTGCTGAAACTATCAGCGTTAACGTCCACGCGGATAAGAAGCTCCTTCAGCTGACGTTTGCCAACTCTCCTCGAAGACCAGAAGGAAAAACAGCCTGATCCACATTTTTTGCTGAACAACAAGTTCTAGCAAGTGTTTTGACAGCAGAAAACCAGTCTGAAGCCGTTCCCAACGCCTGTACACAACTCTAATGTTGTTCAAATACTACATGTACTACTTATACTCGTTTTAAGCAATATAACACAGAGGGTGGGATTTAATGTAGTTATTGGCACGAGAGCGATGCGGCTAGATCTGTAAGCGTCACTGAAGTGCCAATAATGACCTTAAATAAATAAAAAAATAAAAACAAATAAAATAAAAATCACACCATCTACAGTAATATTGTGATAACACACACAAAACGGTTACCAACAAAATAAAAGCATAAAAAATTTATTTTTAAAATAATTTTAAAATGTTCTCATATTTTGGGGCAATTTAGTCTCACAATAAAAAAAAAAAAATTATTTTCATCAATACAAATGTTTCAAAACACTTTCATTCAACTCTGCCACACAGCCTGGTGTGCTCAAACGACTCTGGGTGTGCCGTCATGCTGATTTGATCACGTTCTTAAAAAATAAAATAAATAAATAAATAAAAAATAAATTAATAAATTAAAAAGGCGCCGACACACCAACCCGATTGTCGGCGGCAGCCAGTCTGGCGAGGTCGGGGACGCCAGGCTGTTCGGTGCTTTCCGTGCCGTCGACCTTCATTTTGGCCGATTTGACACGTTGAATCAGTAGGCGGGTTATCGGACTCAATGACCAATCCGATTGGCGGAGGGCTAACCTGGAAATGACGCGCGGGATGAGCGTGACTAGAGTCTCAAAGTCTGAGGAAAATCTTCTAAACTGACCTTCGTCAATCTGAAATGAAGACGGACTCGTCGGCTGCACGGCCGATTTCTCCTTAAAAAATGTTTTCAGAAACACGTTCAGTGAACTATTTCTGTAAAATACAACATCGGTTTTGAAATGTCCAGTTGACCAATCAGATTGCCTGGTCGGATCTATTTGTTGTACAATTCTTGTTGATACAGAACAGTGAGTTGTTGCAGCTTTAACAAGGAGAACATTTAAAAAAATAAAAAGGTTAATCCAAATACTACGTTATTTCTTTCGACTATGCGGTATGGTGGCTATTAACGTGTAACCACACCCACCCCCGACCCCCACCCCTGACCCCCACCCACGTCACTTTAGGTAACTGTGATCACGCTGATATTTGCATGAGTGTGAATTATTATTATTTATTTATTTTTTGTTTGATGCTATAAAAACGGGGTGAAAACAGCACGATTGACAGCTGAGATTTGCTCGTGATTGGTTGGGTGGGTGTATGGGCGGGACTTTGATACCACAATTACAAGACTGTACCCGGGAGCTTTTGTCCAGTGGGGGAAGTGGACACATGTCGTCCCTCTGTGTATACTCACTGTGGGGTGTAGTCGTAGGGGGGTTTGTCGTAGTTGGTGCTTTCATCATCCAGGTGACTCCTGGAGCCTCTCATCTTCTCGGAGTAGTCCATCGGCAGCACTTCAGGACCGTGGGACACATTGTTCACCTTTGGGAGAAAATAAAAATGACACCTACTTGCACCACAATATCACAAAACATGTCGATATAGTTATTTTGATAATTTAAGCCAAGCTGACATCCATCATGGACAACACCTCCCACCCCCTACATGACACTGTGGGGTCCCTGAGCAGCTCCTTCAGCAGCAGACTGATACCCCCCCGGTGTAAGAAGGAGAGGTACCGCAGGTCCTTCATCCCGGTCTCTGTCAGGCTCTACAACACCTGCATTACCTGATAATGTTGTAGTTTCTGTTACTGTGTTTCTTTTACCTCGCACACTCTAGATATCTTCTGTATTTATATTTTTCCAGTTACAAGTACTTACTTTTTCAATATTATTTATGGTTACCTATTTTTGCTATACTATTTTAATTACATATTCAATTTAATTTAACGTCACTCACTCTGCAATATTGTTCTACCGCACTTTACGCAACCTTTACTTGATGTCACTACATTTACCGGCTGCTCACTGTCTGCTGTTTGCTTGCTTTTTGTATGTTTATTTGTTGTTGTTTTTTTTGTTTTTATTGCTGCTTTCACTGTAGAAAATGCTGCTGCTGCGACAAGTAAATTTCCCCGCTGTGGGATGAATAAAGTATTATCTTATCTCTTAAATACTTTTAGGAACAGCCAAATATTTGCTTGTGACTGGAATGTGAGGATTTTGTTTTTTTGGGTTTGCCATACATGACATTAAACTGAATGTTTTGGGGTTTGTGGACAAAACAAGACTAAAAAAATAAATGCAGAGAGGCCTGAGGCCTTGAGAGACTCAACTTTTGGACAAATGCAACGTGACGTGACGCTGCGGTGGCCAATCACGCAACCAGAGATCAGACTAGTCGGTGTGTTTTAAGGCGGTATTAGAGTCCCATACAGGATCAATGGATAGATCCATACTTACCCTTCTCATCTCAGTGCGTGTCTTAACTCTGTCTGATGCCCCCCCCCAAAAAAAATGGGATTTCCAAATCCGGATCCTTTTGATCCAGATTAAATGTTTTGAACAACTGGCCCTGAACAAGCTAAAGTCCCAATAAGTCGCCGTGTTGCTTTAACACTTCATGAGGCCTTTAAAAGCCAAAGAATAAAACTAAGTCTTCTAAATAATAAAAAAAAAAAAAGCATCCACAGACTCCGTCTGTCTACAAGCGACCATGTTGGATCTCTTCCAACTCTGGTATGACAAACCCGCACGGACTCGTCCTCTGAAGGTATGGGACTCAACAGAGCTACGCCCTGCTGAACTCCTCCAAAACAACATGTACAGTATGTGTGCTGCCGGGCGCTGCAGGCACTGCCTCAGCACTTTCACAAGAGTTCCCACAAGCTCCGGTGAAATGCACGCCTCTGGTTCCCAGTGTCTCGTTACTGAGGTGGTGCGTCTGCAGACTGGTGGGCTCGGAGCTCCCGGCCGCCCCGTTCTTCCTCTTCGTTGCTCTGCTGTTAACTCGGGGCTGTAAGTCATGAATGTCATCATGACTTACAACTATTAACAAAATGACTCAGCCACACGTCGCTACACCGGAGTAAGCAGAAAAAAAAACACTCCTGAAAATAGCTGCACAAAGTATGATTCATCCTGGAATGTAAAGACTGAATATTAATAAATAAAAAAAGGGGGCTGTACTCAAAATACTGAAGGAAATCCCAGGCTGGGATTGCCTCCACACGGCTCTCACATACGTCTAAATCCTCCAGTCAGGACAGACCGCAGGTGTAGCAGAAGTAGCTTTAGTCTCGTTCCGTTGACTTTTGGCCGCCATCAATGATTGAGAAAAGTAAAAAAATAAAAAAGAAAGTTGTACAAATTGAAATTAGTGCGTTTAGAGCAAGAAAAATCTAAGTTTTGTAGGAAATGTAGTTGACAGGGTTGGGAGCCTTCTCAACCGGAACACCTCAAGTTCAAGTTTCACGTTATTCATCCTTAGAAAAAGACATTTATCAAACCTTCGTTTTAATCAGGGTTACATGCACTGGCATTTATGTCGTTCAAAAACATTTGAAAAGCTTTTAACCCTCGTGTTGTCTTCCCGTCAAAATTGAAAAATCTGTACTTTTGATGCTTTTTTTCAATGTTTGTCACTTTTTTTTTACATTTAACACTACGTAACACTTTAGTTTTACAGTTATCTTTGAAATGTATGGTCAATAAACCTCATTTATAGGAAATTATACCTAATGTTTGAGTTAGAAAAGCAGAAATTAGGAATTATTGAGACTAAAAATTAAAGGAATAGATGTTGATGATAATCACAGACTGGAATATGTCAACTTTTACTCTCAATACTATTTCAAAAACACTTCAATTTGTTTTTCAAAAGCTATAAAATTGAATAAGACGCCCCAAAATTAATCAAAGTAGAGATTTGTACTTGGCAAAGAGCGTTGTGTGGAATCAATCATGTTATTTTGGGGAATTAAAAAGAACATTGATAGAGGAAAACAGGTCAATTTGACCCGAGGACAACATGAGGGTTAAGATCTTTTTATAATTCAACCCTATTTCATTATGCTTAGTGTAACTAGTGTTATTAAGAGCCCATTCACACTTACTAACACTACTCTGCCGATTTTCCACAGGGGAGTGTCTCTTAAATGTCCCATTTGTGACGACCGGTGTTCTTTAACTTTCAAAGTGTGAAACTTTCGTGTGACGGTGATAGCGGCAGGGATGTACGCCAAAACCAACCGACTCAGAAACAGTTTCTACCCACAAGCCACCTCTCTGATGAACAGCTGACTTCTGACCCACAGTGTCAGGCTCAATTCTGGTCAATAACCCAGCAACACTGCCTCCAAACAGCACCTGTTTACTGGTTCCACTATTATTCCAATTATTTAGTATTAATCATTCCCATATCTCACTTATTATTTACTCATCATTCTCATTTCCTATTTCAGAACTGTTCATAATATTCATACTGTTCATATTATAATATAATAACATAATACTATTTATCCCAGTACCCTTTGCACTATGTTCCACATTTAAATAATTTTTATATGTTAGTGTGTATATGTTAGTGTGTATACATTGTTTGTTTGTTTTGTATGTGTAAGCACATTGTGAGCTACTATGCTCCAAAGGAAAATTCCTCGTATGTGTCCTCATACCTGGTCAATAAAGCTGATTCTGATGTTTCCTGTACGCGACTCTCACACCGCCCTTAAAAAACCCGCTGACTAGTCTGATCGCCCATGATTGGCCACCGCAGCATGACATCACGTTTCTTCAAAAGTTGAATCCGTCTTGACCTTTCACATCAACCAACTCCGACTGGGGGATCCCGAGGCGTTCCCAGGCCAGGTTGGAGATATAATCTCTCCACCTAGTCCTGGGTCTTCCCCGGGGCCTCCTCCCAGCTGGACGTCCCTCCACCTAGTCCTGGGTCTTCCCCAAGGCCTCCTCCCAGCTGGACGTGCCTGGAACACCTCCCTAGGGAGGCACCCAGGAGGCATCCTCACCAGCTGGCCAAACCACCTCAACTGGCTCCTTTCGACTCCTCTTCAAAGGAGCAGCGGCTCTACTCCGAGCTCCTCTCGGATGACTGAGCTTCTCACCCTATCTCTAAGGGAGACGCCAGCCACCCTCCTGAGGAAACCCATTTTGGCCGCTTGTACCCTGGACCTCGTTCTTTCGGTCATGACCCAGCCTTCATGACCATAGGTGAGGGTAGGAACGAACACTGCCCGGTAGATCGAGAGCTTTGCCTTCTGGCTCAGCTCTCTTTTCGTCACAACGGTGCGATAAACTGAATGTAATACCGCACCAGCTGCTCCGAGTCTCCGACCAATCTCACGCTCCATGGTCCCCTCACTCGCGAACAAGACCCCAAGGTACTTAAACTCCTTCACTTGGGGTAAGGACTCACTCCCTACCCGAAGAAAGCACTCCATTGGTTTCCTGCTGAGAACCATGGCCTCAGATTTAGAGGTGCTGATCCTTGTGGTTTTGTTTTTTTCAAATAATCTGCATAAATTAAACTAACATGCACGTGCATGTGCATGTGCATTCAGACTGGTTATCAAAACAAGGAACAGAGAAGCTCAGATCACAGCACACTTTATTCTCTGCTCAGCACGCCATTACTTCACTTTACCCGTCCATATCAAATGTCTATTTATGAATAATGATCTGAATGTCGAGTACAGTGCCTTGTAAATGTTTGACAATATAAAGTCCAGCTTTTTATTGTTGGGAGTTCTTCCTCCTAACACGATATGTCAGCGCAAGATTGAAACTGTCATCCCTCTACACACCACACCTTGAAACTAAAGCTTAGTATTGCTACACACACACTTCCCCTCCCCCGCTAATGAACAGGTGACTGCCACCAAACTGGTTGTACAACCTTGGCCGATACAAACACACACTGCTGCTATACTGCGTCAGAGACTTCTTACCCGAGACAGGCTTGTCAAAGAATCTCCCTGCGAATCTCCCTCTCTCTAGAAGGAGTTTCGAGCTGAAAGCGAGCCTCAAAAATCAATATACAATCAACTACTTTGATCATTAATTAAGTGCTGCGACTAACATTTATTATTTTTGTGTGCTGATTTTTTTTTTGGTCAAATCTATTAATTGTTTTATCTATAAAATAGTAAAAAACGCTTCTTATAGTTTCCCATAGACACGGGGAGACATCTTCAAAGGTCTCATTTTGTCTAGAAACCCGAAACATATTCCGATACCACCATGTGTGACAAAGGAAAACATCAAAATAAACACATTTGAGAAGCTGAAACCAGCAAATGTTTTAGCAATCAAAGTTGCTGATTAGTTTCCTATCAATCTATTTGATTAATCCACTAGTTGCTCCATAACTGTCCAAGTCAATAAACTGTCATATTAAATTATGGCCCAGCCCAATCAACTCACCCACGCCTCCACGTCCTGAGGTGGCTCCATCTCGTTGATGACCTTCACTTTCTTCCACAAAATGTTGCTCTTGCCAAAGTATTGGATTTTCTGGCGCGTCTTCACGGCGAAGACGAGCATGATGATGAGAGAGATGCCGACCAGGAAGCCGAACACCGCTGCGATGGCCTGAAAGGAGACGCACACCAGCCGGTTACAGACACAACCGATCCTTTTGTACCAAGGTTATTATAGTCTGGAAGGTTCAAGTTGTTTTTTTATTTTAGTTTTAGGTAGTTTTCAGAGTCTGTTTGTTGGTTTTAGTTTTTTTTTTCCCCCAGAAAGGTGTAGTTTTTATATATTAAAGTTTATATGTTACATAGTTTTAGTCTGTTTTGTCTGAGAAGTACGTAGCTACATATACACACAAAATCCATAGTTGGAGAACTGTGCAGGAATGGCCATGATGCTTAACGTCTAATCTTCACGTTCCGTTAGTGTCCGATGTGGTGCAACATGCGGCACAGCGCCACATCCTGGAACGTCAATGTTAAGTCCTTTCAGTAAAACTGAAATGATTTACATACATCTTTAAAACGTGGCAATGCAGTATATGTATATAGCATAAATCTCGGTTCTATTTACTAAGGATATTTTAATTCACTATAACAACGAAAGGTGTAACGATACATCAATCTGGTTGGATAAATCAATTTGAACCTCAACCATCCGATATGGTAATACCGTTTGTCATCTTTACAAATGTGCCTTTATTTTGAAAATCCCAAATATATAGTAGCTTGTTTTTATTTTAAATGTCTGGCAGAGCTCAGTCAGTGAATCCAAATGAAGTGAATCTTACAGTGTTCAGTAAATAGTTTTGTTGTTGATATCGTTATAAAACGCGTGATTAACACTCCTAATAATAGCCCTGCTTTGTACATGAGAAAAAGGCACGAGGGAATGGAAATGTTCACCTCCTGTGGCTCCAGGACGCAGTAGTGGTAGAGGTACTGATTGACTAAAAGTCCCGAAGCCTGGGGCCCCTGGTACTGAGCACACAGACCGGCGATCTGCATGCCGAACGTCGATCCGTAGGACTGAGCCATGGGGTTCACCGCCACCAAGTACACTATGGAGGCTATTAGCATTAGCAGTGCTAGGATGGCGCAGATGATGATCACTGCTAGGTAGAACCTCCTGCTGTCCGTTAGGCTCTGGTGAGACACGATGATGATGAAGATGGTCAGACAGGCGATGAAGGTGGCGGCCGCCATGAAGATGATGAACCCTTTGCTCTTTCTGGGGTCGTAGTAGTTCCCCCCGATCCCACCGTAGCCATAGTTGTTTCCAGCTCCGTATGCACCGCCACCAAAGCTGCCATACGAGCCGCCGCCGCCATACCCGGTTCCCCCGTAGCTTCCGTAGCCCCCAAAGCCGTCCATCGCTCCCTGAACGTCCCAAGCCAGCGTGGACGCAACGCACGCGAATATGCCAACGCTCAGTACGATGCAGATGATGGACATGATTTTAAGGATGCCTGGCGGAGACGACCAGCGGTAGAAATGCTGGAACTCGTCATCTGGGTAGTAGGAATAGGCCGGCTGGGGGGGGACGTAACTGCGAAGAGAGTAACAAAGACACCACTGAGTCAGTCAAATCAGAATGAGTGCACCAAGCAAGGAAATAATCTAATAATCATCATCTGTACATTTAAATGTTGTCAGGAAGAACATTTAACTTCCATGACAGAAAGGTAAAGCTGTGAAAACTTTCTAAATACTTCAACTGATACAGATTTCAGTCAGTACATCATTTCTAGTGTGTAAAATCTGTTAACTGCTGCACCCGTCCACTTCAAAAAATACAAACTTTTCCTTTAACCCTCACGTTGTCCTCGGGTCAAATTGACCCGTTTTCCTATATCAACTTTCTTTTTAAAACAACCCAAAATAACATGATTGATTCCACACAACGCTCTTTGCCAAGTACAAATCTCTACTTTCATTAATTTTGGGGCGTCTTATTCAATTTTATAGCATTTGAAATACAAATTGAAGTGTTTTTGAAATAGTATTGAGAGTAAAAGTTGACATATTCCAGTCTGTGATTATCATCAACATACAATCCTTTAAATTTAAGTCTAAATAATTCTTAATTTCAGCTTTTCTAACTCAAACATCAGGTATAATTTCCTATAAATGAGGTTTATTGACCATGAATTCCAAAAATAACTAAAACTAAAGTTAATGAGTTAGTGTTACGTAGTGTTGAAAACGTCAAAAAAAGTGACATTGAAAAAAAGTGTCAAAAGTGTTGAAAAAAAAGGACAAAAATGTAAGAAAAAGTTAAAAACTTTGATAAAAGCATCAACAAAAGTGTTTGACGGGAAGACAACACGAGGGTTAAATGGTCATCATTAAGTATTGCCAGTCCTTAGGGAGCTGGGTGAGGAACCGGAGGGACGCCTGTCAAGTCCCCGTCCGGACCAAAATACGGAGCGTGGATCGGTTACAGCAGAGGTGCCAGTCCACTACCTGGGCACTGCTGAGGTGCCCTTGAGCAAGGCACCAAAAACCTCAACTGCTTAGGGCGCTTCTGAAGCAGCCCCCCCACTCTGACGTCTCTCCATTAGTGTGTATAGCATATATATATATATATATATATATATATATATATATATATATATATATATATATATATATATATATATATATATATATATATATATATATATATATATATAGCAAGTCCTGGGCATGTGTGTGTATTCCAAGCCTGTGTGTAATGTGTGTGTGTAAGTATACTTAAGTGAAAAATGTGAATTTTGCCTCGCCAGGATAAATGAAGGCATGTCGCCCTTCTTCTTCTTCTTTAGTAACATTCGTTGACATTTAAACCAATCAGAGAGGGTTCATACAGTCTGTCATTAGCTTGATCTCAGTGAATATTTTTTTAAATTGAGCATTTAGAATAAACCGAAACATGTTAACTGTATTATTATGGAAAGGGACTTACTCTCTGGTATCTGAGTCGTAGGGAGGCGGACTCCCATTGGGCCTGGAGGACATGACCGCTGATCCACTGGGTGCTGATCCACTGGGTGCTGATCCACTGGGTGCTGCTCTGTGAGAAGAATCTGCAAGATCATTTATATTGTTAGCAATTATTTACTTCATTAAATAGATTTTGAATTTAAAAAAATGACATTACATTATCGAACATAACTCCTAAACTTAAAGATAGTAGGCACGGTCACTACGACATAGGCTAACACAAATGTGTTAAAAGAAGCTGGGACTATCATTTTTTAACCGATTAATCGATTATAAAAACAGTTGCCGATTATTTATCTGTCAATTAACAAATTTTATTTTAACTTACACTACAACGTCATAACATGCTGGGAGTTTTTAAACGGACATTTTCACCTCTAGGTTTGGCGGTGGCTGTAAATTGGTTCAAAGGGAAACATCTCGCCACTTTAATTTAGGGTTAAAAACGAAAATAAAGTGACGGCCAACACAATCAACCATTTTGTATGTTAAATTCTAATAATTGCGCACTTTTAATGCCATTTAACGCGTTATTTTGACCAGACAGCAGATGTTGAGGAGATAGCCGAAGTGATTTAAAGTCGTCACTAACAACACACCGGTTGGTCGTCGCCACGGGCAACACGTTATTAACGATTTAAAACCACAACGTGAAACAAGTGTCTGGTGCTAATTTAACAAACTGAAGGGACACACTCACCTGTCTCTTTGTGTCTGCTGCACCTGAAATGTCTCAACTGAAACTGCTGCTGCTGATAAACAATCCAGGCCACACCTTGGTGAGCGATGCAGCTCTCGGTCCGTTTAGCCCCGCCCCCCAACAGGTGTCACGTTACCTGACTGAACCAGAAACACAGTCTGGAAATACCTCGAGATGCTTCCGTAAATGTAGTAGGTAGGTAAGTAAGCAGGTAGGCAGGTAGGCAGGCAAGTAGGTAGGTAGGTAGGTAGGTAGGCAGGTAGGTAAGTAGGTAGGTAGGTAGGCAGGTAGGTAGGTGCAGTGCCTTGCGCAAGTGTACACACCCATGCTAAAGTTGATTAAAAAGAGGATTAAAAAAACATCTTTTGGAAATTGATCTTAATGCCTTAATTCAAAAAATTTAGGAAAATCCAACCTTTACGGACCCAAATTTTCTTTGTGAATGAATAATATATTGTAAATGAATAAATGTTCTTCCTTAAAATACAGGGGGCATAAGTTAACACCCCCTATGTTAAATTCCCATAGAGGCAGGCAGATTTTTATTATTACAGGCAGTTATTTCATGGATCAGGATACTATGAACCCTGTATTTTAAAGAATATTTATTTATTTACGATACATTATTCATTCATAAAGAAAATTGGTGTCCTTAAAAGGTTGGATTTTCCTAATTTAGGCATTAAGATCAATTTCCAAAAGATGTTTTTTTATTCCTCTTTTTAATCAACTTTAGCATCGGTGTGTAAACTTTCTCAAGCCTCTGTATGTAGGGTGTGTGTGTGTGTCAGTATTAATCAAACAGGGCAGAGAAATTGACCAAAAATACATAATATCCTACAAACAATATTTTCTTCTACCTCAATATTACTTCTACATCTCATTAGGACCTGTCCTTACATCACGGTGTCCCGACACGTGTCCAGAATAAAAGCAGCACGGTTGACCATTTGAAAAGCTGTAACAAAGGAGATTGTTTTTGCAGTGACTTGAACAAGTGACCCTACTCACTCATTTATCTCTGGAGTTTCTTCATCTTTATTCTGCTGAGTTCAACACAACACCCTGGATTGTTCTCCTTACCTTTTCCAGTTAAAGAAACTGGCTTCCTGCCGATAAAGGAAGATCACAGAGCAGAAGCAAAACTGTGTTCTTGAGACAGAAAGCACCAATGAATCAATTAAATTATTATTATTATATACAGCAACATGTACAATTATACTTAATAACATGAGAAAAACACAGACCCTATGATATCATTTCCTGTCAATCAAAGAGTCCAGTGTTTACAGTGGTATTAAGAAGATAAAAGGGAGATAGTTAGGAACTCAGTGATTAAAGTACAAAATCTTTAATCTGTGAAATGGTAGAAGTGTTACAACAAACATTTAAAAGTCTATGATTAGACATGCATATTTCCAGATTGAGACAAACAGTGTACAATAACATTAAAAAAAAGCAAACAATAGTCACAGCAGTTCAAGAAACCAGCTAGATCAGGATCAGTCCAACCAAGTGGTGGTTTTCATTTGTGAAATTTATGTGGACGACAGACAGACGTGAAAACCGACGGGCGGACTTGCGCTAGAGGTAAATCTTTAGAGGAATAATGCAGCCTCTTACATTTTTACCTTTCCATCTTCCACTGACTACATGCAAACATTCATCCATCGGATACCAGTGCCATTTTATGAGATTAAGAATAAAGCCTCAGCTACAATCACAGTCACAGTATCACACACACACAGTATATATATATAAAGTCCTTTGCATATACATTTTAAAAAGGAATAGTTTGACATTTTGGGAAATGTGTTTATTTACTTACTGGCAGAGAGTTCAATGAGATGATCGATAACCCTCTCGTATCATTTCCTCCACCAAGGTTAGTTTTACAGTGCGGTGTGTCTGTCAGCAGGAATACAGAAAAACTAGTAGCCTGATTTTCATGAAACTTGTTGTAAAAGGTGTAGGGCTAGGTTAAAATGATCATTGTTTGAGTGATCTGATATTGAAAATGATCTTTTAATATATACCGTTTCACTTTGGATGCACAAGGCCATCATGTAGCACACACAAAGCTGTCAAACTTTGGACCAGATTTTATGTCCAGGAAGAAGTTAAGGGGGAATGTAACCCAGAAAACAGGTGTTTGTGTCCCGGGACTACTTAAAGGGGACTGGTGTTTTAACCCAAACCACAGTCTTTTTTTCCTAATCTTAACTAGTTGTTTTGGAGTCTAAACTTAAAAAGGGTAACTACTGTGTTTTTCAACCTGGACCTTATTTTCCTGTCTTTGTGTCTAAGTGACTGATGGGAACAACAATCTTTGACGTTGGTCCAGTATTAAGGGAGATCGCTGCAGTCGGCAGCAGACAAACAAGCTACAGTGTAAGTTAATAGGATAATTGTCCAGCTTGTATTTACCTTCACAAAAGTGCTCGTTTTGCCACTGACAGGCTCCGATTAATATTCTAAGTGTCTGACAACATTATGGAAATGATTTCTAACGAGGTCAACCTTTCTGTTAAAGTGTAAGATACTTTTTTAAACATAAAAACATCCGCAAAATTGCGTTCACTAAACCCACCAGACTCCGTGTAAATAAACAGTAATTTTAGAATCGTAAAATACACTTTATTCCAAGTCGACAGAAATAAAATTAAACTATGAAATGCTGTTTTGGGTCGTCTTTTCACTTTTCCAGCCATCACAACTCTTGTTTTGGTTGAAATAAACACACAGTTTACCCATTAACATGTGAGAATATGTTGGCTCTATACACGCTAAAAATATTGGTTTTTTAAATGGAGTCTGGTGTATTTAGCGCTAGCGACTTCAGAGCTGTTTCTGACTAAAACAATGTCAAAGAATTGTTCCCATCAGTCACTTAAACACAAAAACATAGGAAAATAGGGTCCAGGTTGAAAAAATGTTAGTTACCCCTTTAACTGTCCTGACCGCAAATCAGTCACCTTTTGTCGGCTAAATTCAAAGTTCTGTTGAATTGTCAGAGAGAGAGACAGAGAGAGAGCGAGAGAGAGAGCGAGAGGGCTTTTTTGATTGTATACAATGATATAGTACAGTTGTTCTTCAACATGATCACTAACTGTAATTGACAGTTGCACTATATTGTGTTGACAACTGCTATAGTTTGTCAATGACTGTCATGTATGTCCTGTAAAGTAAAAAAGTACTTTAAACCAACTTTTTTGTGGTAAATTCTTACTGTAATCATTAAACAGGTGCGTTTTAAAAAGCATTTGAGGGTTGCTTCTTTCTTGTATAATTTATGGCATTTGTTTTCTGAGAATCTCTTTTATATCCAGGCTAAATTTGTATTGTAACTGAAGTTTCCCTAACCTAATTCATATCAAATTAAAGAAGGTAAATCTGAGTCTAAACGATTTGGGATGTCAGTGGCAATACCCAGGCCTAGAAGGCAGCATGGGCCGAGGAAGCACCCATTCAATATTGGAGCAGATTTCCCAAAATGTCAAATTATTCCTTTAAGTATAAAAGCCTTCCCCTGTGGTTCTACGTGTGGGCTTTAGTAAACATGCATACAAAACTGCTACTGGACAACAACCGCTGTACGGATACAGAAACATCCTGTTTACTCTCCAGTTAAAATGTCGTTTCCACCTCCAGTAGTGCTCAGCTGTCAGAAATAGTTCTGCATTAGCGATCAGTGGTGGAGCAGTGTAGAGACGCCTCAGAGCTTTAGCCGAATCCGTCGTTCCACTCCATCACTTTATCGTATTCTTGGATCTTCTTTTTGATGTGCGACAGTTTGCTCTTCAAGTACTCGCAGCGCTCCTTCTTCTCGAGGATGGTCGGGTCCTGGTTTGATGGATGAAAAAGAATGACTACTATTAAATCTATCAGATAACACTGGTGATATTCACAGCCACACAGAATCTGTAGACGCATTCTCAACACATCTGTTAACACATCTCCACCCCAAGCGGAAAAACAGGCCGCTAAATATTTGTTTGTCCGATTTTCTGTGTTTTTAATCCCATAAAAAAGACCCAAAACAGCGGTTAATGTATCAACTTACAAGTATTGTGTGTATCCAACCCTTATACATGTTCTTTCTCTGTGCCACAAAGCTCCATTGTTGTTAAAAACACGTCAGCACTTGGTGACATGTTCCCTCATCAGCATGAACACACACCTTCTGTAGTTTATTTATACACGCACACCGTCCTGCTGACACAAATACTCACTAGAGCACCAAATATGGATTCATCCACCGCTGGAAATAGTCCAAAAAAAAAAAAAAGCCCTATTTCTTCCTACTATAGCGACCAGCTGTTTTAGGAAATTACCGGTACTAATGAAACTGTATATATGCGTTTTAAAAACGTGCGTCCTTAGTAGGAACCAATGGGCTTGGAACTGAGAGCAACAGACAGAAAGTATCGAGGGACGGATTTACATGTTGTTGGATTTGGTCTTTTCATGGGATTTGTTGACGAAAAGAAAAAGATGTAATTTGACTTTTACATTAATACATTTAGATCTAGATAGATATATTTAGAATCCGTGTCAAAGAGCAAAAAAAATAAGCCACTGCCGCAGACGGCGTATACAACACATCAACCAGACAATAGGCTCACATTTTTCTTCCTCTGGTAGTCCTGAAGGATTTTGTTAATGCGATCAACCTCCTGCAGCAAGAGAGAGAGAGAGAGAGAGAGAGAGAGAGAGAGAGTGTTAAACTCAGATCAATCCATTAAAGAGTGAAATGCAGGAAAATGCTTCAACAATTATTAAAATCAGGTGCAATGAAAATCAGGTGCTTCTGCATGGAGCAGAGAAGGAATTTGAGGGTGGAGGGGAAGTTCAGCAGGAACAGGAAGTGTAAACAGAGGAAGTTACAAGATAGGGAAATGAGGCACATTTCAACAACAAAAAGACTGGGTGCAATATTCCAGACACAACTAGTCTTTGACCAAACTGTTTCCTCAGCGCTCACATGAAACCAAACACTGGTTGAAACTAGAGCCCGACCGATATATCAGCGGGCCGATATTGTCGGCCAATATTAGGCTTTTCCCGACCTATTGGTATCGGCTTTTATGATGGCCGGGAAAAAAAAGACAGCGTTTAAAATGGACTACACCTAAACTGCGAGCATCGAAATGTTTTCCAAATTTATAAAAAACACTTTCTGGGCAGTGCAGTTTGTTAGAAACTGTCTGCACAATGTGAAATATTTTACACATAAGGAATACTGCATATTCAGATATTAAAAGAGTACTCCTACAATTGTAATACAAAAAAGAAAACTGTATCTCAGCTTCTATGTTGATGAAAATTAAAGTCCTGAGCGTGTGTCAAGCTACAAAAATACAAAGCCTAAAATTCCCATAATGCAAGGTGACTATAACTTTAGTTAAACCGTCCCTGCCTGTTGAATAAATACGCTTTTCAATCTACTTACAATGAGTTAAAGGATATAAAATCAGTGGGAGTTAGCGTTATAAATAGCATGTATATATCTGAGACAAAATACTCCAAACTAGATATACAAAGCCTGACTTCAGAAACAATAGATGCACACAAAGAAAAATGTTATAATTTAGAGAAGCATAGGTGATGTGTGCAACCAATCACCATCTGGCTGGTGGGGTGCTGAGGCAGACTGCGTATTATGGCGTCCATCTCATCGAACTTCTTGAGGGTAGCCTGCACCTCCGAGTGGATTTCTTTGTACTCGGAGTACTGGTCGTTGAAGACGGCTCGGTACTGGTCCCGCTCCTCGTCTGACCGGATCGTTGGGTACTTGCTGCACGGTGGAGGTGGAGAAGAACACTTCAGTAACATTATGAGAGTAAACAGACTTAGGTGTGTTTGCCTGTTGAGTTTAGATCATTTCAGCTGGTGTGAACGCAGCCAATCAATCAAACTGTGGTGCGGACTGGACAACTCAGTCGAGACCGCTGCAATTTAAAGGACAAACGATATACTGAGAAAACAATTGCTGGATTAATCGTTGATACATATAATCATTAGCTGCAGCCCTACAGTTTATTGTATCTATTTTACGATACAGTATACTGTAAAAAAAAAAAAAAAAACAATCTTAAAAAGGTGACAAAGGTCTGTAGCAGTATCACGAGTGATCACCCACACCCGGCACCTAGAGTTACAGCCCCTACCTTCTGGTTCCCTCTTCATATACCCACTAGTTAAAACCAACAGATATAAACACTCCTTCATACCCTCAGCCATCTCACTGCTAAACTCAAACTGGACCGCGCTTGGTAAACATGGCTTTTTAAATTATGTTTTTTAACTATTTATTATTATACGTTGTATTTCCATTGGTTATTTGTGATTACTGTAGTTTCTGATGCAAAAACAATATCCTCTCTGGGGACAAATAAACTTCTACTTGATTTTTTAGCACTTACGTGATGTAGTCAGGCACAATTACAGGTTTTGGAATGTGTCCTGATGGTATAGCTCCCTGCAAAATGTGTGGTGGGACTGCTTTTGGAGCAGCCTGGATGGGAACGACCGAGGAGTCTGGGATCTGTTCAGGAGCTCTGGCTGCAGAAGCCGAAACTGGAGCTATCTGCATGGACACAGCAACAGGAAAACCAATCTGTCAAATTAATTGTGCTGATTGAGCGACCAAATAAAATAAAAAGAGTGTTAGCTTTCATGCTTTCATTAACCCAGACGCAGATGTGTTACAGTCTGTAATAGGATTTTCAAATTACACGGTGTTACAGGATGCTTACCAAGGATTGGGTCGCTCTCACGTCAGAGGGACGCATCTGTGTATACAAAACATACACAAAAATATAACCAAGTTAACGTGCAGCTAATAGTGATGATCACCACTATTAAGAGAATAGTTTGGCATTTTGTGGAATGTGCTTATTCGTTTTCTTGCAGAGAGTTAGATGAGAGGATTGATAATAGGGCTGCCACTAACGATTATTTTCATTTTCACTCAGTCATCTGTCAAATATAAGATGGTTGGTCTTTAAAATGCCAGAAAATGGTGAAAAAAGTAAATCCGTGTTTTCCAAAGCCCGAGATCAGGGGCCCGTTTTAGGAAGGAGGTTTAACAAATTTGGAGTCTAACCCTGATGTCTGAAGAGCTGATTTGAGTCGGTTCAAACAACTCAAGAGTAGGTTCACGCACATTCACCACCACTATAAAAAGGCAGCATGAATGGAGCCATGATACTTGGATTCACCATGACAACAGACACATACAAACGGGTCGGCGGAAATACTCATGCAAACATACAGCGAGTGTGAACATGTATTTAGTTAAAAAAGCAACACAGCGGCTGCTGCAAAAGAGAGAGAATTTGCGTGGGAGAAAACTGCTGCTGGAGTCAATGTGTATATTCCAATATAGTGTATTAACATCATATTTAATCATGAGTATAGCCTTATATTATTAGTGAAATGGTATTGAACCTATTACCTATAATTTCATTCAGGTGCAATCCTGCAGGTGAAAAGTCCTAGGCCTACTAATCCCATTCTGAGGCTGCAGCACCATCATTAACAGAATTATGATTCATAATCTTTTATTTCAAACGGTTTACATCATTCATCTGCAATACTGTGGAACTCCTTTTCAATCTCACTGGTTTGTGTCCAGGGGGATGCTACAAAGTCGTTTAAAAAAACGTTGCAGAGTTAGTCACACTCTGACGGCGCTTCGCTACACGGTGGCATAACAAAAATGCTTCGCATCACCAACGATGCAAAGAAAACTGGCGTTTCAAAAAAATATAATGTGGCATAAAGAATGAGCTGGGCTGTAAGAGCATGTCCACGAGAAGAGGCTACATAACTGATAGACTGGGAAGAAAAACAATACAGCTCAAATCTCAAATAGGTAGTTATCTGGAAATGAAAATGCGTCAAAAAGCAACCCCAGAGTTTTCAAACCTAAACGGGGGCAACAATGTTTCCCAATGTCTCCGTTTTAGGGGCCGTAATAGTGTGAATGCAAGGCGTGAACGTAGCAAAAAATATTAGTTTTTAAACCAAAATGTAGTCTCAAAAACTAGCATAGTTAAACTATCCTGTGTGTGCACCTTTTTGCCCTGCGGCACACCGATAGGACTCACAGACACCACCTACTCATTCCTCCACAGTTGTAAGCCTGTGTGCAAATGACGTGGTTTGCTGTTGCATTACAGTCTGTGTGTGTGTCAACATGTCTGTAGCCTGTTTTTTTTTAGCCATTGGAGTGAAAGATAGGGTTGGAATAACGCTTAAAGTTTAAGAAGAATTCCTAAGTGATTTTAAAGAATCCCAGGACCCAACCCTTAAAACAAACAAGTCTGTGATCTCACCTCAAGGCCGTGCTTCTCCCGGTACCTGCGAGCAGCTTCATGTCTCCACAGCTTGAGACTCACCATGGCTCCGATCAGATACAGAAGCAGAGTGACAAACAGGAAGATAATGGCAGCAGTCTGGCCCGCCTCTGTTCTGCAGAACGCCCCATTGATGCCATTGTTGAAGACCGGGTAGGAGCAGAGGCCTCCGCGGGTTGTGTCTCGGACATAGGCAATGCCTGGTTAACAAAAAGATAACATGCAATAAAAGAGGTAGGTTAAAAAAAAAAATACTATTACTTTTCTCGAGTGGTATCCAGCATTACAGTTCAATAGGCGATAATGTGTTTTGACCATTTGTGATTGAAACTCCGTCTCCTTTACCACGCTTTGCGGATGTGACTTTTGTCTTGTCCTCACCATTCATATCTATACAAACTAGGGCTGCACAATATGTAAATATGCAATGACGTTGAATATCGCAATAACAATATTACTTGCGATAAATGAACAGATATTAAAGTGTACTCAGTTCTGAATTTCTGCTGCTTTCAGGATTCTGCTAAAATGCAAAACAAATTACTTGTTAAAAATCAAACAAACCAAAGGGAAATATTTCCAACATTCTTTTATTAAACTAATTGAACACTGAATTGAATCTAAAAGGCACCAGTAACATAAAAAACTACAGTTAAACTTTAAATTGCAGCGTCTTTTGCAATGTGTCGAAACCTTTCTCTGTGTTTATTGCGCCAGGTGATATATTTATATATTTATAGCGATATATTGTGCATTTTTGACACAATGTGTTTATGATTAAATTACTAACAAGAAGACATTTTTTAGAAGAGCACAGACTCTCCATAGGTCTAGCTTCTTGATGTTGCTCTCAAAGTGCACCAGATTGATGCATTTAACTTTAAAATGCACATCATTTTCTTTTAGAGGAGCATGCCCCCGGTCCCCCATAGAGGGTCAGAGGTCCACCCACCATAGTCACAAAAACATCAGGTCAGGTTACTTTATTGGTACCCCTAGGTAAACTAGGTTTACAGTCTAAGAGGCAGGACATCCTTAAAACTTTGTAGACCACCACATAACATGCAACACACAAAGCATTAAAACATATAAAACAGACAGTAAAACTTGGATAAAAACAGTACACAACGACATTGGCTTGTGCAGTTATATGCAGACATTCTACAGCTAGAACATGATGAAGGAGCTTGTGCGCTGTGTGCAAGTAATCCTACAGGTTGTTTAACAGAGTGATTGCTGCTGGGTTTTAAATCTTTTTTAAATCTTGTAGTTCTACAACCAGGGACTATTAGCCTCCATCCAGAGGGGACATACTGGAATGCCCTATTTAAAGGGTGTAGGCTATCTTCTAAGACGGCCATAACTATCCGCTGTAGCTGTTTAGCATACAGGGATGTGAGTTGCAGCTGAGACTCACCAATCAGTTTACCATCTTACAATTTGATTTAGGCGATTCTTGTGCTTAACTCAACCTGTGGAAAACACTGAGATGTGTTGGGTGTGCCGCTGCGTTACCTACCTGCTCCCATGTACAGCACTGCCAGCGCCAGGTTTATGGTGAACTCAGTCAGAGGCCACCAGGAAGAGTCCAGCAGAATGGTGCGGTAGTACATGGTCATCCCCAGCACTAACATTATCACAGTCACCAACCAGGCCAGCCCTGCCACCACCAACACAAATGGGGTCTTGGGGCCTGAGTAGTAGGACCCCCCTGTCACATCACCGTAACCTCCGTACCCTCCATACCCTCCTCCGTACCCTCCTCCAGGAGACGAGTATCCAAACATGTTGAACCACTCGTTGTCTTTGTGGATGTAAGCACAGACGCAGGCGAAAACAGCTGCTCCCAGCAGGAGCTCCACACATCCCAGAATCCTCAGCAGTCCAGCCCAGGACTTCATGTAGTCGTAGCGCATATGATACTCCTCCACCCGCTCGCTGTAGGTCAGAGCTGTGCGGTAGGTTTGCCCTGACACAGACTCATGGGCGTCCAGAAGCTCCTTGCGCGAGTTGTGGCTGTTGCCTGAGCCGCCATACGGGTCCCGGTATGATCCAGGAACGGAGGGGGAATGTGGAGGAGAGCAGCGAACCCCCTCACTGGTGGCGCTGTTGTTGTTGTTGTTAGATGAGGAGCCAGGCATAGACCACGCCTTTTTACTACTGTGGCTACTTCCTCTGAATAAGTTCTTCCAGGAGTCGGGGATAAAGCGGTGGACCGGTTTGATGTCGAGTGCGGGGTCGTGGTCCGGGTCTAGGTTGTCTTCGCTGCCGCTGGGATAAGACTCGGGCCCCACGGGAGGCTGGTCCGGCAGAGGCGGGGGAGGGAGCGGGTCGGCGCTCTGGGCGAGGTGAGGCGCTCTCTGCTCCCTCAGCGGCAGCAGATCGTTGGCGCCTGCTCGGGGTAAGGAGCCTGGTGGTACCTGGTCATAGTACGGCGACTGGCGGACACGCTCAGTGCGTCCGTAAAAGCCCCCTCCATTGGACATTTGGATGGTGATAGTCCCTGAGAGCACACACATACACACACACACACACACATACACACATACACGATTTGTCAACTATTTGGACAATTGACTCATTAGCAGAAAGGCCAAATATTTGCTGCCTCCAGCTTATTAAAATATGAGGATTTGTTGCTTTTCTCAGTTTCATTAAATGGAGATGTCCATTAAATGGATATCATTAAAGATATGTTCACTGTGTAATAGACCAAATGAATAACCAGAACACATTTTTAAAGTCTCACTTTGTAAGGTGACATCCTTGAATGTCTTCCCCCCCCACACACACCCAAAAACTCAAACTATCATGTAAGACAGAAAAGCATCAAATCCTCACAAATGACAAGCAGGAACTTGCTAGAAAAAAACGACTATTATTGACATGATTATGCAAATTGTTGCCAGTTTTTTTTTTTTATCAATTAATGAATTAATCGTTTAAGCTCTCATCATATTATCATCAATTCAAATCAGAAATAGAACAATATACATAGGCAAAGAAAGAGGAAATATAAAAAGGAAGAAGCCAGAAGACAACAGAAGTCCCAGACTGATTAAATTAGACATTCAAGATACAATTCATGCAAAGTGTGTTTACTACCCGCTCCGAACAGATACAGCTAACCCCCAGTACCTGAGCTCACCAGAGAAAAGCCCTCATGAGTGAAGATGTTATCCCAGCATCCTCCATGCAAGCTGAGTCAAGAACGCATTTTTGTGCTGCAATCAAGTAGGAAGCACAAAATCCCCTGTGGTTGTTCCAGGAATGCTCAACTTACCAATATTTTTTTGCAGTCAGACAGCACAAAAATACATTCTTGACGACCACTCAGCCCTTAAAAGCCCAATTCCTTAAATGATCCCGATAAGTAAAAAATATAATGAACTGTGCTTGTATACCTCTTTCACACGCAGTCACTCAACACGACTTACATTGGCCTGCAGTTCTGAATGCAAACCTGGTGTGAACATACAGAGTGCTGAGGAATCGCCTGTAAAGACACAAAGAGATGTGAAGATGGGGGACATTATTAGGCTTGCAACCATGCAGTCCAAAGAGCAGGGGCACGTTCAGTCTCAAAACGGTGTGCGCGTTTTGCTACGGTTTCCTTGGAACGGCTTCGAGATGTGTTATCTCTCATTCGGTGGGTGTGCCACGGGTGATACCCAATCAGCAGAGACGGGCCTGTTGACCTCGAGGTAATAAAGAGGCAGAGCGCTTGCGCACACAACCGGGTGTTCAACACATTAATGTAAACAGGGGAAGCAGCGTTCAGTTTCTATGCTCCTCATATCTGGAATAAACTCCCAGAAACCTGCAGGTCTGCTGCTACTCTCAGTTCTTTTAAATCAAGGCTGAAGACCTTTCTTTTTGATGTTGCCTTTCTTTAAATGATGCTCATTTCTTTACTGTTTAATCTCTTATACTGCACTGTAACTTTTATTCCTGTGTTTTATCTGTTTTTATTTTGAACTGTTTCTTCTGTGTTTTATCGGTTTTATTTTCTTTTAACTGTTTTTTTAACAGATTTTGTGAAAAGCACTTTGAATTGCCCTGTTGCTGAAATGTGCTCTACAAATAAAGCTGCCTTGCCTAAAAAAAGTGTGTTGCTACGTTCTGACGGGGCTGAATGTGGCCCTGGTGCACTAGAGACCTCTGGTCGACCGAGCTGGCTACTTCCTGTTTAGCGCCCTGTAAACTTCAATGGGGATTAAATCATTTAATTGTGCAGCTCTTCTAAACTTGGTCCGAACAGATCAAATTCTGATAGTGAAACAAGTCATTTCACGAGGTTGTGAAGCTAAAAAAAAAATGTATCCACTGATTTACAGACATCTCTTTCGCCATGTACTGTAAGTAACTGTTGTTGGGGCTCCATGAGATCACGTGATGACACAGAAATTATATTTCCACTGTGTTAAATTGAATTCTCGCATATATTTATATATTATTCTCTGAGAATTCTTCCTCAATCTTTCGCCTTCCCTTAGTAGAATTTTTGTTTTTACTTCAAATATAAGCTACCTACGTAATAATTATAATTTAATGTGAATTTCCATAGTTAGTTTGTGATTATTTGGCTAAAGATTTATATTTCTTACTATCTACCTTGCTGACACAACCACTAAGCTTTATGCAAATTATTGTGTAATGATGTCATAAATAAGCAAATGAGTGTATGATGTCACCTAAAAAAATACATAAAAATAGCGGTACCCCCTGAAGCTCACGGTATAATTCGAACACTGGATGATAGGGAGGAGTGAGGGAGGAGCCCTTACACTCTACGTTACGCACTTTCACTGGCCATCACATCATAGCCACGCCCTAAAACACCCCTGCTTTTTTGCCAATTATTAATATCAACAAGACCATAATTCAAAAAAATAAAGATCATTCTGTGTTGCAGACCGCCTTTTGCAACAGCATGTGTCGCCCCCTGCTGGAATTCAGATAGAAAGCAGGTTTAAGGAGTCTCCCCCTGCAGGAATTCAGATAGAAAGCAGGTTTAAGGAGTCTCCCCCTGCTGGAATTCAGATAGAAAGCAGGTTTAAGGAGTCTCCCCCTGCTGGAATTCAGATAGAAAGCAGGTTTAAAGGCACTTCCGCATTAGGGGCACTTCGCCGGACCGGATGTTTTTCCATTCATATTTAGAGTTGATGCTTCTAGCTGAAACGCGTTTGTGTTTTGCCCACATTAAATAATAAGATAACTTATCTGTGAGTGACGCAGTGTTTAGTTTTCTTTCATCCTGTCACTGCCGTGGACTCTATGCACTGTCTAAGATTTAGCTGCTAGCAGCAAACTACATATAACCTACAGCACAATGTACACACCGACACTTTGTGTTTGTTTCATAATGACACCTGAGTTCATGATTTTTTATTTGTATTTTCAGGTTTAAGGACAGACTGCTGAATTTGATAACAGTCCTGTGCAAAGCCAATGCTGCTGGATAGGGTTAGAATCGACAGGTTTTTGTCTATATTATTGTGTAGAAACTTTTTAGAGTGAGCTTTGTTGTAGACATTACTGCTATTGCCTAATGCAGTATAAGTCGGAAGGTATAATTGTTGCTGTTTTTTTTCTCAGTTTGTGCTTTTTGCCACTTCTTTTTGAAAATGGCCCACTCACTTTTGCACTAGCCCGCCCAACATACTATTTCTGCCTACGCCACTGCGTTGAGGATGACTGTGTGTACTGATACATCACCAGGTTGAGTGAGGAAACGGCTGTTTTAATAAAATAAGAGTCTATAAATATGCCAGCTCTGGTACAATAACATGACAACTTATATATATATATATATATATATATATATATATATATATATATATATATATATATATATATATATATATATATATATATATATATATATATATATATATATATATATATATAACGTTAACACAGTGTGTACAGTCATGGAGGCCTCATAACGATACAACAAACCTGCAGCTGGCACGCAGCCAGAGGGCTCGGTCGGCGGAGTCAATTTAACACTTTGACACTTAACATGTGATTGTTAAGTCACATCCTGTTTAAAGTTGTTTTATAAACGCAATACGGACTGTAGCTTTCAAAATTGTTGCTCTAGTTGAGGGTTTTCTTCTACAAGTTTCGTTACAACAGCGGTGGACTTCGCTCGACGTGCCCATTAAGCTTTAAAACATAACGTGACGTTTCCTGACTTTACGTCATTACAAGTTAACGTTTTCAAACTACAAACGACTCCTAATCGATATGTAACCAAGCACGCGGATTGATACGTTTGTCTAGGGTATGTAAATACAGTCTGTAGCCTGTCTAACTTACCTTGTTCGCTTCTTCTCCTTCCCCTCCTTTTCCTTTTCTCTCTCCCATTTCAGTAACCTACAGGTTTCCCTCGCGACTCTGACCTGCCCATCCCCATGACGTCACTCACGCTGTGAGGGCGGGGGTAATTTACCTGTGAGGCAGCCACACCGAGTACATGTACACAGGTGTACTGTTCTACAGTATCAGTACATGTACTCAGTAAGTAAAAGTATTAGCAGCATCAATTATCAGTGTGTTGGTTGTCGGCACGACAACAGTTTGGATACTTTTGTACTTTTATTTAGGTAAATGTTGAATGCAGAACTTTAACTTTAAGTATTTTTACACTGTTGTATAAGTAGTTTTACTGAGGTAAAGGATCTGAATACTTCTTCCACGCCTGATTTTCAGTAGTATTTCTACTGAGCACTAGATGGGGCTCTGTAGTTACAGTATAACAGACGCTGAGATGTTCAACACAGAAACAATGTGTGTACACGTGTGTGTGTGTGTGTGTGTGTGTGTGTGTGTGTGTGTCTGTTACAGTATTTTACAATTGTCTTTACAAAGATTGGATCCTTATTGACTTCCTCTCCCACATTTGAATTATTAATTAGCACACAATACAAAAATCATACTATGGAATACCGTTTTATTCAATATTAAATAATGAATAAATACATACACAAATATGCCTTTGAACTACATCATGAAATAAATACGAATATAAATGAATACATGTAATTATTCATATATAAATTAATCAATTAGTTAAATATATTAAATCGTTTCACTTTTAATTTTTTTCATGGTACTTTTATTTCATAAATCAACATTTAATTATTTCCCTCGACTTTTATTTCTTAATGCCACATTTATTGATTTCCCTGTCCCTATTTCCGGTTCTTATATGTAAATCAGGGGGCGTGGCTATCTCACATTCAGAACAGAGAGTCGTGGGCAAAAAAGACTGGCGAAGTGAGAGTGCAGAGAGAATTTATGTATTTATTCATTTATTTAATATTGAATAAAACGGCATTTCATACACCTAGTCACTAAAACTAAAGAGAGCCTAAAGGCATCAACTGAACGGGAGCACGTCTGAGTGACCCTCAGACTCAAGAACTACCTTCACCTTTTCTCCAAACTCGGCCGGTTAGGGGCTACTTTTAGTGTTTGGGGGGGGGAGTAAATGTCCTGAGGGGCCCGGGGTCTCAATAGCTCAGTGACAAAAGGTGACATTGGGGAGGGGGTCCTTTGTGCACAAGCCAATGTTTCACTCCCACCGCCATCTTGGCTTTTGGGTTACTGGCATACATTTCTGTCTTCGAGGGTCGTCTTGCTCGATTGACAAAACTAGAAGTATCTTCTTCTATCATCGGTCCGTCGTAAAAATACCAAACTTTAAAAGGTATTTGTAGCCTTTTTGTTCACTTCTCTGTCCGAATCTTCCTAATTACCTCAAGTACCAATGTCAAAGGTCAACACAACTGGCTGCATTCTCATCAAACTCTTCTTTCTTTCGTCTTCATTCACACCGTCACGGAGCAGCTTCCAGGCCGAGACAACAGAATCTGATCAGTAGAGTTTCAGCTGCTCAGCTTTCTTTAAAACAAAGTGTTTCTTACACTGATTTATTGTTATGAAACAATTCACACACTGAACAAAATTGTAAATCCAACACTTTTGTTTTAGCCTCCATTTTTCATGAGCTGAACTCAAAGAGCTAAGACAGTTTCTATGTGCACAAAAGGCTTATTTCTCTCAAATATTGTTCACAAATCTGTTAGTGAGCACTTCTCCTTTGCTGAGATAATCCATCCACCTCACAGGTGTGGTATACCTAGATGCTGATAAAACCGGGGGGGGGGTGGGGTCTTAGAAAATAAGTTGTAGATTTTTCTATAACATGTTTACATGCTTTAATGTAAAAAAGAAACACTATATTTTCGGATTATACCATAAACCTGCATTCCCCCTCTGTCTGAAATGCAGTTTTAGCGCTCGTCTCTTTAAGACCCCATCCTCGCCAGATGGCTGCAGATGTTGCAGCTGAAAACAAGTTAGAAAGAATAACAGCAGTGAATCCAACACCTCTCCCCTCAGCCTCCAGCAGTCTCAGGGATTTCAGCCCCTCCTTTTGTGCTAGATCCAAACCGCCATGAATGAATAACAAGAACTAGAGACCATTTTGCAATAGGATCCCACCCGCCATAAAGCCAAATCTGGCCAGGGGGGGAAAGCGGGGGAGCGACGGCCCCATCCCTACTTTCTACCTTCTACTTCCGGCACCCATGTTCGGACCCCACGCATCTCTGATCTTGGCCTTCATTTTGAACAAACACACACACGAACACACACACACACACACGACATGAAAGAGAGATGGACAAAAAAACAAAGACGACAAGAAGATAGACAAAAAGAACAAAAAAGTCAAACACATCAGTAGTCTGACTGATGAAATGTTTGCCCATTTAATCTGGAAAAAAATTTGTTTTCACACATTTTCAGAACAACAGACGTGATCTCATATGAACCCGGCAATGATTTTGCCACAAACTGAGTAAATACAAAGAAACTGCACGTGTACATGTACATATATATTTATATATTACCCATCTGGTTGACAGATCACAGCCGACATAAGGAATGACTTATGACTTATTGAAAATAAAGCAACTCGATAAAATCCACTACATTAAAAATGGCTCTGTGAAGAGTTAATCACAGCATTGTCGGCCCCTTCAACTCTTCTTAGAAGCCGTTAAACAAGTACTTTGTGAGTGTATACTGACATACATAAATATACTCAATTATGAAACGACAGCAAAGTCTGAGCTGCGACATGAAACACTTCTCACATGGATCAGGATGGAGGGAATTATAGCAAGTTCTGTTGTTGAACACAACACACAAATACAGCATCAACATACATGGATATATTGCATAAAGTTAGGGTTTTCTTTGTCAAGTATCACTACAGTTGTGTTTCTACCGAGAAATGGCTTTTTAGGTAGTATCGTCATCCGCTTCAGTAAAAGCAAGATCAACTTTCAACACTCAAAGATGTTCGATACAACTCAAATAAGGAATGTTTCAAAACAGCGTTACACATATTGTAAAGGGGTTTCAACCATGCTTCTGACACGCTATCCGACAGGACAAACTATACGTGATGAAGAGCAGCCGCTGAGCGCCTGCTCCACCCGGTTTGCAGTATCAACTCACTTTCCCACTATAGGAACTCAACCACTGTCGCAGGTTCTGCTTTTATTTCCACTGTGCTCCACCCTGGAACTAGTTCAGGTGACAATAGCTGTTGTTAGCTGAAGGTCTTTGCAGAATCCTCAAAGACTCTTTAAAAAGACATCTGGATGAAAAAAGGTTTCATCTGTTCATACTTTTTTCACACTGGTTTCTTTTAAATTGTGACTATATTCTCTAATCCAGGTTACTGGAAAGAAACATAACTTAATAATCACATCAAAGGTTTCAGTTCACATTATTACCCTGATGTGATTGGCGGTAACAACGTTGTACGACGATATGGTGATGTTAGAAGAGGAAAAAATGGATCTGTCCCATGTGATTGAATGATATAAAAAAATGAGTTCCATTTTGTTTTCTACTGTCCTTTTTATTGTGAACAGCGTGATCTTTTTATTTTGTAAGATAAAATCAGAGCTGGATTTGGTAAATATGGATGATGCTCAAAGCCCGAGATGGCTGTTCACATGCGAAACATATAAATTAGCCAATTATCTTGAGAAAGTCTCAAGATAATAAAAATAATAAAAAATCTCTTTACAGAGATGAGCTGTGGATTTGTTGTCTGCATGTGTGTGTGTGTATATATATTTATATATTTATATATAGTCCTCAGTCCTTCCAGAAAAATTAGTTTTTTGTGATTGTTGCGGAAAAAAGTCCATGATTGTGCGGCATGTTTTCTTAAAAGATGCAATGGAATATGCTCGATATTTATGCAATTTCATGCGAGGATATTGTGGTAACTTGCAAAAACTGCGGTGTGATGAAAAAGACATTGGGTTTCATAACGTTCCCATGGCAACAGGGGAAAATGGCTGCAAAGATATATGTGACCTTTTTGCAACGAAAATGCGGGGATTATGAAATCATGCAAGCCCTGGATTATTTTACACAGAAATCGGCAATTTATGCAGCAAAATATATACGTATTGGAAAAAAATGTGCCCCCCGCATAAAGATGCAGACTTTGGCTGATTATGCATTGAATTATGTGATCGCATAATCACATTATATACACATATATTCATGTATTTCTCTGAATGATTTTATGCGACAGGAAGATGTTTGCTAAATAAGTTTGTGGTGTGGGATGGGTCAAATGGTTGGCATGACACAGCAATAAAATTAAACTAAGTAATTAACAAACTAACTATAACTTAATAAAGACATTAAGTTTCAGTTCACATTATCCTGATGTGATTACCGGTAACAACTTTGTAAGACGGGCTATATGCTCCTTACAGCTGGACGACATGATTGGTGCAACCTAACGGATGTAAAAATGTGCGTTGCTACTACTAACCTCGCAGTGCCAGACCTTCCTCCACAGCGCTGCCGAGGAGGGTCTGGCTAGTCCACACGAATCGCGCTCCGATTCATCGGCATTTCTTCAAACCCATCACAATCATCTTGGGTGTCACTAAACGCCGGACGGCGCAACGGTGCCGCTGCAAAATAGCCTCGGGGAAGGAACTTGTTTTGGTGGATTGTGTGTCTGTTCAGTTTTAGTCGTGCAACAGAACACTCTGATTGGACCGATAGTCTAGCTAGCTGTCTGGATTTACCCTGCAGAGATCTGAGGACCAGGTAACCATAGTCCTCAGATTGGACAGATAGTCTAGCTAGCTGTCTGGATTTACCCTGCAGAGATCTGAGGACCAGGTAACCATAGTCCTCAGATTGGACCGATAGTCTAGCTAGCTGTCTGGATTTACCCTGCAGAGATCTGAGGACCAGGTAACCATAGTCCTCAGATTGGACCGATAGTCTAGCTAGCTGTCTGGATTTACCCTGCAGAGATCTGAGGACCAGGTAATCATAGTCCTCAGAAACCAGCCGCAGGATAGAATGCCAACACAACGAAAGAGGAAGGTGACAAGTGAAAAAGTCCTCCATATATAGACTAGGCTACTACTTTTGCTGTGGATGGCTGATGTGAGCAACCACGTATGGATTCAAACCGATCGACCCCGGGTTAAAAGCTAGCGTGTGGAAGCATTTTGGCTTCTATGAAGTTTAAAGGGACCCTGGAGGAGACACACACCGTACGCAAGTTGTGTCTAACTAAACTATTTGGCAACACGACAAACATGAGGGACCATATTTCATGTTCCTTGTATTAACAAAAGATAATGGAAGTAAAAGTGTCTGTTTATTTTAAGGATAATTACGAATTCAGGTTTATTTCTTTGACGCAACAAGATGCAAAGATAACGGTTTTAAAATCTCACTTTCAATCAAATCGTAAAGGGGTCTAGAGTTTCCCACCCCTAGTGTACGGATCAGGTCGTGAAGCAACTGAAACAAACTAAATATCTTTTCATCCAGATGGTTGGAAGAGTTTTGTAGGATTCTGTAAATACCTCCAGAACGTTGATATGTGTTCGCTCAGTGCTGTAATTAAAATGTAGAAGCTCAAACTGGGATGTTCCTTACGAATAAACAGCACATAGAAAGGTTGTCTCTTCAGTGACGTGTACCCAGACTAACCCGGCTTTTAAAACAGTGGAACGGGCACCCAGATATATATATATATACACACACACACCTTTACTCCTTGATGCAGTGGACCCGGTTTCCACTCCGACCTGCGGCCTTTTGCTGCATTTCATTCCCCATCTCTCTCCCCTTTCATGTCTTCTGCTGTCCTATCAAAATAAAAGCTGAAAATGCCCCCAAAAAATAATCTTTAAAAAACACAGTGGAGACAAAAAGACACCAAAGTTCGGTTTACGGGGCAGTAAGTTCCCATGATCAAAAACAACATTTAAATAACCAATTAAAGCTAAAAGCTGACACGAAGATGTGCGACATAACTGGCTTTGAGGATAAGCATCAAAGTACCAGTTATTAAAATCTTCCGATTAATATGTTGGTCACATATAACTCTACAAGTTAACGTAAATCCCAGAAAGATATCTGTGATTCTACAGTAAATACTCTACAGTAAAGACTACAGCAAAACTACGTCTGATTCGCTAAATACCGTTACATTCCTACAGACTCGCGTTAGATTAAATGCGTCATGATTCCTGCGTTGATTTTGGATCCATCCACCAGCTCTACGAAATCAAAAAATACTGCGATTTTAGTGATCGGTTGATTTAAATGCAGGTCGTTTTAATCTCGGATTTCTGACGTATAATCTCTGTTCAAGCTTGTGATCATAGGCAGGAGAAGCCGATGAAATACTGTGATCTATAAAGTGCATAAAAGTGGATACCGGCATAGTAACGAAATGATAATGATGATAAAAGCTGCTTTGACAAAGTCTGTAAATATGGCTCCCTTTCCGGCCATCTTCCTCACGTGTGAATATTAGTGTTGGTAACAAATAACAGCATCGAGAAGAAAATACTTAAAGGGTGATTCAAATAGCTTTTTTGGTCGTACATTGTTCTTCACTCTCAAGTTAAACGTCTTTAAAACTCAGAAGTACATTATAAAATCCGACAACTTACAGTATGCTGAATAAAAGTGGAGCATTAGGATCAAAGTGCCATATCGCTGTCTCAGAGTGGAGTACAGAATGGGCTGGACACACACGTAACGTGCATCCAGCGCCTTATTAAAATCATCCAAAAAAGAGGGTTTGCATTGCTTGTGTAGAGACGTTTGTATTGGACGTACAGCGCCGGTCCGGCAAAAGAGACGTTTCAGTACGGGATTTGGTTCTGGTAATACTGCAGCATGTCGTACGTTTTGCTCCTGTTGAAAACAAGATCATGAAAATATAGATTAGTGACAACCCCCATCTCTATGTTACAACAATTCTTCTCTTGGTGTTTGCATGAAAGGGATAGTTTTGACCTTTTGACCCTTGTGTTGTCCTCCCGGGTCAAAAATTTACAAAAAATTGACATTTTCAGACTTTATTTTTACTACCACTAGTTCTACACTATTGTTTTTGGAACTCATGGTCAATAACCCTCATTTATATAGAATTATACCTAATATTTGAGTTAAAAAAGCAGAAATTATGAATCATTTTGACTAATAGTTAAGATCAGAGGAACGAGCAGATGAGTTTCATCAGGAATAAAAGTGATGAATTGTATTTACAAAGAGTGTTGTATGGAATCCAATCCATTTTTTGTGGTAATTTGGTTAAAAAGAAACCCATATTTCACATATAGACATTTTTAAAGGGGTCAAATTTGAGCCGAGGACAACAGGAGGGTTAAAGTATGTTTGTATAAGCTACTTCTCCATAGCTACAGTAAGCTACAGAAGATGACGGTCGACGACACAACAGTTTGGAGAAGCAGGCAGGACTACCGACACTGCAATAAGCAATGTCCTGCTGGGGACTGGGGGGGGGGGGGTCATCAGTCAGTTTAAGTGGAAGCTATATTTAGAATATTTTCAATACTTTACCTTGTTGTCAGACAGCCCTTTACGATGGGGAACTGAACTTAAATGTGTTTAGCTGCTGCCCCCCATCCCCCCCGTCCACAGCAGGACATTGCTTAGCTTCCGTGTCGGTACTCCTGCCTGCTTCTCCAAACTGTGGGCGTGCCGACCGCCATCTTTAACCCTCCTGTTGTCCTCGGGGTCAAATTTGACCCACTTTCAAAATGTTTCTATATCAGAAATTTGGGTTTCTTTCAACCAAATTGTTCAAAAAAATAACGTGGATAGTTTTGTACAAGCATTACTCTTTGCATCTTGAGGTAAAATAAATCAGTTCACTACTTTTATTGAATTTGGGTGTTTAATTCGATTTGGTAGCATTTGATAAAAGAACGTTAAAAACAGAGACAAATGTTAAAAAAAACCCTCAAATATATATATATGTCTTTAAATAGTAATTAAAAAAACTTGGGAAAAAGCTTTAAAAACATTGGGGGAAAAAAGTGACAAAAATGTCAAAACAAAGTGCAAAAACTAAAAAAAAAAAAAAAAATGAAGTCACAAACTTTGCTTTAAAAAACAGGAAAAATAGTGAAAAAAATACTACAAAAAAGTGTTGATAAAGTTGACCAAAGCGTTAAAAAAAGAGTTTTAATTTAAATTTAAAAGTTTGACCCAGAAAAACAAAAAGTTGCAGGGTGGACAAGTAGACAACACAAGGGTTAAACTATGTGAACTATCCCTTTAATGTCACTAAGTAAAAAAGCTGCAGAGAGGTGGGATTTCTCTTACCTGCTGCTGAGGAAACAGCTTTGGATGACTTTGATAATGAAGGCTGCCGCTTCTTTCTCGCTCATTTGAGGATTAAACCGTCCTCTGATTAAACAAAAAAAAGATACCCATTAATGTTTAACGTTGCAATAACTGATTCCCTTCCAACCAGAGACCTCTGCTGCCTGTCATATCCCCCTTTCTGCTGCCTTTTTCGTCACCATTTACTTCCCAATAAAGATAAAAATGCAAAAATAAAACGCAACGCTAGAACAGAAGTAGAATTTGTCCTGTTCACAACATAAAACAGTATAGTAGTAACCAAGTATTTATACACATTTTGAAGTTGCCCCACAATTGTTGGACTTACTTGAGGAGTTTGATGGTCTGTCCTCTGAAGCATGGCAGTCCAGTGTCGAGCATGAGGGTCACTAGAGAAACCACTGCATCCATGTAGGGTCTTTATGTTCATAGAGGAAGCAACAAAGTTACACTTACAAAATGAAACCACCATGTAAGAGTTCTCTGAAAGAAGATGTCGAGTTTGGAAGATTGGAGTCAAAGGAAACTATTTTTATTCCTCACAGTTTTTCTCTCTTGTGACAAACCACTAAAGCAAAAGTGTTAAAACAGCATGGAGATCTACTGAAGAAATTTTCTTTTGCAGTTTCTCACCGTACAGCCAGATAGCCTCTGACACACATCTCCATGAACCATTTGAAGGGCGTGGCCTCCATCTTGCCCCCCATGATCATCACCATCTCGTCGGTCAGCTTGATGTCCGGCTCCCAGCCCAGGTTACCTCCAGGAGAGCTCTCAAACATGAAGCCAAAGTCTGTGGGAAACAAAGCTCACATTCAGAAGACCAGACCTCAACTAAACATAGTTCAGGTCCGTGTTTACACTGAACAAAATTACAAAGACTTTAGATTTTGCCCCTATTTTTCATGAGCTGCACTATAAGATCCAAGATGTTTTCTATGTACGCAAAAGGCTTATTTCTCTCAAATTTCCGTCACAAATGTGTCTAAATCAAAAAGCCGAGACAATCCATCCACCTCACAGGTGTGGCATATCACAATGCTGATTTAGCATGATTATTGCACAGGTGTGCCTTAGGCCGGCCACAAAAAAAGGCCACTCTAAAAGAGTTTTACTGTATTGGTGGAGTGGGGTGGGGGGTGTCCTGAAAACCTGTCAGTATCTGGTGTTATGGTTAGGGTTCATCCGTGAAGAGAACACCTCTCCAAAGCGCCAGACGCCATCAAATGTGAGCATTTGCACACTTAACCCTCTTGTTGTCCTCGCGGTCAAATTTGACCCATTGTCAAAAAGTTTCTAAATCATAAACGTGGGTTTCCTTCAACCAAATTGTAAAAAAAAATAAAAATAATAATAATAAGATGGATGGATGGCCATACAATGCTCCTCACAAGTTAAACAACTGATCAGTTAACTATTTTCATTGATTTTGGGTGTTTTACTTAATTTCATAGCATTGGAAGGAAAAAAAAAAAGAATTAAGCACACTGAAAGTGACATACAGTAAATGTAGGGGGGAAAAAAACAACAAAGACATTGTAAAAAGTGAGAAAGAACTTTGGGAGAAGTGAGAAAACGTAAAAAAAAATGACAAACAATGTCGGAGAAAGCTTCAAAAACTTCAAAACAACAACAAAAATGTCCAAAAAAAAATTGACAAAGAACTTTGGGAAATGGGACAAAGTGACAAATGTGTCTTAAGGAGGTTTTAACTTAAAATTTTGACCCAGAAAAACTAAATGTTGGTCTACGGGAAGACAACACGAGGGTTAAGTTGCTTACTACGACTGCAGTCAGGTCGAGAGCGAGAGAGAGAGGTATGGTTGAACCCTAACCAGCCTTTTATTGTGGCCAGCCTAAGGCACACCTGTACAATAATCATGCTGTCTAATCAGCATCTTGACATGTCACACCTGTGAGGTGGATGGATTATCTCGGCAAAGGAGAAGTGCTCACTAACACAGATTCAGACAGATGTGTGAGCAATATTTGAGAGAAATAAGCCTTTTGCGTACATGGGAAAAGTCTTAGATCTCAGAGTTCAGCTCATGAAAAATGGGGGCAAAATCAAGTGTTGCGTTTATAATTTTAGGGTGAAGGCCACACACACACACACACACACACACACACACACACACACACACACACACACACACACACACACACACACACACACACACACACACACACACACACACACACACACACACACACACACACACACACACACACACTATGTGGATAAGGTGTCCTTTGCTGTCCAGCATGATGTTGCCGTTGTGCCTGTCTTTGATTTGCAGCAGGAACAGCAGAAGGCTGTATGCGGCCATGCTGCGGATGAAGTTATACCGAGCCTGGAAAGAAGAAGAGGACATCAGAGATGTGAAATTCTGCTGGTGTTGATTCACGTTAGTCTCAAATTGCTAGACCCACACAGTTGCTAGTAGCCAAGGAGGACAGGGAGGATTTAAAATAAATAAATAAATACATGACAGACTCTTTAGAAGAGGTCATTATCTTCACTCAATCTTCTGAACATAGTCATACTGAGAAATCCAGACAGAGTTGTGTGGAGCTGATAGTCTTAATTAGCTGTGTAGCCATTGAATCTATTGTTCATTATTGCATTATGGCTTGGTTTGGTAACCTGTCCATTAAATTAAAATCACCGCTTCAAAACTTGATAAAAAGGGCTCGAAAATTAATTGCTCAAATGCCACCAACGCCTTTTCAGAGATATATTTATGCTATGTTATATTTGATATGGTATCATGCAATTGGGCATTGTGCAGTACAGAAGATATTGACCACAGTATGAGTTAACGGGAAACGTGCAATCATCAAAATTAGGTGCAACACGCGGGGGAGGATGTGATGAGAGTTCTCTTCTGTTCTGTGATTGTGAGGAAAAGTAGGGGGGGGTATTGGCTGAGGTGTATTAGATGTTCATTGAACCATTGGATGAGATAATGTATGATTATGTTTCTATGTAGGCTAACTGTATGTTTATTGCGCGTTTGTGCGCGATGTGTCGCCATTTCGTTTCTCGTGAATGCCCAAGATGAATTTCTCCTATAGGACACAAAGGCTTGTCTTGTCTTATCATTTGGCAATGGCTTGAATGTAACGGACGTAATTAATATCAAAAAGTTACACTACTACTTAAGCTTTAAATAAACTTATTATATTAACATGTCAGGGAACACAGATGTGTCTTTTTTGTTTGAGAAAGCTGACTTAACAAAGCTGACTAAGTTTTAAGTCATCATGTGTGTTATTAAATCAGTTCTGGTGGTATGCTTCTCTCTTTAAGCAGAAAACACACCTAACAGAGTGGTAAATCATCATAATCACTGATACGCAAGTCTTCTGGTTCCCTTTTGGTTCCAATAGTTTAAACTAGCCAGATATAAAAAAAACCTTCCTCTCTCTACCATCTCTAAACTAAATTCTGTGAGAAAAATACACTCATTCTGGGTGTATATTTGACCTATTTAATGATATATAATAATAATAATAATAATAATAACTTATCTGTAAAATCGTTTTAATTTATGTACTCTGGATCTATCACTAATTTATATGCATCTAGACATCTACATATCTGTACAGACATGATCACACACGTGTATAGCCAGCTCATTCTGGCTCACTGACAGTAATCTCGGACATTATCCGAGGACTACATAAAACCAGGTTGACAGTGGACCCCCACTCACTCATTCATTACGCTGAATAAAAGGGTGAAGGCCAAAAGTTAAAGTCTCCGTACCTTCTGAAAGGCCAGGGTGGATTCATCGCCGTACTGGTTGCGGAAGTAATCGTACATCCCGAAGTCAGTCTGTCTGCCGAGTTGGTCTCTGGACTTGCAGTCTGGGATGCACTCGATCACACCACACTGAGGAAAACAGGATCGCTTAATAAATACCTAAATATAAAAATCAAGTTCTACATATGCAAAGTTTTGGCCATCAATGCTATCGATTATGATTTGTTAACCCGTGTTGAGATAACGGGATGTAGCGACATGGGGTAAATAGTCAAAACAGAGAGATAACAGGTGTTAAACATGTCTCTAGTTTGAGCCATTTATGTATCTAAACTACTTTGTAGGAAATAGAAAAACTGAATTATTGACAAACATTTCATTGCAAGCATTTACTGTACTATAAAGATTATCTTGGGTCAATCTTTACCGAGCAAAGACTGCTTGCAACGGACATTTAGCGTATTTTCACATTCGTTTTTACGTGCAAAGTCTTTAACATTGTGTTCCGACTGTGTTAAGCCACACTTGTCCTAACACTTGTTGTACACATATACTCAGCAAAAAAAGGAAATGTCCTGTCACTTTCAACTGCTGTAATATTTTAAGTAAATTAAACATAGGCAAATATTTGCATGAACATTAAATGATGTAACAACTAAGACATAAACTGAACATTTTTCACAGACATGTGACTAACAGAAATGGAATAATGTGTCCCTGAGCAAAGGGGGAGTCAAAGTCAAAAGTAGCCCTCAGTATCTGGTGTGGCCACCAGCTGCAACTACTGCAGTACATCTCCTCCTCATGTACTGCACCAGACTAGCCAGTTCATTAAATACTGCAGTACATCTCCTCCTCATGTACTGCACCAGACTAGCCAGTAAATTAAATACTGCAGTACATCTCCTCATGTACAGCACCAGCCTTACACCACCAATTTACAAATGAACATCAATATTTTTAAAATATTGAAAAAAGATAATACAAATTCCAGACAAGTTCTATAGATAAAAAAAAATTATAATAACTCATTCATTTATTAAGGAAATGATGGTCCAAACTACTAAAATAAGATCCAGGCTGTAAACAAATCCAGTTGTAGAGAAGAGGAATAGATGAGAGATAAGAAATACTTGGAGTCTTACCCCTGGTGCGGTGGCCACCACTCTGTAGGGGAAGACAAACAGATCCAGGCCTACCAGCTGGAAAATATTCTTAAAGAGTCCAATGATCTGCAGAGCGAGCATGTCCTGGAGACAGAGAAACGCAGAAGGGTCACAAGAAAAGCCAAAGTATCCTTTCCCTGAAATGTCCCTGTGAGTAAGTTCAGAGAGGTACCTGTCTGCAGTCGTCTCCCACTTTAAAGATGGCAGCCTGCCAGCAAATCCTGCCTGATCCGTCTGGGTTCTCCTCTCCGTCCTCCAGGCAGTCCGTGGTAGAGCGAAGACCCTCCCTCTCCAGTTCGCTCACCCCACAGCGCTTCACCTTAAACTTGGCCAGGTAGGGCGCCTTGGCAGCACTGTGACGACAGAGAACGCGCTCCCATGAGATAAACAATACACAGAGTTTCTGCATGTTTCACCGTCAAAATTTAAGACCTTTTTAAGACCTTTTAAGAGCATCATGAATAATATTTAAGACCTTCATCACAACATCAACTAAATACATAAATAAATAAATATAAATAATAAATATACATAAATAAACATAAATACAATCGTTTCAGAATCATATAACTTGCACTTCCCCAAAGCTGAGAAGAGTCTGTGGTACAAAAAGAGACCCAAAAGAGACTCGTGCCAATAACACAAAAGCTGATTGGCTACAATGTAAGTTGCATGTTGGTATCATTTGTAGTCGTAATACAGCAATATTATTTTTGAACTAGCGGAAAAAAGACCACCACCACAAAATTAAAAAAAAACAACTGAGCATTAGACATAGCTTTGCATGGACGTAGAAAAATTAAGACCTTTTTGAAATTATTATTTAAGCACTAGAACACAATATTTCAGCCAATTTAAGACTTTTAAGACTTCTTTTTACCACTTTTAAAGACCACGCAGAAACCCTGAAAATATGCATAGATTCCTGATGTTTCAGAAGCAAAACTGCCTCCTTTACCTCTGCATGGGTGTTCCAGATTTGTAGTCGATGTCCAGCACTATGGCTTCAGGGTTACTTGGTAGGTAACAGCCTAGAAAACACCAAGAAGAGACAACAGAAGGCTGTGTTCAGAGACTCACATTGACGTTGCACTTTCTGTTTTATAGTGACAAATATTTATATTATTCACACTTAAATTACTTAAATGTTGGGAATACAAACAGAGACACTCTTCCACATAGAATAACCCTTTAATCTGCACAAGGTATACCGTGATATTGTGACAGTGTGATATTTTTGGTGAAGGTTATACCATTCAGAATCTTATAACGGCCCATGCCTACATGGAAGAGCGGGTTACCTGACTGGACTTTAATATCCGACAGAGCTTTGAGACAGGCTCTTTTTCTCTCCTCTCCCTTTGGAACCGGCCTGGAAAATAAAAGAGAAATCAGACATTAAATTACACCAAAACATTCACTTTGCTAAGGATTTTGTAAAGTAATGGTGATGGATTTACTTAAGAATGGCGGACACGTTGGTGATCTTGTTGAAGAAGTCAAACTCTCTCTGGTAGAAGTCTTTGGCCGGACCCAACAGAGAACCGGTGATCTCCTCCACCATCTGCTCCAACAGCTCCCCGATGTCAGCTACACAGAAGAATGAGGCAGGAAGAAATGGGATCACATCAACATCATTTGATTGAATTAGGCCTGTTAAGGGGTTTCCCATGAGGCAGACAATATAACTATACATTAAAAAGGAAAATATATTACATCCTTTTTGGTCTTGCATTGCCAGACCTTCCTCCACAACGCTGCGGAGGCGGGTCTGGCTAGTCCACACAACATACCGGGAAGGGAGAGAAATGTACTCTGGTTTATTGGCATTTCTTTAAACCAATCACAATTTTCTTGGGAGCGCTAAGCTCCAAACAGAGCCATGGCACCTCTGCAAAATAGCCTCAGGAACATGTGTACGTTCAACAGAAAACTCAGATTGGACAGATAGTCTAGCTAGCTGTCTGGATTTACCCTGCAGAGATCTGAGGACCAGGTAACCATAGTCCTCAGAAACCCACCGGAGGTTAGAACGCCAACACAAAGAAAGAGGAAGGTGACAGACATCCGGCCGAAAATGAAATGAAACATCGTTGATATAGACAACATCATTTTACAGTAGCCAGAAACAAATTTAGTACAGACAAAAAAATATGAGTCCATCTCATGTCGTATGTATATTAAAGGGGTGGTTCAGAATTTTGGACAAGTTATTTCCAAGTTAGCCAGTGTGTTTTTTAATCAGTGGAGACACTTGTCATCCAGTCCTTCCAGTTGTAGAGATTGCTGGTGCTAGGCTAGTGCAAGTCAACAATATCTGCTAGCCTGCCATTAAAAACAGTCTTACCAACTAAGTAGATATAGTAGTATATCTTGTTGATTCCTTTGTGCAATGTACTCTGCTTCTGTAGCAATGAGTGACAGCGGGAGGTAAATAAACTTGCATGATTATCATTAACTGGCTTTCTCGGTTGCCTAGGTAACATCACTCCGCCGCTGCTGTAGCCTGTGCTACCAACTACAGAGAAAAAAGTATAACTGTTGCAATGTGATGCAAGGGTAGTTTTATTTCCAAAATGTTTCTATCAACAGACATTTATTGTACATCAATAGTCTGGCGTTATAACTTATTTGCATGTACTGAAGAGTTGGTAAGACTGTTTTTAATGGCAGGCTAGCAGATATTGTTGACTTGCGCTAGCCTAGCACCAGCGAACTCTGCAACTGGAAGGACTGGATAAAAAATGTTAAAAATTGTCTCCACCGATAAAAAACACACTGGCTAACTTGGAAATAAGATCTTATGACCAAAATTCGGAACCACTCCTTTAATATACATACGACATGAGATGTACTCATATTTTTTTGTCTGTACTCACTTTTTTTTAGAGTTTCAATAACAAGAAATAAAATGAGTCAAATGAGGACAGAGTTTGTAATGTATCACACATCTGCTGCATTGACCTAAGTGCTACTGAAGGAGGTTTCAGACATCCATGTTATACATCAGTCATTCTTTTAACTATAAATGAAGTTTGATTTGAGAGAAATTCAAGGTTTGGGGTCTTGCCCAATGCAACTTCGACAGGGGACTGCAGGGCCAAGGATCAAACCGATTAATTTCATAGTTGACAAGTAATCATATAATCTTTGCAGCTCTAATGAAGTTATTTTACTGAAATAGTCAAATCTGGAATGGGTCTCACTCAATAAGGTTTGAAAAAGGCGTCAGTACGTATGCACAACAGGTTCCCACCAGTATGTTCTCAGGAAAAGGGAGCAGATAATTTTGAGGACTCCTAGAAAATATTAACATTTAAATTCCCGGTGCTCAAACGTATATTTCCATCCTCATATCAGGCCCTGTGTGATCAATCTAATTAATACCACTGCTGCTCTCGCTCACAGTGGAAGCATTGGAATTGGCTGTAAGTTAGTGAGTCTCTACTCACGGTCTTTCTGGTGTCCCTCCTCGTCCATGAAGATGTTGGTCTTCATGTTCCAGATGAACTGGTGGGCGAGAAGCTGAGACTTCTGGGCCGCCCACAGGATGTACTCTCTCACATAACCCATCTGAGCAGGACAAAGTGTCAGTAGTTATTACTACTGCTTCATGAATGACAATTAACCCACGCGTAACTCTCGCCAAAATGCAAAGCGTTAAAGCTCGTTATTCATGTTTACCTTGTCGTAACGGAGAGCCTGAACAATCTGAGGAATGTAGAACAAGATGGCATCCTAAGAAAAAACAATAAAAAACAATGTAATGTTAAGAGAGCTGTGATTACCTAGTGCACTATATCAATATGTGTATAAGTGTACATGTACAGTATGTCTGCATCTATGCATATGTATATACAGTACATTTCTTTTATATTATTTTTTTTAAATTTCTTTTCCTTCTCTCCTCATATGTCAGGTAACAGCCGCCATGTATACATGGCTAGCATGTACAATTGTATTTTAATTTTCTTTTTAAACAAGAACACTTTTGACTTTGCCTTTATTGATATGCCATCCCTCTATCTGACATGTATTTTACACATTTTGTACCACCAAGCGGTATCCGTGTCATGTTTGAAAACTTGAATTACAAAAAAGGAGAGCTGTGATTTTTTCCAAAGTTGGATTTTCGTTACAGCAAAAAAATCCACGAGACTTACTGGAGGAAAGGAGCGCAGGACTTTAACCCCGTACTGAGCGGTGAGAGGATGAGGAGGGTACATGCTGCTGAAGTAGGACAGACCAGTGGGCGGGTCTGCTGGAGCCCAGCACAGGATGTGGCTCAGCTCAGGAGAGTCGGCATCAATAGTGTGCCACGTCACCAGGAACTAGGGGGTAACAAAATAGGGAAAGAAAATACAAAACAATGAGGAATATTAGGACCTATATTGCTATACTGCTTGATTTGCAATGTGTATGTGTAAGCAATTATTTCTTGAGGTTTATGTACGTTCGTGTGAGTTTGCATGTTTGGCTGTTTGGACTGTATTATGTCCCTGTATTTGTTTAAAAAGTCAATAAAGAAAGTTTCATAAAAATATAAAAAAATAAAGCCCAAAGCTCATTAGACTCAGTGATCTTACTTTGACCGCCTCAGGAACATCACTGACAGCTCCGGGGTCCAGCCGCACCAACCTGGTCACTTCAGCAACAATGGCGTCATTCTTAAATCTGGAAACCAAAGTCAGAAATAAACAAGAAATCTACAGTCTGGCTGTTATTTTCTCTGGAAAAGTTTTTTTTCTTCTTCTTTATTTCCCCCACTCAAATCTTTATTGACATACAGTATTATACAGTATAAGTTTGTCTGCTTGACAATCCCAGTTTTGCAGCAATGAATTTTAAGTGAGATGAACAAACAGAGAAAAGTATCTTTTTAGATAAAACAGACAACCTTACCTTTTGGGGACATATTTCGAAATTGGAATAAATTTAAAGTTGGAAAAAAGTAAATGTATTACACAAACTGAGAAAGAGAGGGATAACCTGGTTGGTAACTGCATAGCCAGGTAAGGTGCGATACCCCAGGCTAGGTTGACGTTGTCCTTCCACTGTTTCTCCGTCAGACTGATGTATTTGGACCTCCAGTTGGCGATGCTGGTCTCCACCGACTGCTCCGTGGCGATGGTCAGTTCCTGAGTGGAGAGGGGGTTGTACCACACCGTCAAGCGCTCGATCTCACTGGCCTGGAGAGACAAGAGAGGACACAGAGGGAAAGAGAAGAGTGTGAAGATAAAGAGCCGAAGGTTTAAAACCAGAAAATGACAATTAATTATCAGCCCTCACCAGTAAAGCCAGCAACAGAGTCCTGCGTTTCATGTAGTATTTGTGGAGCTGCGTCCCTCTGTTGCTCTTCTTGGACAATCCTAGGATGTAAAGAAGAGACAGTCAAACCATGTGTCGGTTTAGGTTTTTAAGCCTTTCTCCATCTGTGTTCTTTTGTGCATTTGTGTTCTCAATGAATTGGGAATATCATTGGTTACAGCCCAGGAACTGTCGGACTCTGGCCGAGCGGGAGTGTTCTTACTCCGTGTGCACGGGCGCGCACGCACACACGCATGCACGCAACCATGCATGCACTTACATAATTGCAAAAGGGTTCTCTAATGTTTTGTCAGTTAGTTTTTCAAAATGATATCATTCAGTGACCAGAACGAGCCTTTGGAGCTTTGGATGAATGGTTGCTGATAATGGGCAATGTAGATGTTGCATTAATGCATTTATGTTCTAGTATGTATAGTGTATGTATAGAGATTGGTGGTGTAGTATGTAACTTTTGTCCTATCTTTTATGTATTTTGGCCAGGACTCCCTGGGAGAAGAGTTACTGTAACTCACTAGGACTTTTCCAAAAAAAACATTTTTTTTTTTTTAAATATTGTTTGTTTTAGAGTCTTTGGCTTTCCTTTTAACATTGTTCCATACACTGATTCCTTCCACTGTGACATGCTGAAAGTAAGCTGTACCTGATTTCTTGGATGTGGTGGACATGCCACTAGACAGCGGGTAGGTGTTGATCCATCCCTGGCTGCTCTGCTGGGAGCGAGCGCTGGAGTCCACGTTGCTTCTGAGGTCGGCAGCGTTCATCACCGACAGACTGTTCAGGGACGGGTCCTGATTATCTGTTCACATAACAAAAAATTTAGCATGGCCAAGACACAAGCACAATCAAACTCATTTAGAAAATCCTGAAGAAGAGAAAGCGCAGGTTGAAGTTTTTTGTTACGATCTATAAACAGCGAAAAACATCCACAATATGATTGATGATGAGGGAGATTCTGAAGAGCGAATGAACTGCATGACTCAGTCCTCTGCTTGTTGTGATGGTCATGCATTTGAAAGCAGGGAAAACCAGCGGTATGTACATGGAGGTAGAGGTTGACTTGAACCACTGATACTGGGTCAGATATTATTTTGTCTTGTTAAAAGATGCACTATGAGTTCCTGCATGGTTTCAGCACAATTTCATTTTTGTCTCAAATCGTAGGCATCTCTCCTTGATCCGCTAGCTGCCTGCCCCCTGAATACATGGTGAAAAAGCCCGGTCTCGGGAGACAACACAGGGGTCGTAAACATCAAACAAACAATAGAGGCACAGGATAGGCACCAACACACAACAAACCACGTTCCAGCCAATCACAGACAAGATGGATGGTGGAAGGGGTGGGAGTTAGAGGCAGTTAGTCATGACAGTTACTGTTTTGTTTGAAAGTGACCATGCAGGAACTCACAGTGTGCCTCTAATGCACAGCGGGGCTGAAGGTAGAATAATCTGATCCAGGATCAGTGGTTTGAGGACTTGTCTACCTGAAGCGCTTCGATGTGTATGACAATGAGACCATGTCTTTTCTCGGGGTCGTTGAGAATGAAGAGGAGAAGATTTTTTTGTAGTTTCTTCTTTTGATACCACGTTGACCAATCGAGGAGAAAGGCGGACGGGTGGGGCTGACATGATGAATAATCATGCATCTTAATGCAGCGGACAAATTTGCGCTTTTCCTCACAGCTGCTTCACAATAGGGATAGAACAAAACAGATTGTTTGCTAAAGTATAAGGAGTAAGATAAAAGTAGGAGCAAGAGTGACCAAATAAAGAGGATAATAAAAGCCATAAAAACATAAAACGGCTGGGTTTGTAGTATAGATAGATACCAGGATCTATCTGTAGCAACGTGAGGACAGATAGCGTCAAATCTGATCCGCGTAATAGCATGCCCCTGCTGCAGTGCAGTCCGAGCTCCACCGCTTTAGGCTTACTTAAGATAGAAAGAGGAGAAGTGCTGGACACGATAAGCGATCCAAATATCCCGGCAGAGAGCGTGCTCGGGGCTGGGATAGTACCAAGCTCACCAGGTGGGACCAAGTGGCACGCTGCCAAGTATTTCTTGTCGGACAGGATGCTGGCGTAGAAACGGATTACGATGCTGATGTCCTCGCGGAGTTGCTTGTCCCCTTGGGTGGGAAACTTTGGAGCAATGCTGGAGAGATGGACAATAAAGAGTTAGAGCATCTATAGTTAGGGGCTTTATTTTGTTTTTTGTGTGTTTATGATGTTTTTACTAAAGCTTTGTACAATCTAAGTTTCTTTGAGGTTGTATTTGGGCACAGACTTAGACTGCTTTGACTTAAATGCTAATGTCTGCATCCTAACATGCTCCCAATGACAATATTAATAGTTATTAGTGAGCAATAATACTAATTTCTACTGTTTGTTCCTTTGGTTCGTTTGGAAAAAAAGCAATAGAGCCTTGGATATTGTTTTTCACTTTTGTCTGATATTATATGGACTAAATCATTGTAACTGAGAAAACATTACACAAATTAATTCATTGTTGATTGCTAACCCTAACCCAACCCTAATCCTAACCCTGTGTGTGTGTGTGTGTGTGTGTGTGTGTGTGTGTGTGTGTGTTACCTGAAGTAATCAAAGGCTGTAGAGTAGATTTTCTCTCTGAGCACATTTCTAACAGTTGAATTTGTGAGGACATCAGAGTGGAGCAGAGCCAGACCCAGAGTCAACAGCCTGAAGCACGGAGAACTTCATAAAAAAAACATCTGCATCGCAAAATTCTACACTTCTTATTCATTTTCTTAAAAATCAAACTGATTGTGAAGACCCGTAAAAGGGTAAACCGACATTAAATGACAGGTAAGTAAACATAGGGATCATAAAACATACCATACATTATCTTTAAGCTGTGTGTGTGTGTGTGTGTGTGTGTGTTATGTACCTGAAACGAGGTCCAATGGCAGCTACGTGTCGGTTGAGGCTACTTTTAGCCCCCCCGACGTTGAGAGACATCGAGCGTTGAAGCAAACTGCCGAAGATCTCCACTTGATCTGCACTGGAATATTTCGCTATCTCAAACCTCTGGACTAGAAACTGGAGGGGGAAAAGGCAAACACATGAGGGGATAAAGGAAATAGAGACAGAGTATGTTTACATGCATACTAATATTCAGAATATGATAATAATTTGTGCATACTAATATTCAGAATATGATAATATTCTTTCAGACATGGCATATTACGGTATTATTCTGGGTTTAGATGCATTACTTGCACATGTATACAGCACATTCAGAATATGTCTCAATCAGGGTTTTTACTGCAGTTTGTGACAGTTTACGGCTTCTTGCCTATTTACGGGTTACGGTCAGCTCTGTGGGTTGCTATGGTTGTTGGTCACAAACCAACCAGCAAACCATTTGCAAGGCTGCAGTAAGGATGCATGCATAAAATGGTCATAAGGAGAAACACAGCTACATTTTAAAAAGGTCCCATGGCATGAATATTTCACTTTGAGGTTTTTTCTTATAAGGTCATAAGGGGCAAGGTTACCTCCCCTTTCTCTGCTTTGCCCGCCCAGAGAATTTGGCCCCCCCATGAGAGAGAGACACCATGGTTTTCAAACGAGCAAAGTGGCAGTTGGTTAAGGGCACACCCCCAGCCTCCACCTTTCCCTCCCCTCCTCTCCTCCACAAAAGCTACAGAGTCAGAAATGGCACGTACTAAGGAAAGCTCATTGTGGGACTGGCTCTAGTGGCTGTAATTCTGCACCAAGGCTAAATTTTGGGAAAGAGACTTCAGATAGAGACTTCAGATACAGTATTAGGGGACCACTAAGGTCTATATAAAAGAGACTTCAGATACAGTATTAGGGGACCACTAGGGTCTATATAAAAGAGACTTCAGATTCAGTATTAGGGGACCACTAAGGTCTATATGAAAGAGACTTCAGATACAGTATTAGGGGACCACTAAGGTCTATATAAAAGACACTTCAGATATGGTATTAGGGGACCACTAAGGTCTATATAAAAAGAGACTTCAGATATGGTATTAGGGGACCACTAAGGTCTATATAAAAGAGACTTCAGATATGGTATTGGGGGACCACTAAGGTCTATATAAAAGCATCCAAAGAGCACCATGTCATGGGACCTTTAACATAACAAAAGAGTTGGATATCAACTGGATTTTGGAAAGGCGACCTTTCCAAGAAGGCGGTTGAATGAACAAAGAGGGAGGTGTGTTCGCACAGTCCAAGTCCACCAGTGGTAAAGATCTTTAAAAACATGCACAGCTGTCTTCTTCGAAATAAAGGCAAAAACACGAATATTACGTGCATGTAAACATAGTCAATCATGAGAGCAAGCAGGTTCCTCTGACCTCGATCCATATTTGGTGAGGGATAACATCTGGAGGGCAGGGGACAGGCTGACTTTCCTCTGATGCAGCCAGAGGATCCGCCTCCACCTGAGCATCTGAGAACAAGCCCATCTTAAGCTCCACGGTCATCTGCCATGCTCCTGCCATCTCTCGCATGAACTAGGCAGCCAAGAGGATTTATAGTATAAATACAATACAAATGCACTGACAACATAAGGAATCAAAAACTAAAATGGTAAACCTATCTATGTTACCGGTACTTCCACTCCAACACGAGCGGCCAGCAGCCACTCCCAGCAAGCGATAGCCGTTTCCATGCCGTGCGCTGTAAACATCTTGAGAGGAGACCAGCAGAGGTGGTGCAGGAGCTGAGGGTCGCAGTCTGAAAACCAGTCAAGAAAAAAAACCATAGCGGCAATCAAACAACAAATCAAGAGCGCAGCATTTGGTAGCCAGGGCTTTAAATTTACTTTTTTGATCTCCAGCCAACATGGCTAGAAGATTTTTCCACTAGCCAAAATTCTTTTGCCTTCCTTTTTCATCCTCATTGTCCACAGCTCTTTCGGGTTTCTTAACTCAGGTCCCAACCCAGGTTCAATTCCGACCTGCTGCCCCTTTGCGGCAGTCATGCTGTCATTCCCTCCTCTCTCCCCTTTCATGTCTTCAGCTGTCCCGTCAAATAAAGGCCTAAACATGCCCAACAAAATAATCTTTAAGAGTGAAAGCGAAAGAGAGAAACCTTTGGAGCTGATGAGCAATGCGGCCAGTTTGAACATGGACTCAGTGAAAGCTTCAGGCTGCGTAGAGTCTAAAGCCTCCCCCATCTCCTTGACCATCATCCTGCTCAGATCGCACTGTCCTCGAACTGCCTGGGTGAAGTGGATCATACCCGATACCTACAGTCAACATAGAAAAGATGTGAGCAGGAGAAGCACACGTTTAAAAAGTGCTCTTAGTTCATTTCAGAGAGCTTCATTGTCCCTCAAGGGGACATTTGATCTGCAGTTGGCGGCACAATACTATTTAAAAACACACAAAAAAAAGACAATACATCATAGCATCATTTATGCACACAGAATCGGGCTGCATCGCGTTCCATGTGTGCTACGACTGCATTACAACTACATTTCCCATCCAAAAGGGTTTCAGTGTGCACCAGGAAAGTTTTTATCAACTAAGCAACCAGATTTCTAATGTAAAAGTGTTTGAAATGCTTGATTCAAAGGCGCTTTTGCACACCTCTTTTCTGGGGCAGTCGGAAAAGGCAAAGGTTACCAGCAATATTTGCAAAAGAAGTCCCGCACGCTGTCCATTACGCCTTGCAAATACTTTATTTCACAACGTTTCAGTCATACAGACCTTAATCAGGTCTGAAACGTTGTGAAATAAAGTATTTGCAAGGCATGATGGACAGTGTGCGGAACTTCTTTAACAAAGTTGTTTTGCTGGCCTTTTCCGAGTTTTACAAGCATATACAATCCAAGTTGCAGCTCATTTTGATGACAGGTGCTTTGCGGCTGAACTTAAAAAAAAAAGATAATTAATTAAGGACAATTAAATTGTGAATTTGGCTCTATCAAGACACAGCAGAGATTGTTGCGGCTGTAAGCAGTCCGACAAAATGCTGCTGCTGAGAGATACATAAAACACACTGTGACACGCTCAAGATTGTATTGCAACGATTTATTCCTCCACACGTAAAATACTAGCACTGCAGTTACCGAATGTATAATTACTTTGTGTCGACAAGTGCGGCGGTCAACAGAAAGTGTTCCCAGGCTCACCCCACTCTCTGTCAAAGCCCAAAACAAACCCTCCTACAGAGGTAATAACCATAGCCATAACAGTTGGTAAGATTTGGTGGGATTACCTCTCCAGCGAATCTGTTCCTGAGGTTGAGGGAAGCCATGAAGTTGGAGTAGTCCTTCTTCACACAGGTAGGCCTCTCAGATAGCTGAGTGGACTACAGGAGAAAACATATGAATTACTACTTCATAATGCCTTTTTCAGACATGGAATACAAACAATGCAGTCTTCTATCTATGATGATTTTTTTTTGTCTTTCAGAGGTATTGTGTCTATACATTTTCCTTATGGTTATATTGAAACATGACATCAAAAAAGAACCACGTTAGCTGATGTGCAACAGGGAGCATCGTCACCGCTGTTCTCCGGTATGGAGTTAGAAACGATTGATATAAGCGTGTTCTTTGTTCATCAGGGATGTATTTTTAATTATTTTGCAGTTTAAGGCTTTACTCATGACCATTGTAAACACAGGGGAAGCTGGCCTCTGCTCCTATCCTTTCAAATAAATCTACTCTGTGTGCACAGTTATAAGGCAAGACTGAAGACAGATTTTTCAAAGGTTTTATGGACAGATGAAATGAGAGTGACTCTTGACAAACAAGATGGATGGGCCCCGTGGCTGGATCACTAATGGGCACAGAGCTCCACTCCGAGTCAGATGCCAACAAGGTGGAGGTGGGGTAATGGTATGGGTTGCTATTATTAAGGATGAGCTGGTTGGACCTTTTCGAGTTGAAGATGGATTTAAAATCAACTTCTAAAAACTACTGAGATACTTTCTTTAAGCAGTTTTACAGGAAAGTCTATATCCTTCAAGAAGGCTATGCTTTTTATGCAGGCCAATGCACCATCACATGCATCCAAGTACCCAACTGCGTGGCTAGCCAGCAAAGGCCTTAAAGATGACAGAATAATGACATGGCACCCTTCCTCAGCTGACCTAAACCCCATTGAGAACTTGTGGGCCCTTCTTAAAACGTGAGATTTACACTGAGGGAAGACAATACACCTCTTTGAACAGCATTTGGGAGGCTGTGGTTGTTCCTGCACAAAAAGTTGATCATCAACAGATCAAGAAACTGACAGATGCCATAGATGGAAAGCTCATGACAGTTATTGAAAAGACGGGTGGCTATAATGGTCACAGAATATTTCTTGAAAGGTCAGAAGTGTTTATTTGTACATTTTGAGTTTTATTCTTAGTCTAAGAATTTTAAAAAAGTTCTTTCATTTAGTTGCCTAATAATTCTGCACAGAGATATTCTCCCAAGAAAGCCAAAATTCACTTTTCCTTTGTTAAAAATTCAGATTTGAGGTTTATTAACATTTCTGATTGACTGAGAGCAATGTATTTGTTACAATACAATAAATCCTCAGGAATATACAACTTGTCAACAAATATTTGCACACAGTGTACTAAATTTCGTGTGTAAACTTCAAGTGTAAATTCAGCTGTCTTTTTTATAATATTGTGCAGTACACAAGCACAGAATGACAAGATGTTAAAGTAGGACTCGCATTTAATTCCAATTTTGCTCATTTCTGTATGTAATCTGTTCTTATGAATATTTTCATCAACACAGTTGGAACTTCTGCAAGGGCTAAATATCTTCATTTGGAAGCATATGAAAAGTCAGTTTGTGACATACCCCCAGTGTGGTGCTCTGTCTGTTGTAACCAGCAAAGTGCAGGATGCTTTCTGTGGCCATGGCCAGGCCAGTGTGCTGGGAGAGACCCGACACCCAGTTCTGATGTTTGTTCAGATACTCCTGAAAAAGACAACATTAAGATCAGTGGTTAAAACCACATTTAAGTCCACCATTTTAAGTCCAACTTCACTTATTATTATTTTGGCTTTACATGTGGAGGTTTTGGTATTTTACACGACTTAAAAGGCAGGGTCGGTAATGTTGAAACGCTAGCAAGATTTCTCCTCGGAGCTCCGTCAAACCCCTCCCCCCTGCCCTCGTGGCTCATTGGTTCTTTCCAAGCGGGCCGCGAGGCAGTGATTACAATGATTATTAGTGATTACAGCAGCTGCGGATGACGGATCTTTTCTGCTCTTTTTTCAAAGCCCATAACTTTTTTATTGCTATTGGAGTGTAAAGACCATTTCAAACAATATATACAAAGTGTATATTGGAAAATGTTTCCAACCCTGCCTTTAACGTTTCAAAATAAATGTTACCTGCAGGTGTGATTTGGTCACAGATGGTGCCCACTTCATTGCCTCTTTAAGGATCTCCCCACAACGAGCTGCAAAATCCTTCACGATGCTCTGAAATTTTAAGATCCAATATGTCTTTTATTATTTTAAAGACAGTACACATACAGACGGAAACACATTAGAAAATAAAGCATATGGTGGTGAGTACTGAATAAGGTAAGTAATGAATAATTTATTAACGTTACCTCTCTGGCTTCATATGTATCTGGGACAGTGATTCTGTATGGCGTGTCAGGGATGTCGTAATAAGGTTGGTCTTTATGAATGTCCTGTGAAAACATCCTTATCAATGACATGGTATGACATGTGTATTCAGTATAAAGACAGAAAAGTAGATGCTACAGTGATGTGTAGTAGACAACTCTTACTGCACTGAGTGAGAGAGAAAGAGTCTGCAGGATGTCTAACATGGTCCTCAACACACGGCCGCTCCATAACAAGTGGGGGAAACTGAGGAGAGAGAGAGAAAATACTGTTGACGCTACCGCATTTTAAACCGTTAACCCTTGTGTTGTCTTCAGGTCAAATTTGACCCGGTTTTAAAAATGTCTACATCAGAAATACGGGTTTCATTTTAACTACCGGAAAAAAAATAACAAGGATGATTCCATATAACACGCTTCGCATGTGCAACAAAAGATCGCATCTCTTCTTCACCCACCGTGGTCAGAAAGCACAGGGGAGACACTTTAGTTTCTCTCACTATGCCTCTGGAGTCCCTACTCGCTACAAAGCTAATCCCCGTCTCTCTCTCACTAGCTCTACCACACACTCCCAACGTACACTCCCCACGCACATGCACACGTCGGCCCTGCTGTTCTCTTAAAGGGATTGACGCACACACCACAAGTGTAAACTTCAGGCCACTTACACAGGCTGGAGCCCTGCGTTTCAATTATTTTACTTGCCCCAAACTGATGCCAAAATAAATTTACCAGTGATTTTCTTAACTGCATATTACTCCAATGATGAAATAAATCCACGTCCTAGCCATTTTTTAATTTATGTCAAGTACTTAAGTGGCTGGGATGAGGATCAGCACCTCTAAATCTGAGACCATGGTTCTCAGCAGGAAACCGATGGAGTGCCTTCTTCAGGTAGGGAATGAGTCCTTACCCCAAGTGAAGGAGTTCAAATACCTTGTGTGAGGGGACAATGGAGCGGGAGATTGGTCAGAGAATCAGCGCAGCGGTTGCGGTATTACATTCAATGTAGCGTACCGACAAAAAAGATCTGAGCCAGAAAGCAAAGCTCGCGATCTACCGGTCAGTTTTCGTTCCTACCCTCACCTATGGTCATGAAGGCTGGGTCATGACAAAACGAACAAGATCCAGGGTACAAGAGGCTGAAATGGGTTTCCTGGTGAGGATGCCCCCTGGGCACCTCCCTAGGAAGGTGTTCCAGGCACATCCAGCTGGGAGGAGGCCTCGCGAAAGACCCAGAACTAGGTGGAGGGATTATATCTCCAACCTGGCCTGGGAACGCCTTGGGATCCCCCAGTCGGAGCTGGTTAGTGTGGCTCGGGAAAGGGAAGTTTGGGGTCCCCTGCTGGAGCTGCTGCCCCTGCAACCCGCCACCGGATAAGCTTATGAAGATGGATGGATTGATTCTCCAAAGTTCAGTTCAAAAGTCTTTTATAATATTGATTAATTGAAAAAACAATCGTTTTCGATTAATCAATGAAAAAAATAGTCGTTGGGGACAGCCCTAGTTTTGACCCGAGAGTACGATAAGTGCATGAAAGACAACACAAGGGTTAGTAAAAGAATCGGTGTAGTATTCTGAGTAAATGTGCATGTGTACTATGTATGCACTCTCACGTTTCAGCCAGGCCAGACAAATATTTGTCAGCCACTCTGCGGATCCTCTTGTGGATGTGGTTGAAGTTGACCAAGAGGAATTGAGCGTGGCGTTCCAGCTCCTCCTCATGGGCTTTGGTTTTTGGCTGAAAATATAACATCTCATAAAGATTAGGTCGGCAACTAATGGCCGATTACTTTCTCAATTACCGTATTTTCCGGACTATAAATCACACTTTTTCGTAGTTTGGCTGGTCCTGCAACTTATAGTCAGGTGGGACTTATATATCAAAATAGATAATTTAACTGTAAATAGTAATTCATACTGACTGACATGAACCAAGGGGTAAACATTAAATTAACTGAAACATTAACTTAAAGACAACCGAGAAAGACTAAACACAGAGAAAATGCCCCTAAAAAGAAAATCCTATTCTGCAGATTACAAACAGCAGGTAGTAAAATATGCAGCCTAAAACGGTAATCGAGCAGCAGAACGAAAGTTTGGAGTGAGTGACATATTTGTGAGGGACTGGCCAAAAGCAGAGGTTACTCTTACTGCAATGAAGAAAACAAAGAAAGCTAATTTTGTGAAATAAATTTCTAAATAAGTGCGACTTATACACTACCGGTCAAAGGTTTGGGGTCACTTAGAAATTTCCATTGCACTCCATTATAGACAGAATACCAGCTGAGATCAGTTTTTTTAACAAGGGCAGCAGTTTTGAGATTACATTATATGCTTACATAATTGCAAAAGGGTTCTCCAATGTTTTTCTAGTTAGTTTTTTAAAATGATAGATTAGAGTCAAAAGTACACACGGACACGGAGCCTTTGGATCATTTGATGAATGGTTGCTGATAATGGGCAATGTAGATGTTGCATTAAAGATCAGCCCCCCCACTCAGATCAGCTGGTTTTCTGTCTATGGAAATTTGTAAGTGTACCCAAACTTTTGACCGTAAATGTATATGTTTTTTTCCTATGCATGATGCATTTTTTTGACTGATGCAACTCATAGTCCGGAAAATACGGTAACCGTCGGGTCCATGAAAAATCAGAAAGTGAAAATGCCTATGTGGGGATGTCATCAAATGTCTTGTTTTGTTTCAACCAACAGACCAAAGTTTAGAGAAACTTAGTTTACAATTATATAAATCAGAGAAAAACAACAAATAGTTACTTTTGAGAAGAAGGAGAATATTTAGTTTTTATGCTGGAAAAATAGTTTAGTTAGTTAGTTGTAGATTACATTTTCTGTTAATCAACTAATCAAACAATTGTTGAATTAAGATACACTAGTTGTATTTACAAAGCCTTCTACAAATAACTGTCAGGGGCACGATAAAAGCATCTCAGACCCTTATGTAAAAAAGGGTCAGAATCTAAAACACACTCTAAAACAGGATACGAGTTCTTCTTCAGTGAAAACATCCTCCTTACTTTGTCAGCCATCATGTGCAGGAAGACCTCAAAAACCTTGTCGCTAACAGCAATCACACACTGCATCATGCCTGGAAAGAATAGATTAAGCATTAATGTATAGACTAGGCCTGCACGATTCGGGGGAAATCACGATTTTTTAGCTTAGAACTGATATCATGATTCTCTGCCACGATTTGGTTCTCATGAAGTGTAATGTTTATTGCACACATGAAACATGACAAAAAACAAAAAAATGGTGGTACTAAACAGATTTTTTTTGGGCACATTGCGCATCACCACAAGCCTGTAAACAGAGGTTTCAATGAAGAGAAGGGAGAGCACTGTAGCGCTTGGGAGCGCTTTATTTCATACAGTCTATGTTTAAAACTCACAGAAGAAAGTAGCGTTAGTGAGGCAGTCGGCTCGTAAAATTAAGTGAGAATCGAAGTCATTAAAAAAATAAATCTTGAACTGGGGTGAATCAAGATCATGATCTTATAACGATTTATCATGCAGGCCTAGCATAGAACAAAAAAGTAATAGCACAGGGGTTGTTTTTGTTTTCTTCTGCTTACCTGATTTATCCTTCTGTATCGCTCTGTCTTCAAAGTATCGGAACATGACCTGAAAGCGCTCAGAGTCCAGAGCGCGCAGCATCCTAACAGATAAAGATGAATAAAAAGTAGATATAAAAACATAATCACTGAACACGGTCAAGCACATAAGACAATATATGAGTCGGTTTTACCTGATTGTTCAAACTTTTTTTAATCCGTTGTTTAAATGATATTGTAGTTAGTATTATAATGAAAGTTGCTGAAGTGCATGCTGTGCACTCGGCCCCATGTAAAATAAGGGTCTCCCTCAGTGGGCCCCGAGTTTTAAATAAAGGTTTGAAATGACAATTAAATGAAATACTAGAGCTGTGCAATTAATCAAAATTTTAATAACAATTACAATTTTGTTTCCCATGCGACCACAATAATACAGTAATAGGCCTCCCGATAAAATATCATCACGATACAATGTTATTGTGATTTTAAACATATTCCAATTTATAACCTTTTTTCCAACTTGAAATTTTTCCCAATTTCAAATGATTGCTGCACAATTGGGATTGTCAAGCAGCCAAACTGACCAACACATACATAATAAAAGATCAATACTTGGCGTCTGTGTATCGATACAATATTGCCACTGAAAATATCGACACACTACAATGTATAGATTTTGTCCCCCCGCCACTCCTAATAAATACAAAAATGCAACATCTTTCCAAAAGACAATGCATAATCGTGTTAAATAATCTTGATTATTATTAGTTTTCATAATCGAGCAGCCTTAATATATATATGATGTAGACGTGTTGGCATACCTCATGTATTCCAATCTGTAAACAGACAGCAGATATGTGGACATGGCAAAGTCCAGTTTGTTGATGAGCGCAGCCACCTCCGGTGGAGGATCCAGCAGGTTGATGATGGTGCTACGCAGATCATTCAGCTCCCCCTGAAATACAACAATGAACATAATGAACTAATGCGTACTTTATGCGTGAGCATAGTTGCGCATGTGTGTTCTGTCGTACCGCAGTGACAGTGTCGTTCTTCAGTGCAGAATTGTACTGCAGCTCTGAGCGTAAAGGTTCCCCGCTGGGAAATGTGAGCAGTGGCGATTTGGTCGCAATCTCACAAACTCCCTCGTACCATTCCTCTGGCCACAGACCTGCAGATTTCAAAAACAACAAAACATGATGAGAATCCGTAGGAATATTAAAACTATGTCACGCCAAGTGAGGGTTTGCCTCATTCAGTTCAAGATAAGGCATTAAACGGTTTGCCAGATTGGATGTCTATACTAGAAAATGGGGAAAGTACCTGAACTTTGTGGAGGACTCCTAAAAAGCTATGCGCTGAGGAGAGACATGTGCGATGACTTATAGTGTTGTCATTTATTCACACTTTTAGGGCTGTCCTCAACTAAAGAAATTCTTAGTTGCACACTTACATGATTTTGTCAACTAATCAATTAGTTGATTTAATCAAAAGAGCTGTGCGCTTTGAGAGGTGGTTAAGACTAGAAAAGCACAATATAAATGTAGTTAATTAAACATCTGTAAAAATTAGTTTCTACACAATTAACCCTGCAAAAGCACCACTTTAAGTCTTGTGTTCACCAGAAATGTGCTCATAAGTTTCTTGGAAATGAGTAATTAAGCATGAATAAGCATAAAAAATGACTTATCAACTAAAGAAATCTTAGTCGACTAATCAACTAAGAGGGGACAGACCTACATATGTTTATTTGTCCATTTTGTTACTATCTTATCGAACGGCTTGAATACTGTAGTTACTGGGTCGTCTTTTCTGTATTATTGTCTGGGCGGGTGTTGATGACAAGGGGGATGGGGTGCTTGGAACCAACTGTACCTGAGCCTTCAACAGCAAATCCCATGACAACGGAGTAGAGCCAAAAGTCCCTGAAGAGCTTCTGCAGACGCGGCTTTGCTTCCTTAATTGGTGGCAACCTCTTAGTCAGCTAACGGCAGAGGAAGAAGAAGAAAAAAAAATAGATCTCTGTGGTTAATAAGTTACTGAAAAGCATCATCATCACCAAGTCTTAGATGCTAAAGACGTGTACAAAATGTACCTTTTTTTAATATATATATAAAAAAAAAGTTTCAGAGCTTCAAAGATCAATTGATTAGTTGTCAACTATTATATTAATTGTCAACTTTTTTGATGAGTTGTGGACAAAACGAGACATTTGAGGAGGTCATCTTGGGCTTTTGGGAAACACTGATATACTTTTTTTTTTTTTACACAATTCTCTGATATTTTAGAGTCCAAACAACTACTCCATTAATTGAGAAAATAATCAACCATTTAATCAACTATGAAAATAATCATTAGTTGCAGCCCTTCTAGGTTTTGACAATACTTTGACATGCTAAATAAGGGAGACAGTAATAAACACAATGTGATAAAAGCTGAAAATGTTGGAAATATCCAGAACACTTACCACTGCAATAACTGGAATTAGGACACCGAGGTTTCCAGCACTGCTTGATGCCTAAAGAGACAAACGTGGAGAGGAGATCTGGGTGTCCAGATGGTTCCAATGAAGTACTTGTCAAATCTGACAATTTTATGTAACTTTCCAAAACACGGTGGACAGGATTTAAACTTCTCTCTCAAGCTCTCTTTTTTCATTCTTCACACAACTACTTCCATCACCTTCATGTTATACAATCGAGTGCAACACCATACGGGCCCTTGAAGAGAGACTATTGAGCTATTGTGCCCATTTTAACAGTTCATTGTGACAAGATTACAAAGACATACAAAAGACACAGGGAGGCAGTGGGATGCAGCCAGAGGGGAAGCTATGAAAGCAGGCTTTTTTGCCCTCCCTTCGACTGTGGCCGTTCAGGACAGATTTAAAACAGTTTGGTCATAAAATGAGGTCATGAAGCAAGTTGTCATCTGTTCACTTCTCACTTATTTTCAAGCCTTTAGCCCTCTAACGACTGACATTAGCACTGTGTCAAAAAACGTTTATGTTAAACTCTTGTCAAGTCAATTTTATTTATTCAGCCCCATATCACAAATATCTCACTACCCCCATTTCCTGCATATCCTTTTTTTGTTGATTTTTTTTTAATGCATTTTATTGGATAGTACACACAGATAGAAAAGTGGAAAGAGAAAGAGAGAGAGAGAGAGAGAGAGAGAGAGAGAGGATGACACACAGGCTGAAACTTTCCCTGTTTTGTCTTTATCTTTGGTCTTAACTTCACTTCAAACCCCTAAACCACCAGGGCTGGCCGCAATGGTTTCGCATCAGGGCCCTTTGAGAAATTCTATACACACTACAAAATATTCTAGCTGGTGTGTATGCTTGCATGCATTCGATTTGTTGCACTGCACCGCAACAAATGTTGTTTCAGGGTAAACTTTTCTTCTGTGCCAACACTGTGTTCTCATTGCTGCTGTTTGTGTGTTTATGTGTGTGTTTGTGTGTGTGTGTGTGTATGCGTGCGATACCTTCAGAGCCGGGCCTTTGTCTGGTGCTCTCTCACTGGCTCTCTTCCCCTCTAAGCCCAGCTGAACAAAAAGCTCCAGCAGGTTGACCAGCAGCTCGTCGACCATCTGCTCAGCCTGCAGATTCGCTGCTATGTTACCCAGAGCATTTATCACAGCCAAGGAACAGTGTCTGCATACAGGAGAGGGACATTCATTTACTAGACTCTCATAACAAGCTGTGAATAATACAGAGGAATAGCATATTCTCCCACTCTGCATCACTTTTATATGTACTCAGCAACTCCAAAGGACTGTAACCATAGACCCATTTTTGTCTTTTTTTAGGCGGAAATAACAGAACAGGACACATAAGAGTGGTAAACAGCATCTGAAAACCGGTAACCTAATTAATCTGAGATGCAGCTCAGCACGGTTTTTCAAGTGTTTCTAGTCATAAATATGTAATAAACATTGAGTTTCAGTGGAGCATTATTCGAAAACAACATTATTATTCCAACATTATGATGGAAGTATATGATGGCCATTCTCGTGCTCAATTATGTTTCATAAGTAATTGCAGCAATTTATGGAATTTTTTGATTCTCAACTTTTGAGTCATATCTAATTCATGTAATTCCAAGACTGTTAAGGCACCCCAGTATGCCGAAATATTCAAATACACCTTTTTCTGGAATGAATGAAATTAACACATTTGTATTGCATAGGATAGAACCCTTTTTAATTTAGATATCTTGAGGTGAGAGCTCATGGGACCCCTTTAAAAATATCCATGCCAGTTTTTCCCAAGTAGAGATTTATCCTAATTTTGGAGCGTTATTTAGCCCTCTTGTCGACAATCTAGGATGTCATGGTTGTCTAGTTTCATATGCTACCCATATCGCCACTCTAGCTTTAATTCCCAGCCCGCTGCAGCCTTTTAAAGACAGTAATGTCGGTCGAGATCATCTGCGGTCCTGCGGGTCTCGGAGATGGTGCTCACCTGTATCCATGGTCCTTGTAGTCTTTGGTAGAGTAGACCATGGAGCTGGCTTTGACACTGATCTGCTGGAACAAATTCCAAACTTCCTGGTAGATGTATTGCTAAGTCAAAAAAAAAGAGAAAAGACATTTCTAAAACTCACACGCTTTTAAACAAGTTCTGTATATGCATAAATAATAGAGATGGGCTGCTACTAACAATTCTTTTTTATAGCCAATTGGTCGATTAGTTTCATTTCATCGCTGTTGTTTTGTCAATAAAATGTTTCCCAAAGTCCAAGATTATGTCCTCAAATGTCTTGTTTTGTCTACAACTCAAAGCTATTCAGTTTACTGTCACAGAGCGAGAAGAAACTAGAACATATTCACATTTAACAAGCTGGAATATGAGAAGTTTTTAAATATAAAATAAAAAATGACTCAAGATTAATCAATTATCAAAATATAATTATTTTTAAAAGTTGACAACTAATCAATTAATCTTTGCAGCTCTACAATAGAGATACTGTATGTATATATATTTACATTGCCTGTGATAACCATGCAGCCAAGCTGGTCTATGATGAGGACGTCTAGCTGGGAGGGGGGCTGACAGAACTTCTGCTGTAAGATCTGGAGGATGGGCTCCATTACTCTGGGGGTGTCCCGTAAAGCCACAGCAATGTGACCCAAAGCTCTGATGGTGTGGTCTGGGATCAAGTGAGCATCCCTGGGGAAGAGACGGGAACATCTGTAAATACACTCTCAAATTAAGACTTTTCATTCTCATCTGTAGTATAAAATGATGCTCACTTATCGTTTTCCTGGTAGATGTAGAGACGGTTAGACAGGCTGGCGAGAAAAGCTTCTACAATGACATTATCCATAGTCAGTCCGGCTTTCAGGCACCTGAGGACAGAGGGACAGATTGGAGAGTAAAAGGCTGTGTTCGTACCGGTGTGTGTGCATCAGGTCCCTAAGAAGTGTGCCGGCCTTTGAAGCCAATTTGACATAGCAGCCAAACAGTGGGATTCCAACTTGTGTGTCCATCACGTGATGCCAAAAGGCCCAAAAATACTTTTTCACGTAGAGTTATATAGTAAAAGACGTCTGTAAATTAGTAAATTAGGAGTTTCACAACGCCCACGAAATGATTTCATCAGAATTTGATCCATTTGCTCCGATAACATTTGGAAAAACTAGAAGCAGCGCACAATAAAATCATTTAATCCTCATTCAAATTAGCGGTGCACTAAACCAGAAGTAACAGTTGGCAGTCTCTAATCCGCATAATGCGGAAGCAGCGCCAATCATTCATATCATTTTATAGCCAGAAGTTGAACTTATTGGTCTTAATTTTGTTATTTATTATTAGATTAATAATGGACCCTGAGCAACTAATAGGGATGAATGTGGCTCCACCTCAAATGCTGTAGCTAGCTATTATTATACATATGCATCCATGGTGTGCATACGTTGTACAAGTGTGTGTATGTGGGCGAATTCACCTGCAGATGTTATCGATGGAGATGTCCCGCAGCTGTTCGTACATGGAGGGCTGGCTCTTCTTGCTCTGGGTACTGAGTGTGGACTGGGAATGTTCGTTGGTTACATGGATCTTTATTTCACCACCGGCTTGAAAACAAACGAGGATTTGTTAAAAAAATAAACTGGAAAAACCACTGCTATTGAATGATGTAGTGCTCAGTTACCTGGAGTGTACTGGCTGTGGTATTTGTACAGCTTCACCAGAACAGGTGAGGGCACCACCAAGAAGTCTCTCAGTGACGTGGTGACAGAGTGGGCCACCACAGGGAAGCGCTCACACAGACGACCCAAGCCCTGTGGACACAGACGTGTGTGTGTGTGTGTGTGTGTGTGTGTGTGTGTGTGTGTGTGTGTGTGTGTGTATGTGTGTGAGTTAACAACTATGGCTGCTCTCCATCCAACTGGAGCAGGTTGCAGCGGCTGGTTCTAAGTTCCAACTTAAGTGTTTACTAAGTCAAGGTTTACACACCAATAAATTAATGGAGCAGTAAGTGATTTTGAACAAAGATTGTTGATATTTGAACTCAAATGCAAAACAAACCACATGCTGTTTAGTGTACACACACTAATTTATTGTCAGCCACACCCCAAACAAAAACATATTTACGCATTTTGGTTAATTCATAATCCACGTTTATGTCCTTTAGCTTTACATGGTTTAAATGGAGTGCACTTTTTTCTACATTGTAAGGTTTTCTGTCTTTGTTACCATGCTCGTGGTGAGGTCCTTGTGTCCTGTGTCCTGTGTGTGTGTCCCATTTTGCTTTTGTCTCATTAAAGGAGGTCAGTTTGTTGACTTCCTATCTTGTCTTGGTGGTTTTTGGTTAAGTTATATTGTGTTTTTTGGTGATCAAATATTTTTATTTTATTTATAGTTAGGTTAAGTTATATTGTGTAGACTTCTTTTATAGGCCTGTTTTTTTCCCTGTTTCCTCATTGCTTTAGAGCTTGGTCTCTTTTTTACTGTATTGACATTATAGAAATGTCTCGTTAGCATCTTGTAGGCCAATTGTCGCAAAGTGACGCATGCGCAACTCAAATCTAAACTCTACTTAAAATTGGGGAGTGACAGCGACTCTGGAACTGTCATTTTTGGAAGCTTGTTATGCTTCAGGTACTTCCTGTTTACATAGTTGATTGCTCTTGATTGGACAGCACAATAAATGTTCACTAGCAACCAAATCTACCCATTACACATAAGGTTACGGCGCTGCACGTAAAAATGCCAAGTATTAGCTTATTCCTAGCTAAACTGTTTATGTATTGCTGGGAGGAGGCCTCGGGGAAGACCCAGGACTAGGTGGAGGGACGTCTAGCTGGGAGGAGGCCTCAGGAAGACCCAGGACTAGGTGGAGGCACGTCTAGCTGGGAAGAGAGCTCAGGGACCCAGGACTAGGTGGAGGGACGTCCAGCTTGGAGGAGGCCTCGGGGAAGACCCAGGACTAGGTGGAGGCATTATATCTCCAACCTGGCCTGGGAAAGCCTCGGGTTCCCCCAGTCGGAGCTGGTAAATGTGGCTCGGGAAAGGGAAGTTTGGGGTCCCCTGCTGGAGCTGCTGCCCCCGCGACCCAATACCGGATAAGCAGATGAAGATGGATGGATGGATATCTAAACTGTTTATGTTTCATGTTTTTTTAATGAATATCTACTGATATAAATACAGGTCTAATAAGATAAATATGACATAGAAAAAGTGCTAACATTTTAATACAGCATGTGACATGTTTTTGGCAAAGATTATAAAGGTTAACAGAGGATCTCCTCATTCTTATTTTTCCTTTTGTTGTTTAATAAAAACAAACAAGCAGTTACCTGTAAGCAGCAAATGAGGAGCGGCATGTGAGCGATGATGACTTTACTGGACGTCTTGGACTGCAGCTTCTCTGATAGTTTGGTGCAAAGGTTCTCAGCTCCTGGTGACAACAATAAACAGAGGAAACTTTTACAGAGATGACTTCTTGAGGCAGATGACTTCCTGTCTGAACCAACTGATTTCTCACCCTGCTCTTCAGTAACCGCCCACACCATGAGGTCCACGCAGGCGGCATTGGCCTGACAGCGCAGTTTGAGTGGGCTCAGTTCACTGTGGAGGTACTCGACATCATGCAGGATCCTCTGCAGCTCCGACTGGCTGCTGCTGAACTGCTCTAGCACAAAGTCATGAACCTCCTTCACAAAGTCCGTCTGAAGGTCTGGGGAACACAGAAAAACACATTCTTATTATTTATTGTCGTTTTTTTAGTACAGTGGTTCTCAAACTTTTTTTAAAGTACCCCCTGTGAAATATTCTCTGAGCCGGGGACCCCCTGACTAGCACAAAGCATTTTTTAGGGGGAAATAAATAATAAAGAGGTACATTACTGCGCTGCACCATAATAATACTTAAATAAAAATCCATTACTAAATTAATTAACTATTATAGTATAATTTTTCAGGGAATTATGCATGACTGATAAATTAACATATTTACCGTACCCCCTGCAGTGCTCCAAAGCACCCCTAGGGGTACACGTACCCCCATTTGAGAAACACTGCTTTAGAAGACACATTTGTGGCCTAATTTTGGAATCATCTGAAGACAGAGGGGGAAACTGGGATTCTTTACCTTTTAAATTGTACAGGGTGTCTCTTAGCATTTTAAATATGGCCACATACAGAGAATCACTGAAGGTTTTGTAGTAGAGACGAAGACCAGGAGTCAACTGCAAGAAAGAAGCAGAAATGTATTAATCAACAGTTGTGTCAAAAAAAAAGACAAACATCTGTTGTGACTTAAGATTTATACCTCTAGAAGTTCTGCCAAGGAGTCATCCAGTGATTTCAGAAACAACTCCGAGACAAATAGTTCAACCTATTTGAGAGAAACAAGTGAATTTTTTTAAATCAAATTTGCATCTTGCATCCAATTCTCTTTGTATCAAATGTGTCTATTCTGCCGCTGTGGTTGCTAACCATTTGAAGGAGCTGTCTGAGCATATCCAGAGGGACGTGAAACTCTCCAGAGCTGCTTCCGGTGAAAAGAGGGGAGACGGAAAAGCTGGAGCTGATGGTGGAGAAGTAGTACTCGGGGTCCACTGCGCTGCCATCGGGGAGGTATGAGCCTGAAGGGGAACAGCAGTCAGAAGTATTAAAAGCATGTTCCTTTAGAGAGCGGGGTTCAGCCTTAAGATTTTTTTCCACTTGTCCAGTCAATTGTTATCGGCCCCAATACTAATTGTTTTTTTTCTGGCAAAAAATGTGGACACAAAAAAAAATAAAGTCTAAAAAACGTTAAGCGTTTGGAGAGGCATCTCAACAGACTGTAGGTCCAACACTGATTGTTCACTATTACATTTTAGTTGAATTTAAGTGCCGGGGCATTCTGCCAGCATCTCCAAGACAGCCGCGCCGCGATTGGATTTCATAAGGGCGAATTGTTACATTTTTACAATGTAATCTAAAATCTGCTTTTATTTAACATGTTCATTTTGTTCATATGTGCTTGTGTTGTTTTCCCCAAGTGGTAGGACAGGTCTCAGCCGCTACAAAGAGGTTGCTGTTTTTTTTGCATAAATTGCCGGGGCCAGGAACGGGCCAGGAAGGGACAATACCCATTAGCAGCACCTGTGAGTTTATACAAAAAAAAATAATACATCGAAAAAAAGGGTCAAACTTAGAAAGAAAGAAAAAAAGAGCCAAAAACGCGCTAACTAAAAAAACGCCAAAAGCATCAAAAAGAACGCAGAAAAAAATCATCAAAAAAGCAGCAAATGTTAAAAAAAAATTTAATGATCGATTTTATTGATATTAATAATTTTTGAGAAATAACATCAAACGAGACAAGCACCAACTCACTTCTTGATTGGCCAACAGCACATTCAAATCATTCAACAAGCATTCTCCAACGAGGGCAGGAGAACAATGATGTCATTAATGATGAGATGATGCCCAAACAGGCAAGTAGGTTGTTATATCTACTTCCCTGACGCAGCGTTTTTACTTGCCCTGGGCCATTGGGCAATCCCTATAGTTGAACCCTTGCTTCAGCTCCGGGGAATTACCTTCAAAGTACTGCGCAGAGGCGTCAGCAGGTGAGATGGGGGTCAAACATTCTCTCTCTGGACTGGCCTGAAATCACATAAAAAAGGTGAATGTGAAGACATGTAGGTTTTTACAGGTTAGGTTCAGGTTTGTTTCTCTACTTTTCCCAAATAACCCATACCTGTTGACTGGAGCCTTTACGTTTTAGAGTGTCTTCCTGATACACCGTGAGCAAAGAGCTCGGCAGGATGGAGCGGAAGTCGTTGAAGGACCGCCGGTGCGTTGCATCACTATCATCGCTCGTAGACGGCACGGGAGTAACCGGTCGGGGGAACAGCTTGGACAGTAACGGCTCGTCTGTGTTGCTGTATCGGCCAAAAGCTCGGGCAACACCGAGCAGGGTGGGAACAGTGTACCTGCACAGGTATTCTGCACAGAAAAAAGGATCACGGAAGTTAGAGCGCTTTAAAATATTAATACGCAGAGCAGCTAAGTGAGTGAGTTAGTAAAATGTATTTATAGAGTGCTTATCACAGATAAGTCACGAAGAGCTTTACCTAAAAACATAAAATATGAAACATATTAAAAACAATACACAGTTTAAATTTTAAGGCAATACATAAAATAAAGTGCAGACAGGCCAATCAAAAGCCTGTTTAAAAAGGAAGGGCTACATTACGAGGTCCCATGTGTAGGAATTTCTCCCATCTAGCGTTGAGATCATATATCGTAATCAACTCTCTTGCGCCACGCAGTACAAAGTATTACGTATTACAGCTACGGTATCCTTCATGCTTCACAAAGCCGGTCTTTTGCTTTTTTCAATCTCCTTTTTCTTTTTCTGGGCAAAGAAGGTGACTCCTGTTCCTGAAATTTGGTTTTTGAATATGTGTTGTCCTCCATGTTTCCTATATATAGAGCAGCATGCCCTATTTGTCCCATAATGGCTAACGTCCAACGTTTCAAGATGGTGCAACAATATGGAGCGTCTATCCCAGTTCATGCGAATGCAAATGTAAAATTTCAAGCCAAAAGGAATACTTGGAATTGATAGTCGTGGTAAATATTTATGAATAAAGACAAGTGTGTGAACGGGTAACACAGAATTTGATAATGAACAACTAACACAGGTTACACACTGGGCCTGATTTTTAAAAGAGTGCACATAAATGTTATGTCGGTACCTTTATCATGAGCCTCTGGATTCCTGCAGATACCTTGCAGGACTTGCATGATGTCCATGATCGCCTCCAGGATCTGACAAAGATGTAACATCATCATATTCTCCGACTCAACCGTCCACACCAAAAACAAAGTATTTACAGGGTTCCCATCTTGCCATTTCAAGGACCTTTAATACAATGTCCATGACTATTCGCAACATATACACACACAAACAGAACTGTATAGTATCCTTTACTCCAAATTTTTATTATTGTATGAAAAGAAACATCAACCTTTTCTAATCTCTGGTAGTTGGTTACAATGATCTTCACTTCAAATACTTCAAACTACAGGCTAAGGCTGCACAAATAATCACAATTTTATCGAAATCGCAATATTCAATATCCAAATTGCAGAGGGGCGCAATATTTGCTAACGGTAAAATAATATAAATAGCCTACAAATCCTAACCTACAGAAAACATCTTTGTTTGGTACAGATCCTTGCAAATCACACTATAATCACTTAAATTTTTTAAGATTTAACATTAGTCAATAAAAAAAAAAGAGAATAATGATTTATGTGTGTGTGTGTGTGTGTGTGTGTGTGTGTGTGTGTGTGTGTGTGTGTGTGTCTGTTTCTGCATGTGTTGTTTTGTCTCCCTCCCTCCCTCCCGTTTTTCCTCTCTGTGTTTTTGTGGCCCTGGGATGCGTTCCTATGTCTCAGTGTGTTGTTTGTAACGGTTTGTGAATGTTATGTTTTCTGAATAAAAAATTATTTTTATTTTTTTAAATTGATCACAAAATAAAAAAAATTAAAAACGTACGTGCTGGACAACAAAACACTGTTGACATCAACAGCTACGGAAAATACAGCCGTTGTGTTACATGACGTGAAATGTTATCCACAGAAGATTACTGTAAAAATTAATTTAATCAAATCTAAGTCCATGACTTTTCCAAAGGTCTTCGTTCTGTGCAATATTCAGCTGAAGCTAAAGGGGGTCTCCCCCAAACTTCACGTCTTGTAAGTACAAAATTCTGTCTCAATGTTTCCACAGACAGCTGTAGCAGAGGGATAGCATCCAAATAAGGGAATTTAGTTCTAGAAGGACACCTCTCTCTCTCTCTCTCTCTCTCTCTCTCTCTCTCTCTCTCTCTCTCTCTCTCTCTCTCTCTCTCTCTCTCTCTCTCTCTCTCTCTCTCTCTCTCTCTCTCTCTCTCTCTCTCTCTCTCTCTCTCTCTCTCTCTCTCTCTCTCTCTCTCTCTCTCTCTCTCTCTCTCTCTCTAAAAATCAGATAAAAGGCCCGGCTCGTAACATTAATATGCGTCCCCCACAGCCTGCCTATGGCCCCCCCCAGTGGCTAGAAATGGCGATAGGTGTAAATCGAGCCCTGGGTAAATGAAATGTCAGATGGGCCGATCTGGAATCCTTCCCCTTATGAGGTCATAAGGGGCAAGGTTACCACCCCTTTGTCTGCTTTGCCCGCCCAGAGAATTTGGCCCACCCATGTGAGAGAGACACCATGACTTTCAAACGTTATATAAAGTTATAGACTCAAAAAAAGAGACTTCAGATACAGTATTAGGGGACCACTAAGGTCTATATAAAAGAGACTTCAGATACAGTATTAGGGACCACTAAGGTCTATATAAAAGAGACTTCAGATACAGTATTAGGGGACCACTAAGGTCTATTTAAAAGAGACTTCAGATACAGTATTAGGGGACCACTAAGGTCTATATAAAAGAGACTTCAGATACAGTATTAGGGGACCACTAAGGTCTATATAAAAGAGACTTCAGATACAGTATTAGGGGATCACTAAGGTCTATATAAAATTAATCTTCAAGTTTCCTGTTTGCAAAGATTTGCAGGGAGATTTTCCCCGATCTCTCACATTGGAATATCATCAGGAAGGAGTCTCTTCACAGCAAACAGGATAAGAAGGAACAATATCAGCAACACACTCACCTGTCCTCTGAAGGTCTCGTCACGTTGGGCAACGTCTGAGAGTAGCGTTACAAGACCAAAGGTGAAGTTCTCTGCGACAGGAAGGACCTCTGCAGGACAGGACGACATTTGATTTTCTTTTTTTTTATTTGCAAAATAAAATAAAAAAAACAGAATCATTAAAAAGAAAAGAAAGATTGTGCAGGTGAGATTAGAAAAACCTCTAGGGGCCTAAAGAAGGAATATCCCCTAAGGAAGAGTAAAAAATAATATTATGAGCAATTACAAAAGTCCTGAAATCTACAAAATTAACACAAGGCAGCATGGACACAACAAAGGCATAAAATAAATCACAGAAATATAGATAAAATGAGGATGTGTGGACATATGTGTGTATGTGTTAGTACAGGGAATATAAAAAAACAGCACCCTAAATTGTATTCAGGCATCCATACTTAATGCACATTGAATAACAGACAACTATTTTGACAATTTTAGGATCTAGTTAATATTGTTTCGAATTGAAAGGTGTATAGTTACCCCTTCCTTTGCGTTCTGAGCTTTCTTCAATCCACTGAACTTTAGGAAGCCCTTTAAGCAACCCAAGCAGGTAGGGGACAATCGTATCTTTATGCTGCAACAGAAGTAATCCACAGCATGTTATTTGGTACATATAGAGTTACCACGGTTACATCAGCATCCTGTAAAGTCGCTGTTAGCTCCACAAATGTACCATGAAGTGGAGGGGTAAGTAAGTACAACGCTTTACCTGCAGGTTTGACTCAACCAGAAAGATGCCGAGCGCAATGACAGCATCTCTCCTCCTCTCATCCAGCTGGAAGACTCCTCTGAAGTCCACGGGACACATGCATTGAAGCTTCTGGACCTGTGGGAGGACAACACACACATGGGTCAGAGCTACTGCTTATTTGATTAGGATGAACTGTAAGCATAAATTATTTGGCTTAGGTATCAACCAAAACAGTTTTTTTTAAGACCAATTTTACCAATACCAATTATTAGATTAGATTATTAGATATTTATTCTTTGTTTTGTGCAAAGTGGAGCATGTTGTGCGTGGACATTGGACCGGAAGCTGTTTTATTAATCACTGTTGTATTGGTGTCATGTAATGCCATGTGGGATGGGCCACATAATTGCATGACACGTAATTAAAAGTATCAATCAATCAATTAACATTTAGTGAAACAGATAACCACTATTTGGAACCATATGCATTTACAATGAAAATTAAAATCTTTAAAGAGACGATATTGTGCTCATTTTCAGGTTCATAATTGTATTTAGAGGTAATTGTCCTATTATTGTCCTAGTATAGTCCTATTGTCCTATTATAGTCCTAGTAGTTTGTAGTAATTTACAGGTGCCAATAGATGGCAGTGGCTACATTGGATGCCCTTCTGGCTGTGGTTGTTTGGTGAAATGTCTCTCATGGGTGGGCCAAATTCCCTAGGAGGGCAAAGAAGAGAAAGAGGAGGTAACCTATCACCATTTCTAGCCACTGGGGGACCATAGGCAGGCTGGGGGATGAGATGTGTACTGTAATGTGTAATGTAACATCTTTTTGTTACAATGGATTTCATTGAATTGGTATGGAAACAAATATCGCTCAGGAACAGGTATTAAAGTCACAGTATCGGTACTGGAATCAAACTTTTTTTTTTTAACAATACCCAGTCCATTGCAAGATGAATCATTAGCCTAGGCTTACATCTTTTAATGGGACTTAAAGTTGGTTGCCACCCTTACGTGATCCATTAGACCGCCTGTCATGCCCTAGTAGATTAACCTGTTCCTTGTACAGTAAATGTCAGTACAGTGCACACAGTACACTGGAGATGACAGCTTTATTTTTAATACTTTGAGACTTGAATAACAGCTGATCTCTGGTTTTCTGTATGTCAACCAGTTTGTGGTAATTTAACAGAAAATGCTCCATGACAGCACGATATAAACAAGATTTTGACACAGGGCCAGGAGCCAGTCGATATAGTACATTAGTGGTGAAATTCCCAGACCAATTGATATAAAATGATAAAATTAGCAAAAAGCTACTGACAGAGTGAAGCTGGGGCTTGTGGAGCCCTGCGGCAACTGCTTGTTTTGCCTGGTTGGAACTGTTAATATTGATTGTTCCTGTGGGACACCAACAACCTCACTTTGTCACTCAAAAATGCTGCAATTATTTTATTATAGATACATTGATCCACCCCGCATACAGTGGCTTGCATAGGTTTACACATCCATGCTAAAGTACACATGGTCAGTTAGCCTAATAGCTGGTTTGATTTGTATTGAGAGATGATCTTATGGAAACCATGCATAGCTCTATGTATGGTGAAGGGTACGTGATGATGGGGGGGGCTATTTTAATTCCAAAGATAAAGGGAACTTTATCAGGATGCATAGTATCCTAATCCATGAAATAACTGGCCTTTAATAATAAAAATCTGCCTGCGTCTACGTGAATTTAACATATGGATGCGTATACTTCTGCCTCCTGCATTTTAAGGAAGAACATTTATTTATTTATGATACATTATTCATTCACAAAGAAAAGTGGTGTCCTTAAAAAATTAAATTGGATTTTTTATATTTCTTTTAATTAAGGCATTAAGATCAATTTCCAAAAGAGTATTTTGTATTCCTCTTTTTAGTCAACTTTAGCATGGGTGTGTGAAGTTATGCAATCCACTGTAAATAGGCAATACATGTTATTGCTTTCTAAACACTACAACTGAATAAACTGGTTCTTGTATATTATAAGGAATATTGGACACTGGCCTCAAAGACAGACAGTATGCTGCAGGTTTGTGGACTCACACTTGTTACCTTCCCTCAGCTTTCAATCAGACATTAAAGCTGCAAATAACGATTATTTTCGTTATGGATTAATCAGACAGTTGCCATTGACTAATTAAGTTTCTTGTATAACCGGTATAAACGACAGCCAAGCTAAGATTCATTATTAAACCATTAATTCCAAAGGTTACGTTAACGTTGTGTTGTCCTCCCGGGTCAAAAACGGACATTTTTGTCCGTTTTTCAGACTTTTTTAATTAGTTTTCACCAACACCACCTTACTACCACTAGTTTTACACTACTTTTAGGAATTAATGGTCATGGTTCAATGGTCATTTATATAGAATTATACCTAATATTTGAGTAAAAAAAAAAAAAAAGAGAAATTATGAATTATTTTGACTAATGACCATTTTTTGGTTAAAAAGAAACCCATTTTTCAGATATAGACATTTTTTAAAGGGGTCAAATTTTACCCGAGGACAACAGGAGGGTCAACATCGTTCACATTTGGGGAAATATGAGCTGCCTTCCTCTTTTCTTTATAGAGAAGATTAGCCACACGTTCAAAACAGCTAACGACAGCCACCTCTGAAGTCAGTTACTAGTTGCTAACGTTACCGTGTCGCCATTACATCTTAAAATGGCAACGTAATTCATACATTAGCAAACGTAAAAACGTGTTTTCTGTGTTTTTAAATACATAACGCAAATCCCACCGGTAGAGAAGCGAAGTTAGGGAAGGGCCTTTCACGTCAAGGACTCTTTTGACAGGTATTAGCTTGTTTCTGTGGTTAGCTGTCGCCACGTAACGTAACGTTATAGCGTTACCTTTTCTATCGGCGCCTGCCGGTGAGCTGCCAACGACCGTGCCAAAGACAAGACGGTGTTGAAGTAAAATCCTCTGCTTCCCCCTCCATTCAGAGACATGTTTAAAGATGCCCTAATACAGTCAAACAAAAACAAACATCTTCTTCTTTCATTCGTCCTGAGGAGGAAGTCCGCACTGACAACTACGGCAAGCGCAGGGTGGCTAAAAAGCGCAAAGCAAGGTCACAGCAAACGCGTTAAGAACCAGTGGTGGAATGTGGCTATTATCGTATATTTACTTAAAGTCACAATCCTTATAATAAGCTTTCAGTCCTGGAGGATTTAAAATTCATGTTTGAGTGAAAACAATGTACTACGCAGAGAGTTTTGGGGCATAAAAACAGAATGAATCTCATGTTATTTTTAATGTCTGGAGTCTTGATACATTTTTCCTTTTTCTTTTAAGGCACCAAATGACTATTCTGTTTTTAAACACAACATATTGAGAGTATATGGATACATACAATGACCAACCAAGCAGAAATTGATAGTTATGCATGAGCTTCAAGTTTTTAAGAATTGTGTGCATAGTTCAATTTGTGTGTGTGTAAATATAATGGAGAAAACTGTAATACATGATTTTTTTCTAGGATATGTCACGCTAGACACAGTTCAAATACTACAAATAAATATTGCAATAAGCCCAATTACATTTATGTTGCCTCCTTCAGTAATAGTGACTTCATTTATTTAAATGAAAATATTCTAGATCACAGCTTTAAGCACAATTTTAAGGTACTTGTACTTTACTTGGGTATTTCCATTTGATGTTACATTACTACTCCACTACATTTCAATGGCAAATACTTGTACTTTTCATTCCACTATACATGTCTTTTTAACTTTGCAGATTCACATGATTTATACAAATTATAATTAACAAAAAATGTTATGATGTTATGATGTATTATCAGTTAAGCTTCCTGACAGTGTACATTAATGTGATATTGACACATCAATGCTAATATCTATGGTTCTAAAATAGGCCATTCTGCATAAGGACTACTTTTTACTTTTGGTACTTTAAGTATATTTTAGTGCGGATATTTCTGTACTTTTCCTTAAGCAAGACCTTTACATGTAACTGAGTATTTACACTGTGGTATTACTACTCAGAGTCCTTCTTCTGCTAAGAACAAACACTGTAATCCTTAAAGTAATTACATGAGACCAGTGTGACAGTTGAAATGAACACAACACAATGAACAATCTGATCCAATGTTTATTTGTGAGCATCCATGTTAGAATTAATTAGACTAAAGGCACAAGACTTGGTTTTAACTACTGGAGTTGTTCTTGTTTTTTTCTTCTTCTTGAAAAAAGATATTTAAATAGCTGTGACAGAGAGACTACATGTATGTATGCAAGCTGAAGCTGAAAAAGGATCGCATAACATTTGTAAAAACACTTAATTGCATTGCATGTAAACATGCCATACTCAAAACTCAAACTACAAACTCCAGTCTATAACATGGCTTTATATATATATATATTTTTTTTAATAATTAAGCAGCAGTTGGCACATTGGGTCATCAGTATGTGTGTAAAAAGTAAAAGGCAATTAATGTAGTTAAAAATAAAAGAATCTGCAATAAAAAGTTATCCTAAAGCACTCACCCTCCCTGGAATGAGATGGAAGGCACTATGAATGGCACTTCTCAAACAGGCAATTTAAAATGTAATAGCAAACATTCATCAACAGTTATGATAAGTTTAAAAGATATGAACATCTCAGAAACCACCTGGAATTAAACATCTGGCACCACCACAACTGAGTAAATTATGAATAAAGTACATACAACATTCAATCATTCTTAATCTCAACAAGATCTCAAAATGAATACCTAGGCACTTTTTATAGTATTAGTCTAGTATGTTAATGGATTTAAAACATGTCTACAACTTAAAAGTGAACCTTCTTTTCACCTTAACTACTGTTTTGTGCATTTCTGAAAGTTCTGTACAGATGCAACATAATTAAAACAAACTTCATCTCTTTATGGATCCTACAATCTTGATTAATGTGACAATTGTGATTTAAGGCATTCAGTTCTTAATGTACCTGTTGCCTCTGCAGCATGTGGCATCTGGATAGAAATTATTTCATCAGGTACTGAATGAAATATCGGTTTGAAACGACTTGCATATAAAGAGGACTTTCAAATGTTTTGATCTCTGGATATAATCTCTCAATTCAAGTATAATTTCTTTGTCTACAGTGTCTAAAATCACATTGTGTTGGGGTGCGTGTTGTTTTCTCTTCGATTAAGTACATACAGCATTAGTATAACTAAACTTAAAGAGCTGTAGTTGTCTGTGCAGACAGTAGATCTAAATAAATGCCTTGTTCCCTTCCCTGAGCTCTTACTGAACTTCCCCATTCTGGAATTTAAGATAAAAAAGGGAAGTGTAAGCATTGTCTCTGCAATCTTAAACTTTTTTTAATGCAGATAATGCTTCCATATGTAGTAATTGTGTTATAAGTACATACCAATCCCTATCTTTCACTCTGAAAAATCACTAAGAGGTAGATATTAGAACCTAGAAACACGGTTTAAGGACTTGGCCTGGTTAATAATGTGAATGGCCTGTCCTAATGCTCCCACTTGTTGTGTAGCACCGGACGGGTCCATTTCAGTTCGTCTTCCAAACAATGTTCAGGACCTTCACGACTTCCTCGTAGATAATGAAGACTATGGCCACGTCCATACACACCCGACCCAGCCGGGGAACAGTACCTTTGTAGAACCTGAAGGGGACAAAGGGACGTGGTGAATACTTGAGGACACTACATGAAGCACCTAAAAGGTTTTTAACACTTACAAAGGTTATATAGAAATGCATTATCACAACAACTTGGTCGCCTAGTCATGCAAATCACAACCCTGGAAAGCCAGAGTTCTCGCGAGAGCACAATTTGAATTTGCTCACCCTTCCAACAAATTTCATGAAAATCGGGTATAAAAGTATTGTTTTCTGTAATCCTGCTGAAAAACAAAAACATACGAACAAACCGAACAGAAAATGACCTCCTTAGCCGAGATAATAAAACCTTTATTTTTATTAGCTAAGCATCAAAAATTGTGGCTAGAGTGCCTTTAACAAAATCCATGTATTGCAGGCCTAACAACATCCACATCAGTAAATAAAATTCATAGACAAGTTTATGAATTATATGACCAAGTGGAGGGACAACATAAGTGGCCCCGGGATGGTACCATGATGTACTCCACAGCAGTGTTAACCCTAGAAATTACATCTTGTCAACAAGTTTTACACTAAGGGACAATAAACTTTGGACTGGCTGGGTACATTTGCAACAAACACAAGTACACGCAAGTATTGTGTGTACTGTTATTGTTTGAGGGTAGAGTGACTGATTTGGAAGGGATTGTGTCCGTCGAATAGTCCTACACTAACGCCCCTTAAAAAACAGACCATCTTGAGCTTCAGAGGTGCTGATGTTTTACCTTAGGACAGGGCCAGGCTAGCAGTTTCCCCTGCTTCCACTCTTTTACGCTAAGCTAAGCGTTTCCTGGCCATAACTCCATATTTATCCTACAAACATGGAGGTCCTATCGATCTTCTCATCTAACTCTCCGCAAGAAAGCCAATAAGCGTATTTCCCAAAGTGTCAAACTGTTCAATTAATTTAAAAAGGTGCATTCTGATTACTAGTTACCTGCAGCCTTGTGGTGGCTGGCATGTAGACAATTATTGCTGAATTATGTAAAGACTGGGAATCCTTTAACGATATGAAGTTTACTGCAACTGTCCAACTCTCCTTAACTAGGACTAAACTCTTTCTATTGTCATTCTTTATACATTTATATAAACTCTGTTTATGAACTTACGCTTTTGGTCCCTCATGCTTCATGATCTTCATAGCACAGTCCAATGTGCTTTTGTACTTGTGAGCTTCAAGACCCTGTTAAATGACATACATGTTAGTCACTCCGCTCAGGGTTAAATTATAAGATTCTAAGGAGACTATGTTATTCAACCAACCTGCATTCTGGTCTTAACGACATCTAGAGGAGTGTTTCCAAACACGCTGGCAGCACCAGCAACAGCTCCAAACACCCCAGTTATCAGAGGGTTAATAGCTTTGTTGGGGTCATCGCCTTTGTGTTAAACAAAAGATGATTGTTTGGCATATCCTTTTGATTGAATTATAAAAGATGTTAAAGCTATTCACTTACACACCTTTGTACCAGTTCCTCAGGGAAGTCATGACATAGAAGCGGATGGCCTGGTTGGAGCCTTGTTTCAACACGGTGGCTGTTAGGCCTTGGTAAGTCCCCTTCAGTCCTGCAGACACATCAGCACTATCAGATTTTGATCAAATGCAAAAATCTCTCACGGCCTTCCAGTTCAGGAACTAATGAGGAAGAGGAAGAATATTATCCTCTAAATAATAGATGTGGTGACTCAAATGCAGAAGATGAGTCATTACCTGTATGGCACAATCATTATGTGGTGGAGTTTGAAAAGTAGGTGGCAGTAAAATGCCACAGACCCTGCACAAATGAAGAAACCATCCTTACCTTCGACTCTAATAATCTCCCTCACGCCATGGAAAAATCCTTTGTACTTTGGATTTGCTGATGTCTGATCATGTATGAATTTGACCTAAAATGATACAACAATGGTTAATACAGTTTACAAACCAAAGAGTCGCAGGTTCAAAACTGAAATGACTGCAGAAGTCCCTTAAATCGGAGACATGGGTTCTGCAAACTGTAAAAAACAACGAGTAATGCTGCACTTTGCAAAATGTCATCAGAGATATTTTATTGGGACAAATCTTTTAACTCTGGACTGGATGAGTGAAAGTTTTCTCTCAGCCATACGAACCATACAATGGTTTCTGCAAGGTTGGTTAAGACTGTTCTTTTTACAGCATGTCACGCTGACCCCAGGGGCCAAATAATGAATAGACACTTAATAGTGTTATTTTTGTTACCTTAACTGTCTCCATAGGACAGACTATGAGCACAGCCTCTGCAACTCCAGCCCCAAGGCCACAGAATAATCCTCGAGTACCGTCTAGTCTTCCACTTTCATCACGCATCTTATTACTGAGGAACTCAAACACCCCAAATCTGTAAAAGTTACCAGAGAATCAAAATAGAAAATAATTAGTACCACTTTCTAATAAAGAAAGGTTTATAAAGGTGTTATATGTATATAGTGGTTTGAAAGCAATTATTAAAGCACAACTTTTAAATTGCCAAGTTGTTTAAAAAAAATCCCTTTAAAAAGGTTGCACCGTTGCTTTAAAAGAAAATGTATTTATTAACAAATTACAGAGTTAGTAAAGGTTTTTAATAGAACCATTTGAGCATTTTCAAGGGACCTAAACCAAAAGGTTCAATAAGGATTCAATTTAAATAATTAAATTGATTGATGACCATAATAATAATCTATAAAGCATCAGTACATTATGTATTAACTAATAATACAACAATTAGTTACAAAATTATTAGGGCGACTGCAAATAATGGCTTTTATTTTCAATGTTTTTAGATGAATCTGTTAATAATAATTAAAAAAAAAAAAAAAGGTGCTCATGTTGACATTTTTAATTGCTTGTTTTGTACGACTTACAGACCAAAACTCAACGATATTTACTTTACAATGATGTAAAACAGAAAAAAAGCAGCAAATTATCATATTTGCAAAGCTGGAACCAATTTGTGATATGGAGTTATATTGGAAATAAGCTATTCATAACGTGCGTGTACAGGTGCGTAAGGTTGGAGTACCTGACAGCTGCTTTAGGTATAGAGCCATAAAGTAGTGAGCTAAGACCTCTGTAGAGACCCCTCACACCATGACCGGTCACTGTCTGCTTCACACAGTCACCTGCAGGACAGAGAGAGAGAGAGGGGGCAGCTTACAAAACAGTGAATTATTGCACCAGTATCGAAAGTCCAACCAGCAGCTGCTTTGTTATGAAAACCTTGCTGCAAAAGTAAAAGTTGTTTAGAGTCAAGAGAACTGTGGAGTTCTGGGTTGTAGGTGGGTCTTTCATTCTGAGTTTCCACAGACAAACACGAGCTCTCATCAAACAGATTAACTAACTACGCAAACACGCATCTATTCGCTCATATCTGCAACAACACAAGTCCACACTGAATGCTACTGAAACAGGAAGGGATGGGTTATGTGTCTATGATATGGAGGTATCAATAAATAGTATTCATTTAATGAAATCTGTATTATTGAGGTTGTAGTTTGCATGTCAGCATAATGCAGTCCAGTTCAACACCGCTGCAAACACTACAAGCTCAATAATAAACATATCGTTAAATGATAGGATATATAACCCTATCACATAGAAAATATATATATATACATTCAACAGATGGTGAACATGCACTCACCAATGCCTTTGTATTTGGGAGGATTTGCCTTCTCGTCAAGCTGCAGCTGTGTTTTAACGTACTCTGTGGGGAAGGTGATGCAGATCTCTATACCTCCTGCTATTCCACCTGAAACATTAAAAAGTCAAAAGAGTCATTATTTTGGGGCTTTTCCGCCTTTAATTTTTGACAGGACAGTTAGGTGAGAAAGGGAGAGAGAGAGAGAGAGAGAGAGAGGGGGACATGCAGGAAATCATCACAGGTCGGATTCGAACCCTTGACCTCTGCGTCGAGACATAAACCTCAAAGTACATTTAAAGAAACACCACACAAGTGCATTTAAAGGCGAAAGAAGCATTCAGACAGTAAGCATAAACAATTGATCTAATCTACACATGTACTTTACAAATGCATATGTGTTTCTTTGACTATTGCTCACAAGAATCTATTTGCAATACTTGACGTTAAAGAAACCCTGCTGGATATATACTTTTACACTCAAACTTTGGTTTAACAAGCCAAATTAATCTCACCGTTTTGCATGTAAACTACAGCAGAAGTTCTCTGAGAATCTCTTTTCTATCCAAGAAAAATTGGAAAATTGTCCTAACCTCATTGATATTAAATCCAATTGGAAATATAATTGAATCGGGACCTTGTGAATCGGAATCAATCCGGGGGAAATCATTGGTGGTACCAGCCCTAATGCCCACGTTATATTTTACTATTTATATATAACTTTATTCATACACCACATTTCATATAAAAACATGCAATACAACATGCTCCACAAAACTAAAAAAAAAAATAAAACCAAAAGTAGGTGCAAGGATCATAAAACAGCAGAATTTATTCTTTAAAAAGGAGATAAAATAATGAATGACCATAAAAATTAATAGTAAATAAATAATTGTGTAGATGTGGTGAAATAGTTTCAGGGTAAAAGCTTGAGAAGATAATTGGGAATCTTTTAAATCTGGAATTACACGCACATCAGTAATAATCAAAAGGGAGTCCACAGAGTGTCTGTCTGCTCCACAGTGTCTCATCTACAGTATTACCCAGCTCCACCTTAAAACCCTGGTTGTCACACATCTGCCGTTGGACAGCAAACACTCAGCCGGCAGCTGATTGGCTCGGCTGATCTCAGTTTGGTCCTGCCTACAGATACTCCCCCTGGCCTGACTCCAGCTCAAGGGGGTGTGTAGCCTTCAGCTCACATACTGTTCACCATTAAGCCAGTAAAACAGACCAGACAGTGGTCCGATTCCTTGGAAGACAAGCTTGCGTGAAGCGAAGTAGCTGAGCAAGAGAAGTTTGGCAAGTCATCCTACTAACTTTCCTGCTGCTACTGAAGCACTAAAAACTGAAGACTCGAAAAGTAGAGCTGCAAAGATGAATTGACTAGTTGTCAACAATTAAATTAATTGCAAACTATTTTGATCATCGATTAAACGTGTTGAGTCGTCTTTTATATTGAGTTTCTTCACTCCTCTGAGTTGAAGACGTCATCTTGGGCTTTTGGGAAACTGATGGGACGTTTTTCACCATTTTCTAGACCAAACAAGTAATCCATTAAATCAAGAAAATAATCAGCAGATCAATCACTAGATTAAAAGCTGTACTGCGAACAGAAGAGGATACATGTTTAACGCTGATACAAGTTTGAATTCATCCAGCCCTTTGCTGGTGCTTATAGCATGCATTCTTTCTACCTCATGTCATGCAGAGAAATACAACACACCAGTTGTGCTCGTGCAATCACAAGATTACTATTTTCTTTGGTACCAAAACATCAAGTGCATCTTGGCTGCACACCCAGGCATTCCTTTGGTTAGAGACTGGCTGTAGCCGAACCTACAAATTAAACTTGCATCAAAAACACAGTCCAAGTCATCATCATCATCATCCTCATCATCATCATCATCTGCACACAAGCCGCCACATAGTACCTGCGTTATGTCCTCGTATTCAAGCTGGAAAAAGGTGTAGAACCAGTTTATCAAACCCAACATGTACGAGAATACAACAACACGCTTCAGTAGGAGTGAAAGTCAGGGCAGGGACAGTCAACGTTTATTAAATACTTCCACTTGCACAAAGTAGTTTGCAGTTCTTCAGACAAAACTTCATTTTTTTAACCCTCGTTTTGTCTTCCAGTCGACCAGGAAACCAGTTTTTCTGAGTCAAAATGGAAAATGAAAAACCTTTTAATCAAGGTTATGGTCGTCTTTTTCGACCCTTTTGTAGCTTTACCCCGATGTTTTTGTCACTTTTTCAACGTTTGTCGACTTTTTGTGAGCCTTTTGAAACTTTCGTGGGTTTTTCCTCCAAATTTTTAAAGCTACGTTTGTCACTTTTTTTTGACATTTGTTAATTTTTCGACATCTTTTCACATTTTAGTCACTTTTATTCTCTCTTTTTAAAAGTTCTTTTACCAGTTGTTTTTTCTCCAAAGGCTATTAAATTTACAAAAAAACCACCCAAATTCAATGAAAGTAGTGAACTGATTATTTATTTAACTTGTGAGGAGCGTTGTAGGGAACCATCCATGTTACTTTTTTGGAAAATTTGTTTGAAAGAAACCCAAATTTTCTGATACTTTCTGAAACATTTTGGAAAGGGGTCAAATTTGACCTGAAGCCAACAGGAGGGTTAAACATCCGAGATAGAAAACATAACTTATATGTAATACATGTTATTATATGTTCTGATAAATAAGGCTAGAATAGTGTATGATAATTATTAGATAAGGTTTTGTTGTGAACAACAATCTTCAAGGAATACTTCAACATTTAGGGACATATTTACTCAACCAGTCATGTTTATACATTAAAGGTCCCATATCATGCTCATTTTCAGGTTTATACGTATATTTTGTGTTTCTACTATGCATGTTTACATGCTTTTATGTTCAAGAAACACTTTGTTTTCCTCACACCATCTGTCTGAATCTGCCTGTATTCAGCCTCTGACTGAAACGCTCTGTTTTAGCACCTCTCTCTTTAAGCCCCCATCCCAAAAAAAAGCCCAGTCTGTTCTGATTAGTCAGCGTTTCTGGGTCTTCACATCACTGCTCTCCTTGTCTCTGCACCGTCTGTGCAGCCGAGGAATGACTGTAACGGCACTGTAGCAGCACGTTCTACCTATATATAGTATAGTTACTGTACAGAATTGATGTGGGATCGTTTAAAAAGGCCCAGTTTCTAAATACAGGCTGTGTGTATTTCTCTGTGGATCTCTGTAGACAGTATTGATACACCTCAATCTGCTTTATAATCAAACAAGATATGGAAATCTCACGTTTTTTTAATATGGGACCCTTAAGGAGCCAGGAGTTGAATAATTTAGCTTAGCATAAAGACTGAAAACAGCTAGCTTGGCTCTGCCTAAAGGTAACAAACAAAGTTATGAGCACCTCTAAAGCTCACTACCAAACACAATACATCTTGTTTGTTTAAAAATTGAAGAGTAAAAACTACAAATTGTGTGTGTTTTTTTTTTTAGATGCAATGACTTCCTGGGACAGAGCACACAGCCACATCCGAGCACAGTCGACATTGAGTCAGTGTTTATTCGGGGGCAAGACACGACACGTTCCCCTCCGACACCGAAAAAATGCAATGTCGGTTACTGCAGTCTTTATGCTAAGCTATGTTAACCCTCCCTCGACAGATCCAAGACTGATGTCGATTTTCTCATCTAACTCTATGCTTCTCTCCCAAAATGTCAACTATTCCTTTACATTTGTTGTTTTTACAAGTTTTTTGCAAATGATAATCATATGTTTGAGAAAATAAAGGTAACACACAAGCTTCAATTAAGATGAATCCAGAGTTTGCCCACGGTATAATAAAGATGCGGTCTGTTTCAACAGGGCTTAATGGGGTTTTAAAGCCTTGGCATGTGACGTAATTATTCTCTTGTGACTCGCTAATAGATGCTTAGTCATCCTTGAATTTGGGCTGGCTTTGCTAGACATGTTTACCATACATCAGGACTGTAATATACTATTCCTTACACTAGTTTTGATGCACATCAGACCATGACAGATAATCATCTTGACCTTTTATGCCCCTTTTAGGCTCCTGAACTGGGCTTGTGACAGGCATGTTGTAACCCAGGTGAATGTGTGCAGAGGCTGACAGAGCAAAGTGCATTGTCATCGTGGCAACATGGGAGACCCAGAGGCCTCTGAGCACACGGTAAAAAGGACACTAGGTCAATAGAAATCAGCAACTATAATGCTGATGGTAAAAAAAAAAAAAAATGAGAACAAACTAAAAAAAACTTTTCTTCTGAAGATTTAAGGTTCAACCATTACCAGCAGCACCATTTTCATCAGTCAAGTCTTTCTTCCATCTTGTGGTGTTGCAATGTTCCCAATAATGATTGCCCTGTAGTACACTGAAGTTTGACCATCTATCACTGATTGACTAATAAGACAGTCAGACAATCAAGAGTCCATGCCGGTCAGGTTCCTTTGAAAATGATTTGTAGTAAAAAGATACTATGCATCCTGATAAAGTTCCCTTGGCCTTTGGAATTAAAATAACCCCTCATCATCACATACCCTTCACCATATGTAGAGACTGGCATGGTGTTATTTCAGTTAGCCTAATAGCTGGTTTGATTTGCATTGAGAGAAGATCTTATGGAAAGTTCCCCATACCAATCTCTAGGTATGGTGAAGGGGGGGGCTATTGTAATTCCAAAGGCCAAGGGAGCTTTATCAGGATGCATAGTATCCTGATCCATGAAATAACTGGCCTTTAATTATAAAAACATGCCTGCCTCTATGGGACTTTAACATATGGGGGTGTATACTTATGCCCCCTGTATTTTAACATAGGGGGGTGTATACTTATGCCCCCTGTATTTTAACATAGGGGGGTGTATACTTATGCCACCTGTATTTTCTGGAAGAACATTTATTTACAATATTCTTTCACAAAGAAATTTGGTGTCCTTAAAAGGCTGGATTTTCCTAAATTTTCTTAATTAAGGCATTATGATCAATTTCCAAAACATTTTTTTTTTATTCCTCTTTTTATTCAACTTCAGCTTGGGTGTGTAAACTGTACCACACTTTCCAACATCCAATCCTCAAGACAAGAAACAAGTTATACTGCTGAGCATAGGCTGAGATATGAAGACATGGAGTTTAGCCATGAGTTGGTGATTTACTTTTTGTTTTTAAGCCCACTTTCTCCTGCTTGCTATACACAATGCATCTTTCCTACGCACTTAAGATAAGTGTATTTGTAGTAAACAGTGCTGCAGCCAGGGCCTCTGATCACATATGCACACACACAGGTGCTAAAACCTGTAAACAACAAACTCATGTGCGCAGGAGCGCCTGTAAAAAAAACTTTCTTACCTGCCAGGATAGCCTTCCCCGGGTGCGTGAGTTTGGCTTTCCCCGCCGCTGGAGCTGCAGCAGCCAGACACTGGGGTCTGTAAAACGGGCTCACAAATCTAGGTTGTCCAGACATGACTGCGATACCACCGGCCTAACTTTGTTTTTTGTTTTAATGTGTCAATACGGCCGTGCTCGGTTGCTTCAACCCCAGTCGGCAGCCTCCTAAGCCCGTGTGCAGTCTGGGTGCTTCGCGCAGCAGGAATCTCGACGCAAACATTGACCATTGGACTTTTGGTGCAGGTCTAGAGTTGATAACGTCTGTGTACTTTTCACAGTGAAGTTCCCTCCGTGGCGCTCACGGGTTGATAGCGTCGAGTCAGACTTAATTCAGGGCGGGGCAGGACACGACACTTTCTCCCCCGACACGGAGAAAAACGCCATGTTTGTCACAAACATTTAAGGAGGACCGGAGAGATTCTCTGCTGCAAAAAGCGCTGAAACAACCTCCAGGTCGTCCGACTCGGGCCCGCCAATTTGCGTTTCATAGGATAGCGAAGGCATGTCCCGCCCAACTCTGCCCTACTCTGCCTCTGATTGGCTTACCCTGATGTTTTTTTATTCTTATTTTTTTTATATTGAATTCTTTATTGTGCAGAAGGCAAGGCAGCTTTAGTTGTAGAGCACATTTCAGCAACAGGGCAATTCAAAGTGCTTTACACAAAAACAGTTAAAAATAAAAACAGATAAAACACAAGAATAAAAGATTATCATTAAAGAAATGAACAACCACTTAAAGAAAGGCAAAGGCACAGAAGTTCATATACAAAGGTACAAACATATACATAGAACATACATTACAAAACAGGAACAAAAGTAAAGACAATACCATGAAATAAATAATAAGACAATTACATGCAATAAAGCCAGAGTTTATGTCAAATCATTTAGGGACTGTTCGTTTTTTATTTAAGGGGCTATCTGCGGCGCTTTGGGATCTTTAGGCAAAATAGACTTGACACTCCCTTCACCAGCAATACATATTTTATGACTCTCCAAAATGATTGGGGGAAAAAGACATGCCCCTCCCCGAGTATTTATTGATGCCTTCTGTATTGGTTTGCGCTTGGCAAAGATGTACAGATAGCCACTGTTTTTCCAATGTTATGGGGGCCATTTCAGTAGATTTACTTCCTAACATTGTTGAGGAAACACAACAAGCATGGAACCTTAATGCACACTTCCTGCATTACTGCATTACTTCAAATACTCAGTTACTCCTCTAGTAAACTAGTATTCACATGAAATAAAACAATAAGACATTGAGACCATTCAATTTTTATTTATATATGTATATATAGTGTATACACAGTATTTTTTTGTATCTTAGAGTATACTCAGTGTTATAATTAAGTTTTTATCCTTAATTAGGCATCTACAGGCTTGCTTCAAACGACATTTTATTGTACTAGTACAGTGTCAATAAAATTATCTTGTAACTTGAATTTATGAAATTTGCCCCTGCTATGGCCCAATGACCTGGAGCTGGAAAACCCGTTTCCGTATCCCTTATAAACGTTTTTGGTCTATTTCTGTACCTGAATTCCCTTCAATTAAACGTGTCTCGGGGCGGCCTCTAGCTCAGCCAGTGCGGGTTTGCACCATGTTGGCTGAGTCCTGCAGAGGCGCGGGTACGAATCCGACCTCTGGCCCTATGCTGCGTGTCATCTCCCAGCTCTCTCTCCCCCTTTCATGTCTATCCACCGTCACTTTAATAAAGGGAAAAGCCCCAAAAATAATCTTAAAAGAAATAATTAAACGTTTCTCACACGTATAAAACTGCTCGGGTGTGGCTGTGCACCGTAGGCCCCCCTCGCCACTGACACCGCGCATGCGCCATATGTCTCCTTCATTGTGCCCTGTCTCCCCTTATAGACGTTGCTAAGCTAAGCTAGCTGTCAATCCACTCAGCAGCATCACGACCAGGGACACTCCAGGCTCTGCAGGCTCTCCTAACAAACACATTTACACTGGTAGGAGACATAACATATGCGTATTAATCTTAAATACAGCGTTTAGCGTTATTAAACGTGCATTGCAATAACCGTTAACGTTACTGATAGCTGCTTTGATAACAGTGCTATTCTCGCCAAGGTTAGCCCAGAATGAAGAGCGATTTAGCCAACGTTAGCTCTGTTATGTAATGATATTTAGCCTTGCAATGCACAGTTTAATCCTTGGTTTTATCGTGTGATAGTGCAGAGATTAATGTTAGCCACGCATTTAGCAACTTTATTAGCTGGGTTTGTGGCTATATCTACCTGCCTGTGACTGTGTGTGTGTGTGTGTGTGTGTACGTGCTTGTGCGTTCGTGTGTTTGGGGGACAAGGCTCATTAATTAACTAGCTATAACAGCTAGTTTATGTCAGTAACTATCAGGCATTCTTTTATTAACAAGTAAGCATGTTACTGCAGCTCACATAGCAGTTAGCTAGCTAGCTAGCTAGCTGTCTGTCAACCCCCTTCCCTTTCCTTTTTAACTGGCCCATCTGCTGTCCTTTGTCCCAAATAAGATGCAGTACCAAGCAGTTTTTAATGCAGAAAATACAGCATTGTGCACATGGGATATATTTCTAAACCGGATGTTCTTACAGTTGACACATCTCCAGCAGCAGCATCCCAAGGATGAGGGCCTTTTTTTTTTACAACCTTGAGATTGCCTTTTGTTCTGATGCTCTAACAGAATGAGCTTAAATAAACCTTTATTAAGTTAAGATGTAGGACAGCAAACCAGATGAATGGAGAAAGGAAAAGTAATAAACCAGAATACGTATATACCGCTAAAATAGGAATAAAATAGAACTGCACAAGAGACAAAAAAATTACAAGGTAAAGTGACAGCAGTGTGATTAATGATGCATAATTTGCAACATAAGATAATATAGTACAAAATGGTAAATAGTGTGAGGTGAAAGGTAGTAACATTATATAACATAATACATAGGATAGTACAACAGTATAACATATCAATAATCTATAAGACTTGGTAGATTAGTTATGAAATGTAATGATGTGTTATGAAATGTAACATTTGTGCCCATATACGAGGTTATATTAATATTTCCGGGTGCCTGGCCCTTTATGTGCACCAATAGCTTCTTGGTTCAGCCGGATGCAGAGTTCATATGTTATTAACATCCCAGCTGCCTCTAAAGGAACACCATGTTCCCATCCAGGGTCCCCCGGTGTATCGCAAGCCTGGTGCCCCCCAGGACCTACGATAGATAGATAGATAGATAGATAGATAGATAGATAGATAGATAGATAGATAGATAGATAGATAGATAAGATAGATAAGATAGATAGATAGATAGATAGATAGATAAGATAGATAATTTTCCTGGGAAATTACTGTGTTACAGCAGGAAGGACATACACAAATACTTCTCACACACATACATAAAATATGGAAACAGGAAACATGAGATGGTCACATGTAATGTGATAAAGTAGTTCAACAGCCTTTATGTGTTTTGCCTAATTATTGTATGTATGTCTTATTAGATCATGTGTATATATACAAAATTTAATTGTTTTCTTCCTTTTGGCCATTTTTGTGTGTTTTATTTCCTGCACTTTTGCCTAAACTCTAAGTTGTTGTCCATTGTCCCATCCTCTTTCAGTCACTCTGTCTTCTGATGTGTACTTGTCTGGAGACAGTAACTTTTAAATAAAAATTAACACATTTAAAAAAAAAAAAAAAAGATTCTGATTATTAACTTCTAATCACACACATACATACATTCACTACGATCCTGTTGACATGAGTGAGGGTTAGTCTCTTGCAATGTCTTGTAATACATGTGGCTTAAACATGAGAGTGGGCGACTCCGTTCACATTAATGACTTTCTCTCCTCCAGCACGATGGCTGTCCCTCCTTCATACTCAGACCTGGGCAAGGCTGCCAAGGACATATTCAGCAAAGGCTACGGTGAGTACGGTCTTAGCCCAAAGACCGTAAAACTTAGTTTCTCCACAAAGAATCATGCAAAAGCACCACATTAAATCTTGTGTTTTCCAAAAGGTCTATTATTCCTTTACCTATTCCTTAAATCTTGTATTTGATTTATCTTGCGGCGTCCCTAGACTCGTATTTGAGGGTTAAAGGGCCCTCCCTCTAAGAAAATGTTGTTTTTCAATAATAAAAAAAAAAATTATATCTCTATTTTCAAATCTAGGTCCAAAACATTGGAAAAGATATTAAAATAAATGACACTCTTTAAAGACAAAACTTGCTAAGAAGTCCAGTGGGGACCAATTACATTCATTGATCCTTTGAGAAAAGTCATTTAGTTAAAGGACAATTCCTGCGCAAAATGAACCTATGGGTTAACACATTTGTAACGCTAGTAGTCGGGGCACTGGTAAAGTAAAGAGAAATCGCTATTTCTATACCACTAACAAGGGTGGAAGTGGTGGCGCAGTGGATATGACACATGCCTTTGATACATCAACCAATGTGTCCCTGAGCAAGACAGTTGCTTCTGACATATATAGCAATTGTAAGTCACTTTGTATAAAAGCGTCAGCTAAATGACATGTAATGTAATGGCTCAAAATAGCAGCAGACTTCCACGGTAGCATAATGGGAGTCCCTACATGTAAACAAACTGAAACGAACGTGTCTGCCTGGGATACTCTCGGACAGCCGATTTAACTCGCTGGTCCTCATCAATATAGTTTCATAACTCACATTGCTCTCCACAAGCAGAAAAAAGGAGCTTAAAACGCAACTTGCGATGTTATCGTGAACCCTCCTGTTGTCCTCGAGTCAAATTTGACCCCTTTAAAAAATGTCTAAATCTGAAATAAGGGTTTCTTTTTAACCAAATTACCACAAAAAATGGATTGGATTCCTTACAACGCTCTTAGCAAATACAATTGATCACTTTCATTCCTCTGATCTTAACTATTAGTCAAAATAATTCATCATTTCTGCTTTTTTAACTCAAATATAAGGTATAATTATATATAAATGAGGGTTATTGACCATGAATTCCAAAAAGTAGAATAAAACTAGTGGTAGTAAAGTGGTGTTAGTGAAAACAAAAAAAAAAAGTCTGAAAAAGGAATGAAAATGTCAAATTTTGGTCCGTTTTTGACCCGGGAGAACAACACAAAGTTTGATGCTCATATTGATTTTACATTTATTCGCCTAAGGTTGTGCCCAAACCAGTTTAGGTGCTGCCCCGAGGCTTTATAATGGTTGGGAAAACACTGGTTTGACTCCCTTTTTCATAGTTGTGACTAGAAGAGATACAGCTACGGCCGCAAAATCTAATATAATAATATAATTTAAATACGTTCCCCCAGTAATCTTCAGGAGTGTTTTCCATACCACAAACTTTTGTCCAAACTAAAGTCGTTTTGGTGGCCAAACTTAACCATTGTCGCTATATTTTCTCAGCTAAACGCCGCAAATGTACCCCTTCTAGCCAGAAGCCTTTTCCACTCAAATACTGCAAAAAAAACAATAAAACAACCCAACTCTGTCTTTTGAAATCCACCAGGCTTTGGAGTTGTGAAGCTGGACCTAAAGACTAAATCACAAAGCGGAGTGGTGAGGACACTTTTCTCTTTTTACCTGTCTTCATTTAATAGATGCTTTCTGCCTAGTGCATCTCCCCGCCTTCCCCTTGTCCTGCCAGCAACAACATGCTGCACTATCTAACCAATACCTCCAAAATAAGACTCCAGTCTGCACATCTTTGGCCCTGAGCTCCTGCACCCGGGAGCGTGAAGGTGTCCAGGTTTCCAGGAGCTGCTGCAGACCTGCTTGGTTGAACTTGTGCTCTGTTCTAAAGAAAACATGACAAACCTGTGTGTTTGTTGTTTTGTGGCCTGTCTGCCTCCCTGTCTCTCTCCTAACCGCTGCTCTGTCTCCATGCTGCTGCCTTCTGTACCGGACTGCTCGCTCTAATGTAGATGGTAAGATTTGTGCCAGCGCTGACAGCTGTTTATTCATCCACCGACCACCCCATCATGTTCATTTCTCTCTTTTTTTTTTTTTTGTCGTTGTGATAATCACTCATACAGCATGAATATCAATGTGTTTTTATAACAATTATTTGATCTTTACGTTCTGTACCAGGCTTAACAACATTTTCTGGGGGAAACTTAGATACTTGATAAACAAGTTAGTGATTACACCAGACATTTTAACCAGAAATTGTGTGTTGTTGAGAAAAGCACAGAGCAGTTTGAGCAGGGGGGGGGGCTCTGTGAATTCCCACCACTCCACTCTGCTCACATGCCCTGTGCTCGACCACCGTGTAACACTATGTAACACAGGCGTAGCCACCCGCCTCAGCTGTACCCTGTGTTTAATGCTAACTGGCTAATGCAACATGCTAACACAGTAAAGGCCTGACACAAGTGTCTTTGCTATTTTAAGACCATCCTGCGCCCACGCCGTTGAAATAGCAAATGCACCTGCGTCCATCTGTGCACACATGGGCGTGCTGGTCTTACAGGGAGGTGTGTTCAGGTGTATTCTGGGCGTATTGCTTTCTTGAGGCAGCGGGAAGTGATCGCGCCATTGATCAACAAAAACTTGGTCTAAAGTCAATAACGCAGCATGTCATTGTAATTTTAACAGCACGTTAACAGCCTAGGCCTGTACACAGCATGCGCTCACTATGCTTGTTACACACACGCACACACACAAACAAACAAAGGTACGCGTAGTAGCACACAAACATGCAAAAGATTAAAAATAAAAATATTACAATGTTAAATAGTATGATATGATCTGCTTGCATGCTTTGCCTTCACACAGCAGATGAGTTTCTTCTCCTGGAAATCTCTTCTCAGCATATCCACCATCATAACAGCAATGCACCTAGGTCCAATCGCGCCTGTCTGTTAAAGGGAATGGGAGATGACCTCTGATTGGTTGATTACATGTTACGCCCAAAACACACCTATGGTTAAAGAAGACACTAAGTACAACCCTTTTGAACCATGCGCCCGGCACACAGACCCTTTCTTCCGCCATTAAACTAGCAAAAAAGGATTTGTACTGGGAAAAGACAATAGTCGGCCAACAAAACACGGACAGAAAGGAATAAAACGTCCGCGCTAAATGGGAGGGGGACGTCATTTAATGTTGGCTACTGACGTACAACCACATCCTCGAATGAAATAGACGTATCACATACCTGAGGGCCAATTGGGGGACGTTTTGAATCATTTACAATCCCGTAATTGTCTCCATCTGTTAAAGGCCGACCGAAGTTGACTCATGTTAGCGCCCGTTGTCTTTCAGTTTCCTTTTTAGCTTTTAGTTGTTTTTCATTTAATTTCCTTCTTTTCTGTGATGGTCCTGTCCCAGTATCAGCCAGAACTACAGCAGATAACTTCTAAAATAACACTGAAATACAATTAGGCCTATATAAAGGAATCTCCTGCTGCCCTTTACCTGGCCGGATACGCTAACACAGTCTTCCCCGGTGTTGCAGAGAAATCTGTGACCCGTCAGAATGTGTGACTGCAGCGTCGTCTACCTGCCGCAAATCATTCTGTGATATCGCGGAAAAATCATACCCGGGCAGATGCCTTACTAAAATCTATATAAAACTAGCGTTCCTTTCACTGTTAGTCTTGCTTGCTGTTACAGGTCATTTATGATCATCAGATGCAACATTACACAGTTTCAGAAACGTGTAAAAGTCGCATATAGTCACTTTTAGTAGAATATTTTTGTACTCTTTCCAACACTAATGACTGATGTGCTCTCCTGTCAGGAGTTCAACACATCTGGCTCCAGCAACACGGACACAGGGAAGGCCGCCGGCAGCCTGGAGACCAAATACAAGATGAAGGAGCTGGGCTTGAGCTTCAACCAGAAGTGGAACACGGATAACACGCTGGCTACCGAGGTCATCGTGGAGGACCAGGTACCTTCCAGTAACATTAAGTCTTCACGCTCCTGCAAACTGATAAAATAGCATTGTTTGAGTCTTACACTGGTTTGTGGTTACTTTACCTACAGCTGACTCAAGGACTGAAGGTTGCCTTGGATACGTCTTTTGTACCAAACACAGGGTGAGACTACATTTATTTGTAAGAATCAGTGATATCACGCTGTTTTGGATTACATGGAACATTACGTAATAAGTATAAATGTGGGTAAAAAACTGATGTTTCTGTTCTTTTGGTCAATAACGAGCTGCTGTTTTCACTTTGGAGAATTAGATTAATTTGACCTAATTTGAAAATGTTCACATACAGTATATATGGTTTTATATTTTATAACACATTTCATAGCACATTTCCAAAGGGACGTCACCAACGAACGCCGCTCTAATGCCTCTGGGCGCAATGGGCTAGACCTAAAACCAATCAGAGCGATGAAGGAGGTGACGCAATATAGAGCCTGACCGAGGATTTTTAAGGCCAATACTGATACGAATATTTGGTTATTAAAAAATTTGATAAATCGGCTGATACATCTAATATATATATTTTTTTTAAATCCAGAAATGCGTTACAAAACATAAACAGATTTCCCTAACATTTGTTATTTGTAGTTATTTATGAGTTCTCACTAAAATAATATGATAAGAATTTGTTTTAACATATTCACATTTAACAAGCTGCAATCAGAGAACTGACATTTTCAAACCAAATGTACTTGATGACAAATTTATTCATCTTCCCAGCTCTACAAATGAGCAGTGAATATTAGATTTAAAGTAGCATTAAACTCTATGAATCTATTTTTCAGTAAGAAGAGCGGGAAGCTGAAGACGGCCTACAAGCGCGACTTTGTGAACCTGGGCTGTGACGTTGACTTCGAGGGTCCCATCATCCACGCCGCTGCCGTGTTGGGCTACGAGGGCTGGCTGGCCGGCTACCAGATGGCCTTCGACACGGCCAAGTCCAAACTGGCCCAGAACAACTTTGCCCTGGGGTACAGGGCAGGGGACTTCCAGCTGCACACCAACGTGTGAGTGCTCCTGGGATTTTAAACGCATCAAATTCAGTCTACTCGTCTGCTTTTGCTCTGCAGGGAGCTGTGTAAAGTCTGGAACAATAAGACTTTTTATTTCAGCTCGGGGTGGGAGAAATCTTTTTTTCTTTTGCAGAAAGCATGCATGACAAACATGTTGTCCTCGGGTCAAATTTGGCCTGTTTGCAAACATTGTTTTTAAATCAGAAATATGGGACTTTGACATAGAAATGTTGGCAAAAACAACGCTAAATACTTTTAAAACACTGGACGAAAACGTCAAAAATGTTGGAAAAAGTGACAAACGTTGAAAAGGGACAACAAGAGTTTTTTTTCACGGTCAACGGGAAGACAACACATAGGGTTAGGGTGAATCAGCTCTTGTCATTTCAGTGAGAAACGGCTTGCTTTAGTGACCCCTCCCTCGCTCTTCAAAGACGTCATCAATGTGCGAATAAAGCGTATGATGTTTTACCCTGATAAATCTGTGTGCATGAACGCCTCTTGTTTTCACAGTTTGAGCTGTTGAACTCAAGAAAGAGGTACAGGGTTCCTTTGTGTAAATATAATAGGTATAAGTACTCATTTGTCCCTATTGCAGTAAAGCTCATTAATGAACAGAGATGAATGTTTGACTATGAATATTTTAATGCATATTTGTGAATGTTATGGATGAATGAAATTGTTTTTGTTGTGAAATATGGCTTTTATCTGATTTAGTATAGGAAATCGTAAATCTACAATTTGCACAGGCCCTCGAGTAGCCCATATGTTGACTGTACATTTGTCTTTTAATTGTTTCTAACCCTGTGCTTGTTGTGTGTCTGTAACTCTTGCAGCTAAGTAAGTTGCTCAGTGTCTAAAGCAAATTTCTCCTTAGGGAGACCAATAAAAAGTACTTTGACTACTTTTGACTTTGATCTTCTCTGTCTCAGCAACGACGGGACCGAGTTCGGCGGCTCCATCTACCAGAAGGTGAACGAGGAGCTGGAGACGGCGGTCACTCTGGCCTGGACCGCCGGCAGCAACAACACTCGCTTCGGCATCGCCGCCAAATACAAGCTGGATAAAGACACGTCTCTGTCTGTAAGTGCTTGTTGTAAAGGCGAGAGCTCAAAAGAAAACCATTCTGTTGTTTTGTTTCATGTCCTGTCATGTTTCACCCCGCAGGCCAAAGTGAACAATGCCAGTCTGATCGGAGTCGGCTACACCCAGAGCCTTCGGCCAGGTAGGCTCCCCTTCACTGGAAATAATCTAAATACAGCAAAGTGGCTTATCTTACAACCTGGAGTCCTCCTCAGCGGGGGACGTTTCAGGAGTATTTCCATTTCCAAGAAATTTACTTTTCAGCATGAGCTTGTCTCTCTCAGCTGAGAGCACTATGTGGAGCGGTGCTAACGTTGGATAAAACAAAGTGGTGGAGTGAGCTAGAGAAAGAACAGAGAGAGAAAGAGAGAGAGCGGTGCAAACGTTGGATAAAACAAAGTGGTGGAGTGAGCTAGAGAAAGAACAGAGAGAGAAAGAGAGAGAGAGAGCAGTGCTAACGTTAGATAAAACAAAGTGGTGGAGCGAGCTAGAGAGAGAGAGAGAGAGAGAGAGAAAGCGGCACTAAAGTTAAATAAAACCAAGCGGTGGAGCGAGCTAGAGAAAGAACAGAGAGAGAGAGCGGTGCTAATGTTAGATAAAACAAAGCGATTTTCCCTGTACAGGAAGCACCTAATCGTACCATATAACTCGATGTGCTCTGACTTTCTTGTTGTTATGGAAACGACAGGTCTAGCTACTCCGCTTGTACTTTTACTGAACTAAAGAATCTCAATACTTCTTCCACCACTGCAGATATCATACATGATACAAAGTAGTTTGTATCTGCAATCAAACACCAGCTACAGCATACACATGCTTAAGTTGACAAAGCATGTTTGGAAATTTATTTTAATACCCCAACCTTTAAGGACACCAATTTTCTTTGTGAATGAATAACGTATTGTAAATAAATAAATGTTCTTATTTAAAATACAGGGTCATAAGTATACATACCCTATGTTAAATTCCCATAGTTTTCCTGATTCAGGATATTATGCATCCTGATAAAGTTCTTGGCCTTTAGAATTAAAATAGCCCCACATCATCACATACTCTTCACCATGCTTAGAGATAGGCATGGGATACTTTCTATAAAATCATCTCTCAATGCAAATCAAACCAGGTATTAGTCTAACTGAAATAAAACCATGCCTATCTCTAAGCATGGTGAAGAGTATGTGATGATGTGGGGCTATTTTAATTCTAAAGGCCAAGGGAACTTTATCAGGATGCATAATATCCTGAATCCAGGAAATAACTGGCCAATAATAAAATCTGCCTGCCTCTATGCATAGATGTATACTTATGACATTTTAAATAAGAACATTTATTTATTTACAATACGTTATTCATTCACAAAGAAAATTGGTGTATTGGATTTTACCTCATTTTAATTTAGGTATTAAAATAAATTTCCAAAACATGATTTTTTTATTCCTCTTTTTAGTCAACTTAAGCATGTGTATGTAAACTTTTGAGCACCACTGTACATATCCGAACACATTTTCTTCCTTTGATGGGAAAATTCAACAAATCCCACCACGTACAAAACGTAGTTCTTATGTTATGATGGAGTTATTTTTGGAGTTTTTTGTGTGCATACAGCTTCAGATCTTTCCAAAAGAAAGCCTATTGTCTTTGCGCTACTTAATACTTTGGCCAATACGACTGTCAAACAGGTCTTAAACCGACTATATTTGGTATATAAAGGTTTTATAAAGTCTTACATCCGGCTGCGTTGCGTCCCTGCAGGTGTGAAGGTCACCCTCTCCGCCCTGATCGACGGGAAGAACTTCAACGCCGGCGGACACAAAGTCGGGATGGGCTTCGAGCTGGAGGCATAAAGGAGGAGAGAACACAGAAAAGAAAAGACCCAAACCACATCCCAACACACTACTCTGCCCCTCCCCTGTCACTTCCTCCCCCTGTTCACACATTTCATGAGCATTTCTGACAGTAATAGTCGAGCCTCAGCATCAACCTCAGAGAGTTGGGAGGTTGTTGATCCGAAAACTGACGGCGGCGCATAGTTGTGGATCATTACCGGGATTTATGGTCATTGGAATGAAACTATTTATTTTCCTGTAGGTCTTTGGATGACGTAGTCGTTGGTGTAAATGTGCAGCCTCTGTATTCGGTTGTTCCCGTTTTCATTAAAAAGCATGCAAGGATGAAAATGTGCAGATGCAGCGCTAAAAGCTTGTTTGCTTGGTTAAAAAAGAAGAAGAAAAAAGGTGCTGAGTTTTCTCTTTTGTTATTTATCCGTTTGAGCACTTTTGGCTGTATTGTTGCAATCTTTGGACTATTGAATCCATATAAAGGTTTTGTTGCAGCCCATTTCATGAACATATGACTGAAATATCAAGGCGGGTTTTAAGTTGAGAGGTAAAGACTGAATGAAGGATATTTTAAAAACGGCTTTACAGGGACAGGGAAAGATGCTCCTAAATGATCTTTTAATCATTGGTGACTTTTGGTAGGTGAAATCAATGTGGTGGAATCTTCTGGTAGCGTGCGTAGTTAGTTTGCATTTCTACGACATTGTTTTCGTCTATCTGTCTCGGCGCAGCGGTCATGAAGAAAAGGGAGGATATTTAGCATCTCTCGTAGGTGTCGCAGCTGTTCAGCGGCTCAGGCATCTTAGCTTGACGTTTGCTCACGTTGCTCTGCACTCGTTGCTGTCAGTGCTCTCTTTGTCGAAAACAACCCACACTCCTCAAATATGTACATAAAATACAGTTCATAGGAACACGGAAGGTCTCGTGTGTGACTATCTTACTTCTTTCCTTTTTTTCCCCCGGTAATCATACATCAAAATGTAGTTTTTTTTCAATCTCATCGTGTCATCATGATTATAAATCTCATTTTTCTTTGTCACTTAGACACAGTACCTAATTTTTTTTTCCAATGTCAATTTTGGGAATTCTAATAAAGAAAATGAAAAACATTGCCTGAAAGTTGTTGTGATTCTTCTCTTCATCCAAATATGGTAGCAACAGTATTTTGATGTGTCGTTTTAAGCCTACTTACAAGCCTTTTCTGGAGCTTTAACAAAATCTCACGTCTTCCTGCGCTCAGTTGTCGTTGCTTCTCCAACAAACTCCATCTGCTGAGAATGACTCAGATAAAAAAAATAGTATCTAGACCCTGAGTTAAAGCTCTGGTAGGCATTTTATTTTTTGGAGTCAATGGGCAAAGAATCCAAACTTATCTTTCAACGTGTTATAATTAGTATTCTGAGAGAAACCCAGACTTCTGCACTTCCTTTTGGTTCTTTTTCAGGCTTTAGAAAATCTCTAATAAGGGGAGAACTTCCACTCTCTGGAAACTTCCGGCTTCTGAACTGGTTGCAGTTCCACTCTGGGTCCACATGAGGGCGATCAGGGGCCAGTGCAGAATGACTGGAGGTCTAGGGAGCTATATCCCACAAAATCCACTTTTTTGTAATTTCAATGTTGCATTCGAAAGGGGAGGCTAAAAAAATACACACTGCTGGGTGTAAGACTTTTTTTAAAGTTGCTTTTTTTTTCTAAAAAGCCTTTTAAAATGTCGATGACGTCATACGCATCGTACGGCCAGAGATACCGCTTTACTGCGACCTCTGGGTCACTTCCTTTGTTCTCTCTTTGTTCTCTTCTTTCAAGTCTATCCACTCTCACTTCATAATAGAAGGGAAAAGCCCCAAAATAATAATCTTTAAAAAAAAACAAGTCACAGAGCCAGCAGCGGCTTAGCTTAACATACAAACAGCTAGCCTGGCTCCGTTCAAAGTTAAAAATCCTGCATAGTACTTCTAAAACTCACTGATTATTTCTATTTAGTGTAATCTGGAAACAAAGTGAAGTGTAAAAACAGCCTGTTGTGGTTTAAGGGGGTTTGTTTACCTGTCTTGATGCTAAGCTAAGCTAACAGGGCGGGCTGTAGCATATTTACTGTACTGTAAAATAATCTAATTATGAAAAACGGAAGAGTTTCTGGGAACTAGTCTTTATAATTATCTAATTATATTTCACAAGCTGTCAAACTATTCCTTCAAATTTTCCTTCGTTTCGTCAAAAACAAAAGCTCCATATTAGACGGCAAGAAAAACAACAACCTCACAGCCGCGTTTAAATGGTGTCTTTAATTTGAAAAAAAAGGCACTCACTATACATTAAAGTTAATATTTAGACTGTAAGATACCTGAATACAGGATATTAACATATTCATATTCTCATCAGGTCAATATAAATCAATGCTAGTGTGAGTCTGTGTTGCACTTTGGATGTCAACGTGTAGTATATCCATTCAAAACTATATATCTTTAATAAATACACTTGTCGGGGGCAACTTATTCTCAAACAAAGAGAATATATCTCCTTTACATCTTAGAGTATGCAGGAAATCTTCTATGCTGCTAATTTTCCATATGCAGGTCCAAAGCAGAATAAATTACTTAAATACCATTATAGATCTTAGAGTATATTATTAGTGAGTACATCCACAGTGCTGACTTGCACTAGCATTAATAAAAGTCATGCTGAATTCTGACAAAAAAAACACAACAACTTCTAATTGTCCTAAAATGCGTTATTAACTGATGCATTATAAATATCCAAGCTTCCTTTTATACATGAATATTGGTCTTATTCATCTCTTCTGTGTCGGGTTGAGCTGCCTAACATGTAGTAACATAAACAAAAGAGGTTAAAGGGTCTGCTAACCCAAATCATAAAAATACATTTATTGTCATTTACCTTTCGTTGTGTCAAGCTGTCTACAAGGTTTCGATTGAATAAATAATCCCTATAAAATAGGTTGAAAGTGTAAAATTCTTTAAATTATGTTGTGAGCAACATCAACAAATTCCCACTTACCTCCTTTGTATTTGGGTGGAGGCAGATATCTCAACCTGTGGTCAAATAAAACTCCCTGCATATCTCTTAAGGACTGTTTGTGTGACCTCTTCACAAGCCCCCCCCCCCACCTACTCTTACAAAACGGCACTTGAAAAAGCTGTGGCTCCGAGTTGTGCCATTCAAGTTTCATATCCACATAACCTCACTCACTTCCAGCGCGACATTTCTTCATTCGTTAAAGAATGTGAAACATTCAGACATTTCCTGTGGAGGGATTTCACAGCAGGTTGACTTTAGCGACCACTTGCTTGCAGCCTGTCTGGGAGTATTGGTGCCCCCCTGCCTCGGGATAATATTCAATCTCCCCCGCAAGCCGCTCTATGTTGGTATGATCCGGGTAGAAGCCCTCTCGAGTCATTTCGTCCAGGAAGCACTCCATCACGTGGTCTTTCTCCAAAAGGCCCAGAGGTAAGACGTCCGCCTCTGTCCACAGCGGGTGAAGCTTCTCCAGAGTGATGCGTAATATCGGAGTCAGCTCTTTCACGAGGTGGCTATGACGCCCTGACGACGCTGCCATTGAGGAGTTTTGTAGCATATGTTTGGTGATGTGCGTGTGGCCCAGGTTGCTTAGGAACAGGTAGATGGCGTTCAGGTACTCGTTGGACTGTTTGGAGGCCACGAGTTGCAGCAAGGCGTCCAGGATCTCGTCGTGCATGTGCTCCGCCTCGTCAAAGATGAAGAGCGGGATTTTCTCCTCCTCCTCGGCGCGTTCCACCATCTGCGAGATGAGGGCGGCGAGGTCGCGGGCGCACTGAAGGGCGTCGGCCTCCTGGGGGCAGTGGTGGAGGACGTAGTACTGCAGCACCAGCGTCTCCCCCACCACCGAGCGGAAGTGTCCCGCCAGGAGGCGCCCCAGGTGGCTCTTGCCCACGCCGCTGGGGCCGTGCAGGGACACCACCAAGGGCTTGTTGTGGACGTAGGTGGACAGGTAGTCCTTCAGGTGGGACAGCAGACCCTCCACCGCTCCCTGCTGCCCAAACACCTCTCGCCTAAGCGTCTTCTCCAGCCCGTCCAGGTCGTACCTGAGAACGTGGTCATCTAGGTTCTCGATGGCGTTGTACACCTGAAGAGACAAACGGGACAGATTTTTAGAATATCATGGGAGCGATGACAGATAAAGCTGTGATATAATCTTTGTAGAAAACTATTAGTATAAATATATATATATATTTATTAGTATAAATGATACAATACTTGCTTCATTGGATATCAATCAAACTGCAACTTTGGAGAGCCACTGAACAAATGTTATCCAGCAACTTAAAGGTCCCATATCATGCTCATTTTGTGGTTCATACTTATATTCTAGGTTTCTACTAGAAGATATTTACATGCTTTAATGTTTGAAAAACACTTGATTTTACCTGTATTAACCCTCTGTCTGAAATGCTTTGATTTAGCGCCTGTCTCTTTAAGACCATCACCAGAAAACAAAAGCCCAGTCTGCCCTGATTGGTCAACGTTTCCGGATCTTCCGTTCTCAGCGTCTCTGCACCGTTATTGCAGCTGGGGAATGACTGTAACAGCACTGTAGTGGCACTTTCTACCTTTATATAGTATAGTTGTGACATCACAAAGTTACAAAAGTCCTGACGGCTCATTTAAAGGCACAGTCTATGAATATTATAATGCATTTTTGGCCATAATTCAAGAATTCCTACTCAAATTATGACATTGTAAACTTCACAGAAATGTCCAATAGGGTCAAATTATGAAGTGAAGACGCCAAGACATTTTGTTGGATACTGACTTAGTGACACTGATCTGGAAACTGCAGTGATTTAGATTTTCTGAGCTGCCAGATTAAACGTGTGCGAAGCATCCCATGGGTCACCAAAAAATACATTTAATACATTATATGAGATTGCGTCAAAGTCTACATGTTACATGACAGACAGGAGCAGTTCCTCCATTTTCTTTGCACAGTCAGCAACAGCACACTCACTGAAATCTAGTTTCTTAGTGTGCATGATGGCTGTTTTGAGTCCATATCACTTTTTACACTGTGATTAGATTGCATTTAAGCACAAACCGACTTAGAATTCATATGTAGTATAGATTTGGGAAACTAGTCTTGGAGATCATCATCAACCGTCAAATAAAATCTACAAAATTCGGAGGTAACAAGCAGCAGATGGGACATTTTGGAAAGTCATCTTTACATTTCCTAGGAATGCACGTCCACTTCTGCAAATTGGAACATGTAATCGGTTCAGATCAATTCTGAGATAAAGGGAAACAGCTTGGGAGCTTGAGTCCAAGATTGGTTCCGCTCGGCGGCTGACATTAGCAAAACTGCAACAGGAAACACATTGGAACCATTAGAGATGTTGCCAAGCAAAGTAGCCTATTGGTAACGCCGTGGGATACATGTAATAATAATAATAATAATGATAATAAAGCAGTCAGACCACGGCCAGATGAACTCACAAAGAAGAGGCCCTGAAGCATGAACAAGCTGTGGACACTAAACTGTGCCTCAAGATAAGGTAATGATTAATGATTAATCAATAGGTGTGAACTCTTAAATGAATCGCCGGCTATTTTGATAACCGATTAATCCGTATAAGTAATTTTTATGGAAAAAAATGCAATTTTTTTAAATTTCTGCTGGTTAAATTTGAATTTTTTTCGAGTTTTTTTCACTCACACTTCACATTAAGGCCTTAAATGCTTGCCCTTTGGAGGAACTGTTGGGTCTTTGTAAATTCCAGAGCGTGGTCTAGACCTACTCTGTGTCCTGAGATCCTAACTTGTATGACTTCTGTTGTGATGTGACGCTGTAAATAAAATTGAATTGAAATCCTCTGTGACAGCAAACTGAATATCTTTGAGTTGTGGACAAAACAAGACATTTGAGGACGTTGTCTTGGGCGTTTGGGAAACACGGATCAACATTTTTCACCACTTTCTGACATTTTATCAACTAAACAATCCGTTCACCCAGAAAATAATCCAACAGATTAAAAGGATAATGAAAATAATCGTTAGTTGCAGCTCTAGTTAAGTCTATATTTACATTGTATCATCACACAGGTGATACAAATCCCTTACCTTATTATTATATAATTGTTTTTGCCTTTACCTGGATGAAGACGATGGCACAGAGCAGGACGAGGCAGTATTTGGCTCGGCTGCGCTCCTGCTTTGGAGGCGCCCTGCACCCCCCTCTGTTGGGATACAACACCCGTTTCCTCTTCCTCTTCTGCTTCCACTGCGGGACAGAGGACGAGAAGTTGGACGGGGTGAGTCCGTCGAAGGTGAAGATTTTGGGGCTGGTTCTGGGGGGAGCTCCGGTGAGGGGCACGTCTGCTGCCAACCCCAGGGCCATGTCCTGCCGCCTCTTCTTCATGGCTCGGTACTTCTGTTTGATGCGCATGACGGCGCTTAGAGACGTGGATAAGCCGGACATACTGGGGATAGGACTGTCCCTGTGTTTTTCACCTCCTTGTTCTTCTTCACCCTTCATTTCTCCGTCCATCTCTTCATCCATCTCTCCCTCAACTTCTCCCTCTGTTTGAGAGGCCGAGGTGCTGCTGTCTTGGTCACTCATCTGCAGAGAGAAAAAGAGGACGTTAAAGCAGCTACAGTCCGGATCAACGGAAGTACATTTACAGCATAACGAGGCATTCACACCAAAAAAAGCAATCCGGCGATTTGGGTGAGTGGGTGTAAACACTTAATTTCCGGCATTCAGGTGAATTGTTATGCACCTTTTTCTGAATCAATTTATTCTGGAAATGTGTTTATGCCAAGGGAAACAAGGGGACAATTCAAAATATAACGACATAATGGAATATTTTGCAGATAGATGAAAGCAGTACAGAATGCCTAAGAGCCTATTTATTCTCCTGTAGATCGACTTTTCTAATTTTATCCGAGTCAGACACATGTAGCCTAGGCATCATTTACTCTTCCCTCCTCTTTTGCATCTTTTGTTGGGGAAGTAACCTCCTTAAATGTGCATATGACAGTTATTCACCTCAATGATACATCACATCATTTTAATGAATTAAGAAACCCCCGGACTGTAATATTTCAGATGTGTTTGAGCAAGATTTCCAGATGTCCAGCAGTTTGTTCAGTGTCCCCCTCTCTGCTGCTGTCACCAGTGAGTCCAGCTTACTTTTTTTCTAAAAATGAGCATACTATGAGCATTTTAATATTTGTGAAAGCGCTGTGAAGACAGAGCTGGACATGTGACACTAAAGCTGCTACAATCAATATTTGATCATTTGAGTCTTCCAGCTCTTTGTTTTGGCTTTACATCCACAACAAGAGTATTTCTACACTGTAGTATTACTACTTTTACTCAAGTTAAATATCTGCGTACGCCTTCCACCGATGCAAACAACCAGCCGCCCTTCCTTTTCTGTTATCTATATTTAGTTCCTCTTCATCAGCTCCAGTCAAACCACAGAGGCTGACGCAAACAACTACAGACCAGAAGTTGCATATATCAAATTGCTTAGTCATGCTATGAAATAGACAGCAGCAACATTTTGTCAATTCGAGTTACTTCCTGATCTGGCAGAGAAGATTATTTGTCAAAATTAAGGAAAAAGAAAAACTGGATGCCAGACTTTTTTTTTTTTCAGATTTATGACTTAAACACAGTTGTGATTAAATCATGATGACAGATGCAGTGCAGAATGGAATCTGGTGGTGATGGTGTTGAAATAACAGCAGCAGAAGGCCAATTTCTAAACAGGGAGCTGATAAAGTTCCTTTAGAAATCGTATCTCACTCTGCTGTCAGCTCATAATCCCTATCTATAATGTTATCTGCTTTATCTGTTCCATCAACACACTTATTTAGTCATTTATACTTTGATCAGTTATTGCTACTTCATAGATTATGCCAGGTATGGAGCTGCAGTTTTTCCTTCAAACATGATATTCTAATCAAGTGATAAAATACTAAGGAAAAGCTCCTGTAGAAAGAAGGAAGTGCAATTCATTGAGGAACATTCGCTGGCCTGTGCTGCATCATAACTCTGCCTGTGTGTAAATGCACTTGGACATGCATCATAAACTCACTATACAAACCGTGGAGGTAAAGTCTGACTTAAGTTATACAGTAAAGTCTTAACCTAAGTTGATTTATCGTCAAATAATTCAACATATTTCTCAGGTTAGTCTGCAGAAATAGTCACTATTGCACAAGCAGTCTGCAAAAAAAATGATAGATTTAAGATAGCCTTCGTGAGAAATTGCGTTTGTTACGCACTCATATCTGTGTTAGAAAGCATGCACGGCGAGTGAAAGAAAAGGAGGAACTGTCAGTTGTCAGCTCCAAAGGAGAACGAGCCAATGAGAAAATATGCCACATACTAATCAGCACTTTAATTACTAATGGATGCTAAATTCTAGGTAATTCAATTTTGTTCTTAGAACAACAGAGAGGAAGAACAACTTGTTAAACTCGTGTGTCCAAGTCTTTTTTTTTCTTACTTCAGCACAAAAGAATTCAGCAAGGCTCAGAGGGGAGACAAAGAAAATACACTCTATCAGTCTGCCTATCTGCTGTCTTTTTACATGCATGGACCTGAGAGGGCTGGCTACATACCAAACATTTTAGAGCTCTTAAATTATGGGAAAAATACCTCTTTATCTTGAGCTTGTCTTTCCTCAGTTGAGATTGACTTCTGGCTGCAAAAACATGCAGAAACCCAAAGCTGAAACACACACAAAGAGACACAGGTCGTAGGTAAGTCGCTTTCTATAAAAAATGTTTTATGTGTGTGTGGAGTTTCACACAGGATAGGTACTGAATAACTGCCTCACACACACACACACACACACACACACACACACACACACACACACACACACACACACACACACACACACACACACACACACACACACACACACACACACACACACACACACACACACACACACAGCAAAGGGGGACAATGAAACATGAGACCAAGTGAAAACATGCAAGAACTTTTTTTTTTTTTTCTTACCTCCAATGTTGGTCAAATCTTTGTAAAGTTAAGTTTTTAAGAGTTTTTAGTCCATAGTTGTGCGAGTGGAGCTAGCAGAGAACAGACCACACAGCAAACAGCTCAACTCAGGAAGAGCCCTCCTTTCTAAAACTCCTGTTCTCTGCTGGCTCCTCCTATTCTTCTTTGGTCTCCTTCTGTCCACTTTAAGCTGTTTTACAAAGACTCTGACATGCTACACCTCACTGGGTTCATGTAACAGATATCAACTTTCACTTGTGTCATTTCTTTCTTTCTTTTTTAACCAGATCAAATTTAGTTCAAGTGCTTTCTTGTCCAGCCTTTTAATGATAAGGTGGAAATCAATATCTTCATATCTTCATAATCCAAGCTTCATTTATTATTTAGACACACTTGTACTGTAATTCCAGGGTTCTCACACATTTTTACATTTAAAATTCAAAGACTTTGAGGACTTTCCAGGCCTAATTCCCACAAAATGTGAGGAACCCAAAACAGTTTTAGTCATTTTCTGCACTTCTTTTGTGACAGGAAAGTGAACATATTTGGGTTTTTCAGACAGAACAAATGCCTAAAATAGCGTCACTTTTGGCTCCTGGGAAATTGCGATTGCCAGTTTGTGACACTGTTTAAACAGAACAATGAATTGATAATAAAAATGAGTTAATTGCTGCCCCAGCTGCGTGGGTGTTCAGACTATTAAAGGCCGTACATTGAGCTATAAATAAAAAACAAAGAGGTGTGGTAAAGATTTGCCTACTGAATCATTTGCCTGTGACGTAAAGTGTAAAGCTTGTTGTTTGTTGTACCAAACATGCGACCTAGCAGTTGGCTTTAAAGGTCCCATGGCATGAAAATATCACTTTATGAGGATTTTTAACAATAATATGCGTTCCCCCAGCCTGCCTATGGTCCCCCAGTGGCTAGAAATGGTGATAGGTGTAAACCGAGCCCTGGGTATCCTGCTCTGCCTTTGAGAAAATGAAAGGTCAGATGGGCTGATTTGGAATCTTGCCTCTTATGATGTCATAAGGAGCAAGGTAACCACCCCTTTCTCTGCTTTTCCCGCCCAGAGAATTTGGCCCCCATGAGAGAGAGACATCATGGCTTTAAATGAGCAAAGTGGCAGTTGGTCAAGGCCACACCACCAGACTTCACCTATATAAAAGAGACTTCAGATACAGTATTAGGGGACCACTAAGGTCTATATAAAAGAGACTTCAGATACAGTATTAGGGGACCACTAAGGTCTATATAAAAGAGACTTCAGATACAGTATTAGAGGACCACTAAGGTCTATATAAAAGAGACTTCAGATACAGTATTAGGGGACCACTAAGGTCTATATAAAAGCATCCAAAGAGCACCATGTCATGGGACCTTTAAGAGACTGTCACATTCACAAATAACTGAATTTGTAAATTATAAAGAAAAAGCTTGAGTGTAAGAATTACAGCGAGATTGTGTGAAAAGGAAACTCCAGAAGATCGCTCAGGAAGTCTGAGTATTTATCATCCAGCTTCTGTACACAGTTTACTTTCGACAAGCTGCCGGACGTAAACTGTTAATGTTGTAATAAAGAGGAGGGATTAGTCATATGTGACATCCTCCTTGAGGGCAGATAGGGCAGTTTGCTACTGCGCCAGTCATGATTCAGGCCTCAGACGGCGCGATGTGCTCTGGCCACAGATACATTTCCCCTCGAGGGACAATAAAGATCTGAACTGAGACGTCTGCACGTTGATGCTGCAGATAAGAACTTTATTTTTAGCACGATACATTAAAGGTGTCAGTGCAGTTCTAAACTGGAATCTGACATGTGGTTCATCTGTTTACAGCAGAAAACACACACACACACACACACACACACACACACACACACACACACACATACTAAGAAACTAAAAATCCCTTTTCTGAAAACAAAGTGTAAAGTGACAGATGCTCTCTGGCACACGGGATATAAACTCCAGCTCTGTTTCTGCTGACTTTCCCCACTCTCCTCTTTATTAAAGGAACAGTTCAGCAATTTTGGGATAAACACTTGTTTTCTTGCCGAGGAGAAAGTAAATATAAAGAAGGCAAATATGTGTTTATAAAGGGTTGTCTCCTTTTTCTTCTCGTCGAGTGTAAATGACCTCATGACCCAATTAATAAAAACACAAGAGTTCTGAATTAAGGCCCCTCGGGTCCATCTAAAACTCTTACATGAATAAAAGGTGTTCACTAAGTAATGAAGAGTGAAAAGGGCCAACTGTGGCTTCATCTACACATGCACATCTGGATCAGGGTTGTATCTCTAAAGTGATAGTGATCTCTCCAATGTTTTCAAAATATGATCAGTGCTTAGAATATGGTTCAGGACAGATGTACAGGCATGACCTAGATCAGCGCTTCCCAACTTTTTAGCTTGCTTGTGCTGGAAGAAGTATATGGATCTTTAACTTAAGTAAAAGTAGCAATACTAAGCTGTAGAAATACTGCAACACAAGTAAAAGTCCTGCAGCCAAAAGCTTACTTTGGTACAACTGTTATTCTTTACACCATTGTTGTCATACAATTGTTGCACTCCTGTGGCCGGGTTGGTTCAGCGGTAGAGCAGGCGCACATGCACCGAGAGGTTTATGCCTCGACGCAGAGGTCCGGGGATCGAATCGCAACTGTGATGATTACCTGCATGTCTTCCCCCTCTTTCTGTCAAAAATTACAGGTGAAAAAAAAGCCCAAAAAATAATCTTAAAAAACACTTCTACTGATCTGCCTCACTAACTGAATATTGACTCTTTTCTACATTTCAGCATTAACATCGACTGTCATTAATATTGTGCTATTACCGTATCACTTTAGCACATCCATCTACTTACCTATATATATATATACCTGTGTGCAGGCTTTGTAATGCCTACTTAATTCTGTATTTATGTTGCTTATTGTATTTTTGTATTGTATTGAATGTAAAACGGTATGTTGTCTTGCACGTTTATGCTTTATTCTTTGCCAGGTTGCCGTTGCAAATGAGATTCGGTCTCCTGGTTAAATTATAAAAATTAGCAGCTAAATTTACTTACTTAAGGCTTTAATTGTTTGCACTGCACTGTACTGTGACTTTTATCCTTTCATTCTGGTATTCAACCTGTTATTCATTAAATATTGTTAATTCTGTATTGTTTTTAACTTTTATTTATGGTCATTTTGTATTGTGTACAGGTTTTCTTACAAGTAAAAGTACTAGTGCAGCTTTCTATTCATTACAGATGCTTTTAAATGTTGTAGCTAATTTCTATTTCTAACTATTTTTTATAATAACCATTTATAACTAGTGCTGCAACTAAAGCTATATATTCATAATGGATTAATCTGCAATTTTTCTTGATTAATCGATTGTTTGCCCAAAGTGAGTGAGTAAGTGAATTAAATTTCTTCTTTTGTCCGACTAAAAGTCCAAAATTCACATTTGAAATAAATGTTTGAATTTTTCACCTAATAAAAAAAACAATGAATACATTATCAATGATGCTTTATTCTTCGGCAAGTTGCCGTTGCAAATGAGATTCGGTATTCAACGGCCTACCTGGTTAAATAAAAAAATAAAAATAAAATAAAACTTAGCTAAATTTACTTACTTAAGGCTGAAGACCTTCCTTTTCGATATTGCCTTTGTTTAATTGTTTGCACTGTATTGTGAATTTTATTCTTTTATTCTGGTATTCAACCTGTAGTTTTTAATTAAATGTTAATTCTGTATTGTTTTTAACTTTTATTTACTGTAATTTTGTATTGTGTACAGGTTTTCTTAATATAATTTTTAATAATATGTTTGATGTTTTATGTAAAGTACTTTGATTTGCACTGCTGCTGAAAAGTGCTATACAAATAAAAGTGCCTTGCCTTAAAGTATCCAAAGTAAAAGTACCGTGTTTTGTATGTAGAATTTTATTCTGTAAAGTGGCTAGCTGGAGTGAAAAGTACAATATATTTTCCACAGACTTATTGTGGAACATAAGTTTAAAGAAATAACACTTGAGTAAATCTCACAAACTAGTTCAGCTGACTCGGGTTGGTGGGAGGAAGGATCATAAATATGCTAAAGTTTTGCCTTGCTTTGCAAACCAAAATCATAAATTCTATTTTTATAGTTCATAGCGGCACTACTTCACAACCCTTTTAGGTACTTCTTGGTAAAAGCAGTGGTATTAATATATGATGTAACAGTTGAGCTTATCGTCCAGTTTTGGAGCAATAGGTGTGAGATAAGGGAATTCTTTAAAACTTTACCCTAGAACTTGTCTGTCTGAAAAGAGAAAGACTTTTTTTTACACTCTGTGCGGTAAATGTGTATTGATGTAATATATTAGTATACAATGTATTTGCTGTATGACTATGTAACTCACACTATGTAGTTCTTTTATAAATTATATTTGGATTATATTTTTTAGAAAGGTCTGACCAGGGACTGGGATTGCAAATTAGTCTATTGGCTACAAACCTTTTATGCAACACATCTACACATATTGTTATGGCCTTGACTGTAATTATTGTAATAATGTGTAATAATGTACGCTGCATTGTCCCTGATAATAAAAAATAAAATCTTAGAGCAAGCTTTCAGAAGAAGTTGTGCGTTTAATGAATCCTCTTAAGAATAAGTTGCATTTTGCCTGTCAAAAGGTGTAATGGATAATTATAAAGCCTGTCAGCAATTTATGTAACTTAGTTATGAATTGTTAGAAAATATGGTCACACTTTACTTAAAAGGTATCTACATAAGAGTGACATGACACTGTCATGAACGTGTCAAACATTAAAAAAAAAAAAAAAGTCATTTAGTCACATTTATGACATAAGGCTTCTTTTAGTAAGTGTTGGTTAGGGTTTGTGTGTCACGTCTGTGTCATGACAGTGTCATGTGGTCATGTCACTCTTATGTAGATACCTTCATGCAAAGTGATACCGAAAATTTTAATCATGAAATTGTTTTATGAAAACATGTTCAAATGTGAATATATATATATATATATATATATATATATATATATACACACACACACACACATTTCTTTAGTGTTGCTTGAGTCTGGAATAGAGGATTTTATATCCTGTATTAGAATTCTTGTTCAATAAAGGAATTACCCCCTGTGGCACATGCCCCCCTGCTTGGGAATCACTGACCTAGATGGTAAAGGGTAAGCATGCTTCCTGCTCCTCCCCAAAAAGGCTTCCCGTCAGTGAGTATGCTCTGGCTGCTGTCCCTGGACTTTCCAACAGCGATAAACTGCACGGATAAGAAAGAAAAAAGGCAACGTGGCAAATCAACGATTCTCCTCCATCTCTGTTAATCTTTATCATCCTGAGTAGTGTTCAGTGTTAGTTTTGGAAAAGTAAAAGAGAAATGATGTTTGCGGAGGGGGCACATTTTACTTAAGAATAGAGTCCAGCTGAAAAGGATTTAGGAAAACACAAGCTTCCTTTACACAAAGAAAACATTCATGTACCAGCTTTGCTTTGCCAAATCTCTCACAATGTAAAAGAAAAACACTTTGTTTTATAAAAATTTAAAGATGTCAACTATTACAGGGTATTAAACTGGGGAAAATGAACATAATTTTGATCTAATAAATACCGCTTATGACCAAAAAAAAAGATTCTTTTTAGATTTAGAAATACCCGAATATATTTACATCACACAGATGTAAAATATATCTAACAAACCACAAACAAGTGTTGCCTTTAATGGCTGACCAATCCATCAACATGTTCCACCTTGTTTCCTGTGGAAGCCACATTAAGTTAAGGTGGGAAATTGTGCAGGTAAATATCATCCCTATTTAATCGTTCTTCGAAGAAGATGAGCGTCAAGTCTTTATTTCTCTTCGGAGTGCTTTCTGGGGAACCACAATGACGGAGACGCATGTGAACGATAAGGACAAAGCTCAGTCATGTGGCCACGTTGAGAGGCTGCGAAAGTTTGTAGCATGTTCCAGTTGACTTTAAAACTGCCGCCTACTTCCTCTTCCTGCCCCGGCCTCTCCTGCCTCGGGCGGAGGAGGGGCCGGCTCCGGCGCTGTCCGACGGGCTGGCTCCGATGTTGATCTGTCCCTCCTGGATTTCACTGCGGGCCTCCGGAGGCAGGTGTTCAATCTGCTGCTGCGTTTCCAGATAAAACATCACGTCTCTCAGCTGCTCCTTCAGTTCTGCTATTGCCCCGTCCTTACATTCACCTACAGGGAAACAACAGATAATAAACAGAAGGTAAGTATACTGTAAGGGAGAAGACATACTTCCTACATACCTTATCTGTGAATTGTCCTTAAAGTGTTACTCTTTGTGCCTTTTAATTTCAACTCAGAGACAAATTTTACAACTTTTACAGATGAAGAATAAAACTATCATCACATTTTAAGACGATATGCTGAACGTTTTAGCAAACAGTTGTATATTTTCTACATCTGGCAGTTACAGAGCAACATGATGATTCATCAGGAGTCTTTGTGGGTGTGTCACCTGATGAATGTCAGTCCAATATTCTCTCTCTTTCAGTTGTTTTTGTCTCTACAGACGCCTGAGGGAAGTATCCGTCTCTTTAGCTGCTAAATGCTCCACTATGTTCACCAGCTGGTCTCTAACCGAGTCTGTCTGCTGTTTGCTGCTGAGCAGGTAGTGTTCAGCGGCTTTTTGCATATTTTTCTCTGAAAACGTTGCCATGAGAGCGCTGGGAGAGAAGCAAAACAGTAAAGTTGTGGACCCGACAGATAAACAAAGGGCTGAAACTCACTATAAAGCGCCATAAAAGCCGAGAGGAGCTGCAGATTCACTTTGTTACGTTATCATTTGGCACATTAGTAAAATGACTGATGGATGTGCAGCTCCCTTAACTTGTAAACCCAAGATAATAGTGAAAACTATTTGCTTTACAACAAATGTGCAATAGAATGTATATACTATTCCCATCCTTTTATATATTTGTGGCAGCTCACCACAATATCAACATGGAGTGGCCACATATTGATTTTCTTTTCTAAAATGGTCAAATGTTACTGTAGGGTGGAACCTGCAAGAAATATGCTGATGTATTTCACAGTATCACAGCTGGCCTCAGGGCTGTGACCGCCACACAGCTGTGTGAACGTCCGGTCTGTAACAGTGACTTAAAAAAACATTTAGGCCTACATACGTATTAGAAAGGCTGTGCAAAGAGAGCAGAAACATGTACAAGCTCAAACTTATGTTTCCAGTAGACAGCCATGTAAACACCCAGTGGGCCTGAACTGTCAGATGTTGAATATCCAGGCTGTAAAAACAGAGTAGTGTGTGCCGTGGTGCCCGAGGAGAAGTAGTACTTGCATCCTGTGCTTCTGGGCTAAACCCACGATGGTGAAATACTCCAATTGGTGAAGTGGCGTAGACTTTCAGGGAAATGCTCCAAAATACAAAAAGAGAAGCCTCTGAAGCAATCAATAACTCTGTAGCTGCCATGTCAGATCACATGGATGTTAATCCGGTCTTACTGCACGGATGTCATTGGCAAACTGTAGCTTACAGATCGTCATCGGATTTTTAATATGTTTTTAACATTATTTTAATTTAGCTGACGCTTTTATCCAAAGCGACTTCCAATAAGTGCATTCAACCAAGAAGGCATAATGCAAAAGAACTTTTACGTTCTGGCCATTCGTTTACATGACAACAGTGATTTGGGGGCCTGCAAACAAAAGCTTTTGAAACCAGGTTCTAGAGTAAAATCTTTTGAATACGCAACTCCAGCATCGCAGTGTAAACTACCAAAACTGGTCTCTGTGGAGCCAGAACCAGAGAAGAGAAGCAATCTCACCCCCACCCACCCCTCGCCTCCCAGTGAAGGTGGACCTCGGCCGTCCATTCAAAACAATGTCTTCTATAACTTTTTTAAAACGTTTTCACAATCACATGGAAGTAATACATTTGCTTCAAATAAGTCAAACTACAAAGTGCCACATGTAATAATATAATAGAATAATATAACCATCTTTTTTGCCAAGGTGCAGTCGGAAGAGGTATGTTTTCATTCAGATACGTATCGGGAGCACACTTATGCTTTATTTAGATGGTGACACAGAGGAAGAGGCAACTTGGTGAAGCTGCTTTGTTAGGAAAGTTCTGATATGACACTTTAGCTTTTAAATCAACGGATAATGGATTTCTGAGCTCCACGTGCTGCCCAAAACAAGTAACCTTGTCCAGCTTTGTAGAAAGACATATCTAAATATCTTCAGTGCAATGCAACAGACACAGCATGGATTTATTTACACAAGTGTTCACTTAACTTGAGTCAACCAAACCAAGTGTGCGGTGTAACCACAACATCCCTGGACTAAGCCATGACTACACTCATTAAATCACACGTTAATACAAGCAAACGGGAAACTTGTGATCAAAGTGCTCAGGCTGACTCCAAGAGGACAGCGTATACACAGTTGTGGTTATATTCGTAAAGGTTGTGGGTTAAACTTGCAAATCCCTCTCATCAAAACAGGTTAAATGGCACAATTTGCATTTGTCTCTTCCACATAAACAGAGACCACCTGCGTTGTGGAACATTTGTTTAAACTTTCCGCATCCTGAGAGCTGAAGGAAAAATACAGGTAGGTCTGAACCATAGGCCTAAAATTTCCATTAAAATCTCTAGTCTACGCTGACATTAATGTTGCCCTCAGGCAAAGTCGTGAAATGTCAGCCTAACAAAGTATCTTTTACTGTAGACCTGACAATAAATAGACATGACTTTACTCCTTCCCCCTGAAGTCTTTCTTTGACTTTGTCCACGTCCTGTCTACCTCCAGCAGCGCTTGGTTTATGATGTGAAAACATGACTGTATAAATGAGGAAGTACTTTCTAACTGCCGGCCCCAGAAACAAAAATAATCCATCTACCTTTAGGCACATATGACCTTTGCGTTGACCTTTTTTCTGAATGTCTACCAGCATTCAACAAATTCCTGTTGTGTATCCCTCCTGTGCACACCTTATGCTCTGGATTCTTTAGCCTGACCAAGCAGCAACCTCCAGGTCATGTTTGTTCCTATGGAAGTCTATTAGAAAATGAGCCTACTTCTCACTTGATTTATTACCTCAATAAAGATGTTCATAGTGAGTTTATGGCCTCTAACGCAAGTTTTAAGTCTTCATCAGTACAGAATGATGTTCATCTTGTAAATGATGGGCCCATTTTTTTTTTTTAAATAGACAGTAAAGCAGGGCATGCTTTAGGGCGTGGCTACCCAGTGATTGACAAGTCGCTACCACAGCTGTGTCCTTGCTCCTTCCAGGCTCCACCCTCTCTTCCAAATATGGTCACTTCTGGCTCTGAAAAACTAAGATGACGAGGGAAAATGCCAAACTCAAGATTCGCTACTGTAGTCCACAAACCAATGGATGACATCCCAGTGACTAGGTCCACTTCTGTTATTCAGCGTTGAGTCTGACGTTAACAATGGTAAATTTCTGGTAAATAAGCAGCAACACACAAGCTTCGGTAGAGATGTCTTGAGATGTTTCGGGGCCAATCTAGGTTCATTTTATTATATCAATATGGGCTCAAATAAACTCGATCAAATTACTGAACTCTATAAAAATGAAATAAAAATAATAATAATTTATTTTAAAAAACTACAGTTCATTGAGTAGCCTTGGGAATCTGGCTCCCATGTTAAAATGCCCAACTTTACAGCAGAAATAAACATGTTTAGGCCCACTCTTGATCACTATAGCTAAGTTCACCCTTCATGACATGCAGCACTTTAAGCCTGAATTATATTCAGGCTCAAATTCTCTTTGAGCTTCACGTCAGAAACATACGGGTAAAGTCACGGAGACGACGTCCATATTTTATACAGTTTAAAGTATAAGGTTGCTTTCGCACCTGAGCAGTTTGGTCCGCTTAAAATGAAAATGGCTCGTTTGGAGTGGTATAAAAGCTCATTCAAACTCTGGTGTGGACCAAACAACCAAACTCTGGTCTGCTTGAAAACAGGGGTCTCTGTTCATTTCCAAGTGTTTGGAGTTTGGTCCACTTTAGGTAAGAGTATATGTAAATTGTGTGTACTAGTGGAAAAAAAATGGGAAAAAAATCAGCATGCTACCGTGTCCAGTCCACAGTGTGCTGCAGGAAGGCCCTCTGTGTTAGTGACTAGCAAAATGTATTATTATTATATTATTTACTTATTTATCAGTTATCGTCATCTCCTCACTCACCGGTCTCTTTCGCTTTGCGTTCCTCCTCTGCCAGCTTGGCCTGCAGCTGTACCTGGTTGGCTCTCAGACAGCGGTTCATCTCCTGCTCCTCCTTCAGCTCCTGGGTCAGCTTCAAGACTCGACTGTTCAACTGGGTGCACCTGAACACACAAACACAGAATCAGCTGTATGGTGGCAAACTCCCGACAAAATCAGTTTATTAGGGGTGCACCGATCCGATATTAGGATCAGATATCGGCCCCGATATTGACAATACAGCTTATATAAAAAACTAACAAAATAGTTTGTTTTTTCCCCTCTGTCGCAGCACATCCTACGTCATTTGTCAGCAGCATGTGTGTCGCATGCTGGAGGAGTTGAGTTAACCATTTAAATCAAATCATCGTAACGATGTGAACCAGAGTGCAAAATGCCAAAGCCCTGGAAATGTCACACCCAACTAATAACTTGTTAATTAAACCTGGTCTTTTCCTGTTTTGACATGTCAAACTGTCCGCTTGGAAAATAGGTCTATTGTTGCACAAAAATTCTTATACCAGTTTAATCACATAGGACGTTTCATCCCACTTGAGGACCTACAGTATGCTTCATTGTCCAGAAAAGGTTGAATTCTGGGCAATGAAATCCAGTTTTTCTAGGTAATTCTGTTGAGGTTTTTGCTGTAAAATGAGGACTCCTGGGAAAAGGGAGTGTGCTTTTTTTGGTCAAATACCGTAGAATATTGTGCAGACTCATGCAATGTCAAGCATTGTGTTTTTATTCCCCCCTGATAAGAAAGTGTACCTTTAACATGAATTGTTGTTTTAGTAAATATCAAATACACTAACAAATATGAAAGAATAACATCAGAAAACTAGATAATGAATTTCCTGCAGAAAATGCGTGTGAATGCTGAATAGCTAAATTGCTAAATTGGATGAATAGCTTAAATCCGTAATAAGTTGAAGTACTGAGAACAGTTGGAAAAGTGGGAATGATTTTAATGAGTATAAATAAAACCACTAATGTAAAAAAGATGTGGAATAATGAAAGTTTCTTTTGAAAAGCTAATGCTAAACTGGATTGCTGGTTAAATTTGTAAGAAGGTGAAATTGTAAGAAATGTAGAACAGTGATAATTGTTCTAATTAATATGAAAGTCCATAAAAAAGTTGAATAATAGCCATATTGTATGAAAGTTGTAGGTGAACCAGACCATGGTTCTGTTTGGTCCGGAACGAGACCACCTCTATTAATTGGACCAAAATGTGGTCTTTTGACCCGGGCCATGGTCCGGGGGAGGTTTAACACCTGTAATTTTGGTTTGGATCAAACTGAAAAGTCTGAAAGTCTGGACCAAATGAGGTATGTGTGAAAACGCCCTGAGAGCGACCTGCGACAAGAAGGTTCAAAAAGCTCTAGCGATGACATCACCCACTCTAAGTCACACAATACACATTATTATTGATGAAAATGCCTGAAATGTACACTAAACTTAAACAGTGATATCACAAAAACTGTAAAAGATATCAAACTGAAAAATACTCTTATGGCTCAATATTTTGTGAATGGTTTAACGTTTGAATGGCGTCTATAAGTGAAAGTATGAAAGAGCTGAAAACTTTGGGAGTGGAAGAAGATTTTTTTTAAAGTGGGCTCCATTGACTTTCAATGTAATTAATTTTTGAAAAAAGCTTAATATTTGAAAAAGTATAAATAGTAGAAAAACGTTGAAGAGGAGCCATAACATGCTGAAAGAGCTGAACATTTTGACAGTTGAATGTTTTTTGTAGCTTTATGTATTGAGAAGTTAGAGACAACAAAAAAATCTGAATCAGCATTCACACAATTAGAATCGATGTCATATTCACAAGAAAATGTTGATATGATTAGACAACCTTAAAGTCTGTTATTGACAAACAAACCAGGACAGGGAAAACGGGAGAAGAAGTGGATGGCCAAATGTCATAAGGTTTGCTTTTGTTTTTTTGGCTCTTGTAATACGGCAGACGATAGGAGAGATATTATGTGTTGGGCTGGGAAGGGGGGGGGAAATTCAATAAATACATTGTTAAAAAAAAAAAATGTAACACAACGAAAGATACCAAAGTGTCAGTCTTACTTCTTCTCTATGACCTGCTTGTCTTTGCTTATTTCTCCGAACCGTCGCTCCAGGTTATCACAACGCTCCAGAGTCTCCTTAAATTTGGCCTTCATGTTGTTTATCTGTTAAAAGACATGTGTGTGCAGAGAATAATCAGAAAAAGATGCAAGAAAACTTCAAGACTTAAAAGCCTGTATTGTTGATAGCACTCAGTACCTCCTCAGCGGTCTCCTTCTCCAGATGAACGATCTTATTCTCCCAGTAAATCCTCTGAGACTCCAGTTGACTCGTCAGCAGGTACGAGTACTGCAGACATGGAGAATCCATGATTTAGTACATTTTGTGTTGATTTAGCAAACTAAGCGTCAAAAGCAAATGCTTACCTCCAGTTGAAGTCCGTCAATTTTCTCAGCGTGGCAGATGTCTCCCTCGCACTCGTACTGCACCATCTTCCCGTCGGTCTTGCTGGCCACCAGCCGATGCACGTAGTTATCTAGAACCACAAAGATCACCACGGGCTCGTCGGTTAGGGGAACGAAGAGTACCCAAACATAATTTTAAAGGTGGTCCATTGCATGGGATCAATTAGTCAACAGATAATTCATATTGAGGAAAGAAATCTAAATTTATTTAAGCAAAAATGCACCCTTAACTCTAGGATTAGCTGCTTTACACTGTTTTATCATTGTGTGCCCCCCCCAACTGCTTGGGGCGCCTGTCTCTGACATCTCCCCATTTCTGCACGAATAGGACCAGAGCATGTGTGTGTTTCAGGCCTTTTTTTAAATTTTAATTTCCCCACTGAAGATCAATAAAAAGTATAAAAAATAAAAATAAAAAAGGTTATCTTCTGCCCTCTAGTGGCCAAAAGTGCTTAAAGCTGCTTTAATAGGCATATATTTTTGCTCCTAAAGATGTAATCTTGCAATTCACCATCAACACCCTCAACAAGCAACATGTGCCTGTTTGCCCACACCCACACCCATCCACACACAAAATCCAGTACCTCCTGCGTAGTCCCAAACACGGTGGTTGGTGAGCTGCATAGCATAAGTATGCTGCGTTTCCTCAAAGTGTTTGTAGGCATGCCGGCTAACGTAGCGACCACAACCGATGTGGCCGCAGATCAAACAAATCCACAGGTTCTACAGAGGAGAAAAAAAATGGCATGTGGGGTGAGCAAAAAAAGGTTAATTAAAAGCTAAATCAATTTCAGAAGAAGATCCAGTACGTAAGATAAAGAGCTACACAGACTGATATCAGTTACCTCCTGCACTCCACACTCAAAGCACTTGTTCTCTTCAACTGGTTCTGGTGTTTGACAGTATCTACACACAGGACACCTGCAAACAGAGCCAAACACATTCATCTATTGTGACACGTGTGTGTTCAGTGGTCCTTTGTGAAATAGTAGAATACATGCAAAGAGGAGGACAAAGACAAACATCCCGTGACATGAAGCCTGGAGAAATAACCAGTGGACTAAGAATCAGGTGAGAGAGCACCGAGCATGTGATTCTGTCATCAGTGAGAAGGTTCCTTTATGTACAGGGTTGTAAACCAGTCCTATATTTACACTAAATATCACCAACGATTGCATACATGCAGTAGGAGTGTCAGTGATTAAGATAAACCCAAAGCAGACAGACAGCACTGAGTTTTAGTCACATTATATGTAGAAAAAAGGTCAGAAATAAGCTGTAATAAGCAATAATATCTGAAAGGTAACATCACGTAGGAAACCCAGTACAGCGTGGTAATTTCTGTATGTGTGTGTGTGTGTGTGTGTGTGTTTGTACACAACTCACGAGGCATCTTCCCACCGCTGGAGACACTGGCTGTGAAAGCTGTGGTTGCAGAGAGTGGTGAGGATGCCGTTAACCGACTCGTCCATTCTCTCCAGGCACACGGTGCACTTTGGCAGCTCGGTGAGCTCCATCACCGGCAGACTGGCTCCCTGAGGAGAGGAGAGGAGGGGAGGGGAGGGGAGTGAGTCAGAGGGAAAAAGGGGAGGAGAGTAGAGAAAGGAAACTATTTAGGATCAAAGGTATCCAGTTTTCACTCATTTCTTCCTATAATGCTGCAGCTGTGTTTGGTTACAATGGTCACCGTAGAGATCAATCAGTAAATTTTTATTTATATAGCTCTTTACTGCAACCAGCAGGTATCCAAAGTGCTATACATACATACAGTACATTTACATACAGTAAAACCAGAAAAGGTTACATAAAAGCAGGAGGAAGAAAGGGAAATACCACTATTTTATTTATTGTATTTAAAGTCATTCTAAATAAATAAGTTTTCATATTATAAATAAAAAAAATAAAATCACCCCACAGTTTGTACCACGACCTTAGGACTTCTAAAAATTAAAATATCTATATATAAAAAGGGTTAAAATGTCGGAAAAATATGCCAGGGCCAAGCTATTAATGTCTTAATATCATTAACAATAATATCTTAAAGTCGATTCCAAAACCCACTGGGAGCCAACGGAGAGAGTAAAGAATGGGGGAGGCTTTGGATAGAAATAGTTATTTTCATTGATTATTCCAACGACTACTCTCTCAACTAATCAATTTGTTGTTTGGTCGACAAAATAATAAAGTAGTCAAAAAGAAAAGTCCAAGGTGCCGTGTTCAAATGTCTTGTTTTGTCCGACAAAAACCCAAAAGATATTCAACTTACAAATGGCAGTAAAAAAAATGACTTTTTAAATAATATATTTTCAGATATAATATAAGATACTAATATATATTTATATACAATAATAGGACAATAGTATAATAATAACAACAATATATACTGTATCAGATTTTTTTGTTAAATAACTAACCGTTTAAGTGACTATATACTGAATAATTGTTTCAGTTTTAAGAATAAACTGTGAAATCTATGAGTACGTTTACCTCGTCAGACCTAATGACCTCAGCCCGCTCCACATAGACCATTTGGCACACTGCGTCCTCTATGGAGTTGAACTGGCGGCCATTACACGCTGTGTAAAAACTGTCTGCGTCTGCCTACAATAAGACAGAGAAGGAAAAAAGCAGCATCAAGTCAGATGGTGACTAAAGTCAGAAATATAAAAATAAAAACCTCCACATACATTACAAAGAGTCCAAACTTCCACATACATTACAAAGAGTCCAAAGTCTACAGTGTAGCTACAAACTCTAATTTGTCATTTCCCCATAGGGAATCAACAAAGAGTTTAAATTACATTAAATTAAAAATTAACAGTGTGTTTGTGTCAGAGAAAACAGCCCATTAATGCAATGTTATTAAGCAGCAAATTTAGAAGTGCAATGTCCCTGAATTTAGGATTAAATAAGTTAATACTTCATTCTACTGCTTTTCACTCATGTAAAGAAAGGACATTAATTATGTTATTCTTTCATTCCCTCATTTCCATTTTTTTTGGATGGGTTTTCAACAACTGCTGTTGTCTTTTTTAGTTGAATTATACATGTTTTAGTTAATTATACATGCTCAAAAAAAAAAAATAAAAACATAGTTAATGTTATGAATGTTACTTCCACTCTGTAAAGCCTCTCTCATCTATTTTAATTGGAATCATAAATCTGTATGCGTACATTGTTACACTGTTTTCCTTCCCAAAGACTAATCTGCGTGAACCTACCTTGAACAAAACCTTGTTTTTGGTGCCTCTTTCTTATCTTTCTACACTCAAAAATGAATATTTCTCATTAAACCTTTAAAACATTGTTGAACTGAACTCTGCTTTGCGTCGCTTATTAATTATTTTTTTTTAAGACTATTTTTTGGCCATTTTTAGTAAGGGTGTGCAAAAAATAAATAAATAAATAAATAATAAATAAATAAATTGATTCGTTTATGAATCGCGATTCAAAATTGATTCATAGAATTCCAAAAAACGATTAATATTCTTATTGTATTGCAATGACATTAGATAGATAATTTATTGACCCCCGAGGGGAAATTCAGGGTTCCAGTAGCTTACAGACATCACACAATACACACACATATGTATGTAGATATACATACATACATTGATCATCTGATTGTTTTATAACACTTACCTCCTAAAAACTAAAAAAAAAAGAAAATATGATTACGCCGTGATTGTTTTAGGTTAAAAAAAAAAAAGTGACCTAAAAAATGTAAGAGGATTATTCTCTTACCTGTGTACAGAACTTAATCAGGACCATATACTGGTTAGGGGTTGGGTCCCGTATGATCTTCATATGCTCCATGACATCATTAAAAGGGGCCAAAAGCTTCATGAGGTCATGGCTGGTCATGGTCGCGGGGACAGTCAGGATGCACACCATAGCGCTGCGTCTTACATCCTCTGTCAGTGATGTCATTTTGCTACAAAAGAAAACAGCCGTATTGAAACAGCAGATATGGGTTGGATCTCATAGCCCTTGAATTACCTCCTTAACTTCTCCACTTGCCCCCCTTTCTTTGCGTCTTAGTCCCTCCCACTGAGGAGGCACGGGACAGACGCGAGGAAATCACGGGAGGAGAGAGGCAACGAGAAAATGTGTTTTAAAGGGATGAGACGCCCTGTCCTCTAAAGTGTCACGTGAATTCATCAGTATTTGGGCGGAGTCAGCAACTCCTTCAGCTGCACAGTTTCCAGGAAGGCTGCTCTTGTGTATCCTCGCTCATGGCTCCTCAGAGATCCGCCCTCGATGCTCGGTCCTTGGGGCAGGAATAAGAGCTTTGACACGCCCTTCACCAAGGAGTGACAGAACCACTTCCGGTTCAGCCGAGGACGGAGGAGTTGAGGAGCTATCAAATCAGGGTTATGAGATGCAGCCAAGGTCTGAAACAATGAATGGACATGTCAGATGGGACTCACTTGGTCTTGTAGAGGTGCATGATGCCATGGACGATCTCCACTGACGGGTTGCCGCTGAAGAAAGAGATCTGGTCCGGCAGCTGCTTGGAGGGGGAGGCAGGAGTAGCGCCTGTCGCCTCGTTGGTGTCCTGTGAAGCCTCAGTGCCGTCCAGACCGTCGGCTTCAGTCTGTGCAGCCGGAGGTCCACTGTCCGGCTCGGATGAACCACCAGGGTCTTCGCCTCCTCCCTTATCTACAATGAAAACATAATGGTTTCATCATTTGATGCATTTTAAGAATTAAACTATTCTAGTTTCTTGTCAAATTAAATTAAGGGTCAGCAAAAAAATTTTATTTAAAGATTTACATTTATTTTTTAACATAAAACATACAACATGGACACATGTGAACCCCACACTTGCCACCACCCCCTCCCTAAACAAAAATCAAGACAAGATGAAATAGCCAAAATATGCAACACAATAAAATCACAACATAATAACTGTAAACCAATTAAACATATTATGTATATATGCCAACACCGTAAGCACATTGCATACCTCTATCTCCACTACATGACAGCCTTTTTAATAGGAAGTGCCATTTTAAAATGTTCTTTTTGTGTATTCTCACTTTGCCGGACCCTCCTCCACAGTGCTGGAGGAGGGTCAAACCAGACCCCAAGGGATTTGAACTCCATCACTCCTGGGCACTGTGAGAAGCCCTTGAGCAAGGCACCGTACCTGTACCCCCCCCCCCCAACCGCTGAGGGCGCTGGTACAGCTGGCAGCCTACTCACTCTGACATCTCTCCATTTGTGCATGAATAGATCCTGCGTGCGTGTGTGTGTGTGTGTGTATTTCAGGTCTGTGTGTAGTGATTACTAACAAAAAGTGTAAATTGTAAACACATTTCCTCAGTTCCTCTCGCCTACCACTATTTCCTAGCATCTCTTCCGGGCTTGCTCATTGGGAGATACTGAGACGCAGGAAGGGAGCCAAGTGGAGGAGTCAAGGAGAATTTAAGTGACATGAGAAGCACACATAGACTTATAAGTGTGCATATCAGCATTACGTCTGCCCTCATCTACCACGCTCAGGCAGTGTTCGTTTTTTTCTTCCTACTAGCTAATCAGGTAAAGACTAGGGCGGGTTCTTGGTGGGATTTACAGCTTCATGTGCTTACCTGGGCTGGGCTCAAAGGTTTCTATAACCATGTCCCCCATGGCTCTGCTACCAATGTGCTGGTGCAGTACAGCTGCTCTTTCCAGATCTGTCTTTCCACTCAGAGTGTGTTTGGCTACACCCAAAGCCTTCTCCTGCAGGTCCTTCTCCGACATGCCTTCAACTGAACACAAGAGAGACAAGGAAACAGCCCTGTTTTCAGCTTTGTGACGATGCATTTTCCAGCTGATCCAAGAGGCTTTTTAAAGACTTTATTTAGCTTAAGAAGGAGGATTTTCTCAACACAGAGGAAGACTTCATTCAAACAATCAACTTCAACACATCTAGACAGGAAAAGTAACTAAAGCTGTCAGACAAATGTAGTGGAGTACAAAGTACAATATTTACCTCTGAGATGCAAAGGAAGTACAAGTATAAAGTAGCATAAAATGAAAAGTACAAGTATCTTAAATTTGTACTTGAATTCTTGAGTAAATGTACTTAAATACATTTAATCACTGGGTCTTTTCAATACATAATGTCTACTTTTGATAACACAGCTGTGTTAGACTCTTCAGTGCTTAGCTCTGCTTGTTAGCTTCATGGCTAACTCAACACAAACACAGTGACTTTCATGTTTAACGTGTTATGAGAAACTTAACTCACCAGCTGAGTACTGGAAACCTTGTGGAGAAGGAGACTGGTCGGCTAATTCCAGACGGATAACAACCAGAGACACACTCATGTGTTATAAAAGAAACGACCACTTTTACAGAGAACAAAACAACCCGGTGACAGCTAGCTAGATTACTAGCAAGCTAACTAGCTAGCTAGCTAACGGCTAAATATAATTAACAGAAGGGCAGTTCAAGCAAAACGCCTTTAAGTCCAGTTACACCAGTACGTTAGTCATACTGGCTTGGTATTTGCTGACCATGTACACAAACATTTGTGTTTTGATACCTAATACCCTGTAGTTGTCTAAGACTTTAGCTAGCTTCGCTATGTAGTCACAGCTGTTTCTTTCTAGCATTCGGCTCTTCTTCGTGTACAAAAGCAGTGAGTGTATTAACTGTGCGTGTGTTGCTGCCACCTGCAGGGGCTAGCTGGGTACTGCACCCGTTATAGATGTATATAAATTATTGAACATTGTGATTGGTTTTCAATATAATGGACAAAACCCTTTATTTGTTACCAGTCCCCTTAAACCTGGAATACACTGCGTAACATTTACAATACGTACATTGTTGTTTTGTAGTTGATAAGATAATGTATGGAAGCAAATAGAGGCCACAAGGATTTTAATCTTTTAAGAAACTGAATGACTTAGACTTCTCTTTATTAATCCTTTTGGGATGACTCCTGCAAGAAAATTCCAGCAGCAGTTTTAGCCAGAAAAAAGAAACAAAAACAATAGGTAAAAAAAGACAGTATAAAGACAACAAAATAACAGGAATAATAATAATAATAACAACAATAAGAACATTTGTGAAATAAACAAAGAAAAGACCATCAATTATTATTAAAGTGTCAGTGTTGAGTCCAGTGTTAAAGTGATAAAGTGACCAGGTGTAAATTTAAGTCCAGTTGTGCATGTATGTGTGTCTGTATTTATGAATTAACGTATGTATGTATGTATGTGTGTATGTATGTATGTATGTATTGTCCTCTCTGCCCTATTTCCTCCTCCCCCCTGTTGAGGAGTTGTATAGTCTGATGGCATGAGGGACAAAGGAGTCCTTGAGTCTGTTGGTCCGACACTTGGGAAGGAGGCCTTCCACTGAACAGGCTCCTCTGGGTGCTGATGACGGTGTGCAGGGGGTGGCTGGCATTTCCAGTAATGTCCAGCAGTGGCAGCATTTATAGTATTTTACTTCTACACATTTTACTCTGTTATTTCCAGTGGTTCATTTCAAAATGTGCAATGTCAAAAACCTTCTTTTAAAGTCCATTTAGATAGAACAATAATTTACCTGAAATGTTAGCTTCAGTAAATTTCAAAGAGGGGAATTCAAACCACAAATTCAGATGGTTTTCATACAAAAATATTTCAGTGCCACCTGTAATGGTTCCATCCATCTGTGTCCCTTTACCTCAGGTAGATCGAGAGCTTTTGTCATAGAAGATCCATGACTAGCACAGAAGTCCAACAACACACAACCACTCTGGTTCAGATCAGGGAGGCCGTTCATCCCCATCACGCCTCTCCATGTATCTCCATCATTGCCCACGTGTGCATTGAAGTCCTCCAGCAGAACTATGGAGTCCCCCACTGGTGCCCCATGCAGGACTCTATTCAAGGTCTCCAAGAAGGCCCTATACTTTTGTTTGGTGCATAAGCACAGACAACACGCAGGGTTTTCCTCCCCACAACCCTCAGGCGTAGGGAGGCGACCCTCTCGTCCACCGAGGTAAACTCCAACGTAGCGGTGCTCAGCCGGGGGCTTGTGAGTATCTCCATGTATTCCCACTAGTTTTACACTTAGGTTTGGAATTCATGATCAATGAACCTCATTTTTATAAAATGAGATAAAATTTTGGAGTTAAAGAAGCAGTATGAATTATTTTTGACTAGATTAGATTAGATTAGATTATACTTTATTTATCCCACAACGGGGAAATTTCCTTATTACAGCAGCAGCATTTTCTTCTATACAGCAAAAAAAAAAACACACACAAACAAGTAAACACACAAGAAATACAGGCAAACAATAAACAATAATTATAAGGTAGACAGAAAGTAAGCAGAATGGCGTCAAATAAAGGTATTTTAAAGTATATTTTAAAGTGCGGCCATGATACAAGAAACAATATTGCAGTGTAAGTGACGTTAAAATTAAATTGAATGTGTAATTGGAGTAGTAAAGCAAGAGTCGGTAGCACAATATAAATTATATTAACCTGTGACTATAAATATTGAAAAGTAAGTACTTGTAATAAAATAATATAAATACCGATAATAAATATAAACAGAAAGTGTGTGGTGTAGATGGGAGATAAAAAGGAACAGAAACTACAACATTATCAGGTAGTGCAGGTGTTGTAGAGCCTGACAGAGGCCGGGATGAAGGACCTGCGGTACCTCTCCTTCCTACACCGGGGGGGTATCAGTCTGCTGCTGAAGGAGCTGCTCAGGGACCCCACAGTGTCATGTAGGGGGTGGGAGGTGTTGTCCATGATGGATGTCAGCTTGGCTAACATCCTTCTCTCCCCTACTTTCTCTACGGGGTCCAGAGGACAGTCCAGGACAGAGCTCACTCTCCTGATCAGTCTATTGAGTCTGCTCCTGTCCCTGTCCGAGCTGCCCCCCCTCCAGCAGACCACAGCATAAAGGATGGCAGAGGCCACCACAGAGTCATAAAAAGTCCTGAGGAGAGTCCTGCACACTCCACAGGACCGGAGTCCCCTCAGCAGATGGAGGCGACTCTGGCCCTTCTTGTATAGAGCATGGGTGTTATCAGTCCAGTTCAGTTTATTGTTCAGGTGAACACCCAGGAATCTGTAGCTCTCCACTACCTCGATGTCCAATCCCTGGATGCTCACCGGTGAGAAAGGGGATGTTTTCCTCCTGAAGTCAACGATCATCTCCTTTGTCTTGCTGGTGTTAAGCTGAAGCTGGTTGAGCTCACACCAGCTGACAAAGTCCTTGATGACCGACCTGTATTCCAGGTCGTTCCCCTCAGAAACACAACCAACAACGGCTGTGTCATCGGAGAACTTCTGGATGTGGCAGTGGGTGGTGTTGTGCGTGAAGTCAGAGGTGTAGAAGGTGAAAAGGAAGGGGGAGAGCACCGTACCCTGAGGGGCACCTGAGCTGCAGTGTACCACATCAGACACACAGTGATGGAGCCTCACATACTGTGGTCTGTTGGTGAGGTAGTCCGTAGTCCATGCTAATTAAAATCAGAGGAAGGTTTGTTGATGGATTATCACATACTTCAACACATTTAGTCAGGATGCTTTTTTTTTAAATGGTAGCAAATAATCAAATAATCATCATCTGCGGTCTGGGAAGAATATGGATTCTATAAAATTAAACACCTAAATTTCATTCATTTTAGAATGTATGAAATCATTCATGTTATTTTTGGGCATTTAGGTTTAAAGAAACCATATTTATATGTATATAGGTTTTTAAAGTTGGTCAAATTTGACCCAAGGACAACATGAGGGTTAAAAACAAATCTATATAATAGTAATAATAAAAAAAAAAGACATTGCACAACCAAGTGCTCACATTTACTTTTTATTTTAAAAAACTTTGACATTCCAGTGTTTCTGTTTTCCATTTTCTAACAAAAGAGGGTGGTGAGATGACACTCCAGATTGTCAACCATTATTCTGAACCTCAACAACAACATGTAGTCAGATCACAAACGTCTTCTCTCCAGCCTCAAATCCATTCGGACAGACAGGGCTGGAGTGTTGAAAAGAAGAAAAAAAAAAGGCATTTATTAGCAGATGTGTATGTGATTGTATGCGGTTTACAGATTAACAGGAAGGGGAGGGTTCACAATTTACTCACATTGCTTTGCCCAATTCTTAATAAAATATTAAAACAAAAATCCAACTGCACACTACCCGCAGTCGTCCATCAGTGCTTCTGGGTGACACATGTAAACTACGTCTGCTACACCTGCAAGGATTAATCGCTTAGTTCTCTCTTACTATTCAATTAATCACAAACTATTTTGATAATCAAATAATCAGTTTGAGGCATAACAATTCTCTGATTCCCACTCCTTAAATGTGAATAAATCCTAGTTTCTTCTCTCCTCTGTCACAGTAAATTGAATATCTTTGAGATGAGGACAAAACAAGACATGAGGACGTTATCTTGGGCATTTGAGAAAGTGATCACAACTTTTTTCACCATTTCCTGACCTTTTATAGACCCAACAACTCATTCATTCATCCAGAAAATGATCCACAGATTAATCGACCATTAAAATAGTTGTTAGTTGCAGCCCTATCAGCCTTTACCTCTCATTGGGTTATGCAGAAGATCCAGAAGCTGATGAAATTGTTTTAGTTCATTGGACCAAATCTTATGGCATCTACTGCAGCTGCTTTTAGAAATCACACACTAATGTCCTTTCACACTGAAAATGCTGCCTCAACGCTTTTATTTACAATGAGGGCCAAAGTTTGTCTGGGAAACACACCTGTGTCTGGGTTTGAGCAGCTTAAATGACAGAAAGGAGATCCCCAGAATATAATACAGAGCTGCATGTTGGCTCAATGTACCCGTCTGTACTATCAGATGTGGGTCAAAGTGGACAAAACCCTCTTAACGTTCTAGTCTGCATTGAACAAGAACACATACTGTATTTCCAAAACATGTATTTTAGAAAATTATATTAATTTCTTTACTTTATCATAATTTCCTTGCATTTTCTACAGATGCTTTTTGCTAGAAAGCCGTCCATGCCTGCAGTGACACATCGTGGATGATCGAAGAACATTCTGTTCTTGGTGAAGATTCACATGAAGACAATCACAAGTGGTGTCTTAAATAATGTGAAATCAGACCAGTCTTACAGGATTCTGATTATTTGGTGGGTGGGTGTGTGTGTGTGTGTGTGTGTGTCAACCAGATTCCACAGAGGACAGGTTTACAATCACTTCTACTGGGGTTAAAAAGAATAAGAAAAGAAACAAAAGTGGCAGACTTAAAGATTTAAATAGAAAATAAAGTCCTTTAACTAATCCCACCACTGCTCTTTATGATATGGGCTCCACTTTCAAAGCAACACACAAGATAAACAGAGCAAAAGAAGAAGAAATGACCATGACAAAATAATTGTTGAATGGGAAACAGTCTGCAGGTGGCCATATTTCCAAAGAGTGCTTCCGTTCAAGGCTAAATTGTGCCTGCTTGCTCTTGACGGAGAGAAACAGCTGGAAAAGCATTGAAACAACTTTCCTTACTTAGTGTTAACAGTCCAAGGTATGGGTGTCACTTTGATTGTTCTCACCAGAAAAACAAAGTCAAGGAATAAAAAGAAGGAACATAACTGACATACAGAATAGTGGTTTATTGTGTCTTATATTCTCATTCAGTCACGGAGAGTTGTGGTAGTTGCTCTTTACTATGTACAATAATTTATTAGATTAGTTCATCTAAAAACTGCTTATTCATTTTTTTCTAATTTGCTCGGTTTCTTTTTAAAGGAGCTTGACTATTTTTCCTCATTTTTACTTATAACTGCTGTATAAATTTATGAGTTTACTTACAAGCTTGTGTGCTATAAGAGTTGCAAATGTTCCAGTGGTGTGTGTGGGGTTGTGTTTGTGTGTTGAAGTGAAAGAAAAGAGGAAAAAAAAATAAAAATAAAATAATCCAGATTGGAGATCTCACAAACGCCGAGTTGAGAAATACGCAGGGAAGGAAGGAGGTCAGTGACGCCTGTGTGTTCGGGCGGGTTGTAGGAGTCGGAGGTTAGCTGTTGGGCCGATAGACGGTGGTCTAAGGGGCGTAGGGGTGGGGGTTGGATCTGATGGTGGGGGTAAAGTCATCTTTATTTTGGGGGTGTGGGATGGTGTTCAGATCTTGAGGTTCTTTATAGTTTCTGCTCTCTTCCTGAGCAGATCTCCCACCTCCTGTAGGGAGCGCAGGTAACTGCTCTGCACCTTGTCCATAGCAGCCTTCATAAACGACGCCTCCTCCTGAAACAGAAGAAAACACAGAGGGAGCCCATCAGCTGATCACGCACGGTGAAAACGGCAGGTCCGCTGCTTCTTTTAAATCAAAGACCTTAATGTTTGACGCTGCCATTTTAAAGTAATTGTTCACTACGCGAGTCCGATACTGCCCCACTGGGCTGATTACGGGGCGTGTTTCAACCGTAAATGCCTCTGCACTCAACAGAATAGAGCTGCAACCAATCAGAGCAACAGAACTCAAAGGTCAACAGTTGTATCAGTGTATCGTCTCCATAGCAACCACTCTCTGCACAAAGCACTTCTGTCCTAACGTCCGACTTTCAGACGTTTTTGTAGCTGGATACATCATTTGTTTCGTGTAAATATGAATGTGGATAACGTTAGTGATAGCGAGATGCTTGATGCAGTTGCATTGCTAGTGATGAATCGTCAAAATTTTGGGTATTTTCGACCTTTATTTTTACAGCTGAAGACATGAACAGGGAGAGAATGGGGGAAATGACATACAGCCAAGTGCCGTAGGTTGTGGCCGCCATGTCGAGGAGTAAGCCTCTATATATGGGCGTGCACTCTACCAACTGAGCTACCCGGGTGCCAGTTTTATACCATTTCCAAACATTATATTCCTTCCATTCAAGGCAGGATATCAAATGAATGGATCCACAGAAAACACAGAAGAGGATTTTCCAAAGACGCAAAAAACAAACAAAAACAAAGACCAAGAACAGCTTCTTTCCTATAAATAGTTCATCTGTAGCTTCTGCATAAATAGATGACCAGTTAATATTCCGCTCCGCGTTCCTTCCTTGATTTGATCCAATACTTCAAATGACATCAAAATAAGTCAGTGAGGAGCTTCCGTTTCCGAAATGCGTTGATACAAATAATGACAGGAAGGAAAGCAAAACGGTTCCTGTGTCGGCACACTCACCTCCGTGTGTCCTTCCAAGCTTAAACCGGCCAGTTTAAGGGCCGTCACGCCAGTCTCTTGCCCCTTTATATAGTCCAAAGCCTGGGTGAGCAGGTCCTGCAAGCTCCCCGCCAGCTCCTGGAAGCCACACACCACCGCTGGCTGCAGGAGACACAGATCAGCAGCCATCAGGTCAGCGAGGGAACTACAGATTACTGGGTTTCTCGCAGACGTAGCGCTGGGTAATATACTGATACTTTATCGACATCGATATCTGGATAGGCTTATCGTCTTACATTTTGGATATTGTAATATCTTATAATATATAAGTGTTGTCTTTTCCTGGTTTTAAAGGCTGCATTACAGTTAAGTGAAATACATTTACTGAATTTACCAGACTTGTGTGCGGATCATTTATCCACATTATTTATCAAAAATCTAATTGTGTAAAAAAAAAATATCAATCAATGTCAATCAACATTGAAATGCAAGTTTTCAGAAAGCGTGGGGGCCCTTTTTAAACTCCTTCCAGGCTTTATCAATGCTTGTTAATCAAGCGCAGTGTAATGGAATGACAGCCCGACGACGTCTGCTCACTGGCAGTGACTTGGGAGGGATCATTTTTGGTATTTTAATCCCTTTTTTATTTTTGTTTAATGTGGCTTTTTATTTATATTTATTTCTTCCTTTATCCTATAACCTGTTTAACAAATGAACACTTTGTTATACTGAAACTAAATAAAAAAAAAAAAGATTAAAATTGAAAAACTCATTGTGTTAATATCTTGTTTAAGCACCGATAGCCAACCCTACAATATTGACATTGATGCATTTGGTCAAAAACATTGTCATATGTGATTTATCGGCCTGCTATTCTTAGACGGGAACATACATGGATGGATCAAAAGGAGGAGAAAAAAATAAAAAAGTCCAACATGACATTTAGCCTTTAATAGACAGGACAGCTGGAGACAGGAAAGGGGGGAGAGAGGGGGAAAGACATGCAGCAAATGGCTACAGATCGACGTTTTTTTCCTCTTAACCCTCATCGTCCTCCGGTCTAATTTCACCCATTTTCAAAAAGTTTCTATATGAGTAATTTGGGTTTCTCTCAACCAAATAAAAAAAACAAAACAAAACAAAAGTGGTTCCATACGACGCTCTTTACATGTAAAATAAATGATAAGTTAACCACTTTCATTACATTTGGGTGTTTAATTTTATAGCATTTGAAGAAAAAATGAATAAAAGAATTGTTTTTAAAAAATAGCCGGGGGTGATCCCAACGTCAAATAAATGGACAAAAATGTTGGAAAATGTGACAAAAACGTTTAAGAAAGTGTCAAAAACATCGGGGAAAAGCGACAAAAGTGCTGAAAAAGCCAACCAAAACGTTTTTATGTAATGTATACTTTTTTAATCCCACAAGGGGAAATTACAATTTTAGGCCTTTATTTTGACAGGACAGCTTAGATATGAAAGGGTAAAGAGAGGGGAAGACATGCAGCGAAGGGCCACAGGTCGGATTTGAACCTGCAGCGAGCACTGAGCCTCTGTACATGGGGCGCACGCTCTACCAGGAGAGCTACCCAAGAGACCACGTTAATTGAACATTTTTACCCAAAAAAACCCCAAAAAGTTGCAACGGGATCAATGGGCGGACAACACAAGGGCTAAGATACATGTACGGATGTTTAAGAGGAGGATTAAAAATGGAAGAGGGGGAACTGTACCAGAGCTGTGTTTGTATCCTTTTTCTTCTTCTTCTTCTTCTGTAGACTAGTCTTGAGTGGTCGGAGGATCTTGGCACAGTGACTAGCCATCCACAACACTATGCACACCGTCTGTGCAGAATGACATCATCGTGTTAAACACATCAGACCCAGAACAGGTAGGACACCGTGTGCAAGTGGAGATGTCTCACCTCAACAAAGAAGATAAGGTTTTCTAATAAGGAGGGCTGGGTTTTTAATTTGCTGTCTTTCATTTCCAATACATCCCCTTTGCATTTATTCAGTATTTCTGTGCAGAGAGAGAAGAAAACATGCAGCATATCAGACCCAGAATGAACATCTGCAGGTTGCCTGCGCTAGAGAGTTAGACATCCAGCTGCAAACTCACCTTGAAGCTGAACTACTAATGATATGAAACCGTTACAGATCTGGGTTTGGAGCTCTGACGACTCATCTGAGAGAGGAAAAAGAAAGCAAGGCGGGGTGAGTGTGAACGCATTCGGCGACAGCATTGATAGGGCTGAACGTTTGATCGTTTTCAAACCGAAATTTGAAAGAATGCGATTGGCTAATCGTGAAGTCCGCAAATAATCAAATGTGCAATATTTAGTTGAATGTTGGTGTAACGGGGGTTTAACTTTTTATTTTAATTATTCCTCTTATTATTTCATTTACTATTTAAATGCTGGAATAATGTTACATATCACAGCTTGTTTATAGAAATGTCATATTTCCAGTGGATTTTAATTTATTTAACATGATGGAAGAAGGTGTGTATAATATATATAATATGTAGATGCAACTACTGAACTGAGGCATATCAGAAAAATCAGATTTTTTGTTTACAGGAAAGAATTGATATTTGATTATTGGAAGTGTGTGTATTTCAGGCCTGTGTGTAAAGAGTGTAAATTGTAATTTCCCCGTTGGGGATCAATAAGGAGTATAAATTAAATTATGTTATATTGTTTAATAAATATATTGTTTTCCCTAAATTATTGATCTGCCATCTCTTCTTACCGAGTGAGACGGTCTCCAGCTCCTGCAGGTGGACAGACAGCTGGAGGGCTGCAGCCTGGCACTGACAGCTCCCACTGGACAGAGCGGGGGCCAGGCGGGTGGAGGGGGGGCCCAGGAATGGATACTGCAGTACAACAAAAAACATCAATACAGCAACGTCTAGGGCTGCAACTACTCATTATTTTCCATTGGCGATTAAACTGTCAATTATTTCCTTGAATAAATGGACAAGTTTGTTTGGGCTATAAAATGTGCAAAATGTGGATCAGTGTTTCCCAAATGTCCAAGATGACGTCCTCAAATGTCTTCTTTTGTCCTCAACTTAAAGATATTCAGTATACTGTCACAGAGGAGGGAAGAAACTAGAACATATTCATATTTAAGAAGATGGAATTGGGAGTATTTTAAACCTGTATCTCTTTAAAAAAAATGACTCAAACCGATTGAACAGATCTGTAACTTTCTCTGTCCTGATATCAAATTTGGACAAATCCCTGTGAATGTGTGAAGTCCAACAGTTTCTTAGTCTCTCATCCTTTGTTTTTGTCTCTCTCTTTTCTGTCTCCTTCATCTTCTCTTGATAATATCGCGTAATTATGTATGAGACGGATGTCGGCTGGTGTGTGTTTGGACGTGTAAATCAGCGAGATTGATTTTTTCTCATTTTTCACAAACATGTACTTCCTGTAGGGCTGGGAATCGTTAAAAAAACGTTCAATACCGGTGCCGATACCAACACTGTGACTTTGATACCAATTCCTAAACAATACTTTTTTTGATACCTATCTTGTAAAGCAAATATAAATTACGCAAATCTTTATGTATGTTTCAGCTCCTACAACACGAGCCCTGTCTCTGCGAGTCTTTCCTGTGTCTCTGCGACGTGTAACGTCAGCCAATCACAAACATTATTAGATCTTGGTAGGAGAATGTCGACGTGCTTATCGGCTCATTGACGCTGATGCTATTTCCTCCTTTAGGTGTGGAAACTGGGTTTTGAAGGACGAGGCTTTTTTCGATACTTGAGTCTTTGGAGGCGATTTGTTCGGTTCCTGAATAGTACTGAATTCGGTACCTAGCCCTAACTTTCTTTGTGTTACACGTACCTGCGTCTGTTTCTCTGTGATCTGAGCGGCAGTCTGCAGGGTCTGGTTGAGCTGGGAGAGCAGGCTGCTGAGGACCGAGCTCTTGTCTCCGACCCCGTTCTCGTGGACCATCTCTGAGTTCTGTTGCGACGGCGTGTGTCCCGGCGCGGCCAGGGAGGCGAGCAGGCGCAGTGTCAGTGAGCGTAACCTCAGCCAGACGGACTCCTCCTCCAGAGACCGACGCCGGTGCTCGGCGGTTAACTCTCTGTGGGAGGAAGATGCACACAAGTTAATTTTTGGGCCATTGCTCTTTTCTTTTTTTCACCAAAAACTACGACGACAATTATTTGTCGGCAACCTTTCGTCCACAAACGAAAATGGCATTAAAACGAGATAGAAAGGTGACCTTTGAAAACAAATAACTGTTACAAAATGTACAACAATGTTTTTATGAATACAAACAAAAATGACTATGTGAGACGCACTTAATTACTGTTCTAAGGCAGACTTATTCAACGATCTGCCGTCATCTGTGGAATCACACATTGTTTGCTCCCGATTGGCAAAATATCTCTTCTTCAGAAGTTGATGTAGCAGCTCGACCAGTTTCACTAAACAGCACGTCTGTCAGTAATGTAAGCTAATGCTACCAGTTAGCTAACATTACATAAACCGATTAACAGATCCTCAGACTCTGCTTCTGACTGGCTAGTAGTCTTTACCTAGGTACAGAGCATGTGCGACTCCCAACAAAGATGGAACAGAAGTGAGATGCCTCACTCTGTATCTAAAACAGAGAGCTCAACACACAGGGTGAAAAGAGGAGCTGCAGCAATGTGCAGTACAACAAAATATGGTGATTTTAACATAAACCTATTCTGACATAACTTCTAAATACAATTGTGAACCTGAAAATGAGCATAATATGGACACATTCTAAATCAGGTGCCAACACTTGACACTTTGGATTACGAGGACCAAAAGCACCTCGTTTCTGAAGAGAGAAAGAGAAAAAAAACAAAAAACAAAAACACACCTGTCTTTAGGGTCCCAGCTGGTAAAAACGGTTAGGTCTCTGTTGTCCCTCATGTTATCCCAGGGGATGTCATCCTCCTCTGGAGACAAAGACATGGCCTTCACACTCTCGTCCAGACTCAACACACTGGAACAAAAAAAAAAAAAAAAACACTATGTAAATGTAAAGAACTCCACAGCGCTATAATTCGGGGCTTACTGTGTTGAGTATGTATTCTCACATATCTGCCTCGAGGAACAGGTCCAGCAGCATCCTCTCGGTGCGGACCTGGGCAAAGTGCAGTGATTGGTTCAACCTGTTCCTGAGAGCGATGAACTCTGGGATTTTCTCAAAAGCTCCATACTTATATGCCTGGATGATATACTCTGAGGTCTGGTGGTTAGGATGAGAGGAGGAGAGATAAATTACATAAAAAACGCACATGACCATGGCTTTAAAAGTGTCCCAAATCAAACGGACAAAGCAGGATGGACTTACATCTTTCTGGTTAGAGTGGAAAAACCTGAGGGAAAAATTACAGGACTGGGAGGCTGCAGCAAACTGACCCAATGACTCAGCATAGCGTGTTAACAGAAACCTGGAAATCACAAAGAAAACGTGTTTTTTTACACTTAAATCTCTTGCTGATAATATGGTCTGAGCTTAGGACATCCGTTATAGCCGGCCAAAAACTCTTCATTACTTTCACATAAACAATCTAGATGATTTACTCACCTATATAATTTGCCTATACACCTATAATCTTCATTAATAACGCTCTGTCATAATTGGAGAACTTTCTAAAACGCTGGATAAATACCGGCATAGAAGCATTTAAAAAAAAAAAAGGAACCGTTAGTGTTGTGCCGATGGATTGTCCATCGTGATGCTGGTCGACCATCACGATGGTCACGAGAGTCATGATAGTGATGCCACACCCCCCCACTCTGTCAGACACACGCTAATCCTAGTGGTCGGGAAATTGACACTTGCGTTGGGATTTGTGCTGTGCTGCCCCTTATGTGGAAGCATAATAAGTTATGTAGGATTTATTAGCAAAAGCAGGCTAATTCACAAGGGTGCTATTTTACTTGAGCTAATATTGCAGATCTGTTCATGTGCGCTGCAAGAGTTGTGTTTCTGTTTATGGAATGTGTTATTCAGTGCAAATATAACTGAGAATGTAGTTTAATCTCAGTAATGAGGGTATATAAGGGTTATTACTGTTGCTCTGTTAAAGGCAAACGTTACCCTGTACTGTCGCTACGCAGATCACGGAGATCTGATTGTGTCTAGACTTTACCGCAGCGTAGTTAAGGTAAAGTAGGTCAAGTTGGAATGTACTGCCCTACCAGCAGCAGCATGTAATACCGTCTATTTACAGAGGGCATTTAAATGTCTGTCTGATCGTTTCGATGTTAACTGTTAGCCCATAGTAGTAAACCCTAGTAACTGTATTTGTACTGACCCTATGGTGTCGTGCTGTACATGCTTGGCATCCAGGCTGGAGTAGAGGTCCACCACGGGCTCAAAGGCTCCCAGGTGACAGTAGACGAGCAGCAGCAGCAGCTTGAACTGGGCGTTGGAGGGACTGAGAGACAGACCCTCCTGGAGGACACCCAAACACTGCCACACCATGTTCTCATCCTCTGCAACAACAACAATACGAAGCAACGTGTTTAGAGACGCAGCCACTGGCAAGAAAGAAAGAGATAACAAGAGAAAGAAAGACTCACCCGTTTCCTTCCATAAGTCGATGTATACATGAGCTGCCATGAGACAATACATATCAGAATACTGCAGCTCCGTCTTCAGAGCAGTCTTCCCTGGGAAACACAGATATCAGCCAACATCTGAGTTGCATAAAATTGGTGTTTCGGACAAGGTTTAAAATCTTATGTCAGTTGCTAATGCTGCCATATGTTCAGCGACCACAAAGACAGAAACCCTGCTTCTTTCCATTTGCAAATGAGTCGCTACTTAAACAAGTACATGCAAGAAACAACAATGTTACACATTTCTTGTGTAACAAGCTGGACAACAGGTCCGTTCCGCTCTATGGTCGTGTGGTGTGCTGTTTATCTTTGGAATTTCCAGATTTCCCTATGGTCTCCGCGGTTAACGTCACAACGCTTTGAACTGTGGGAAATTCCTTTTGGTAAAGTCTGCATTGATGCTCATGGAAAGGTCTCGGTAAGCGTGTACTCAAACCCTCCCAATCTTTAAAATCCGACATGGGGACAACCCTAAACCCTGACTAATATCGCAAGAACGCAAACCAAAGTCTGTGATTCCAGACTTTGGGATTGGGCCATTTACACTATGTTTTCAATACATAAAATCTGTGTGGTTTAGGTGATTGCATGCCTCACTGCTCTGAATATGATCTGATCCTGAAAAAAACCTTCTGTGCCAAAGGGTTTAAGAGTGAATAAAAGCGACGTCCTTACCAAACTTGAGTCCATGATGATAGTGAGCTTTGAGCTCCGTGATAAGCCGCAGTTTCCCGTCCACATCGAGGGCGTGATGCAGCCCGAGTGCTCGACTCAGCTGACACACGCACAAATGCCTCTGCAGCGCCTTGGTGTCCTCTGGAAAAGCAAATCCCTCCTCTCCCTGCTCCCCCAGTGGGACCGCTTCGCTCAGACAATTAATGAACTAAAAAAGAAGTTGGCACGAGAGGAATACGTTTGACAGCCCAACCCTTCACCACCACGAGCGTCAGTTTTCAACAATGCTGCTGGAACTTACCTGCACATGTTGTTCGGGAGAGAGCAGATGGAGGTATATTTTTAGGTCGGTGATGCAGCAGGGTTTGTCTCCAAACTTCCCAAAGAACTGCACCATTAGCTCTAAAGGCTCACCTGTTCAAAGCCACATAAAAGTCACATACAAAAAAAAAAAAGGCTGAAGCACCTGGCAGAGGGTCAAACACAAGAACAGCAACTGTTGGTACAGTCCATGTGTTTTACCTAACAGACTTTCTTCGGGACAGCCCCTTTCTCTCAGTCTGTGAATTAGTTCAAGGCGAGCTAAATAGGGTCCTCTGAGTGAACGAGAGTCTTTGCCGTCCTCCCCTTTAATTCTCTCCTCCACGAACCTCACCACTTCAGCCACAGTGTGATGTACCGAACCCTCCGAACAGCTGGAGACAGAAGCACATCAATGCGGGACAATATTACATTTAGAAACAAATCTCTCTTTTGTTGCCATCCAAAGTTTAGAGGTAAACAACAAAACGGCACTACAAGAGCACAAGGGCTGTCCAAACTGGCCAAAAATTACGTTTGAATAATCACAGAGGTTCAAATATCTATTTGTGCACTTTGTCTATATAAAATAAATAAATAAAAAGATCCCTGCGCACAAAAACAACCAGACATAACAACAGCTTCTTTCCCACTGCCATCACTCTACTGAACTGCGGAAAAGAGGGGTCATCCCCACTTTGGCCACTCACCCACTTCTCTACACATTACACACTTATCAATCCAATATGCACAGCACCTTGCACTTTACATCCCACTTCATGTGTACTTATCTTGATATAGTGTCTTATTTGTATATTATGTTGACATGTGCCTATATGTATGTATGTTGTCTCTATTGTTCAGTATGTGTCTTTACTACTATTTGTCTAAGGAATGTTTACGACTATATGTCTGTTTGTTGAATGTATAGAGAGTTAACACCTACCAAAGTCAAATTCCTTGTATATGTAAGTATACTTGGCGAGCAGGAGGTAGGACATGACTCCGATTACACAGTGGTCACGGAGCCATTTGTATTTTGCTCATAAACAACCGAGTCTGTTGCCGTTCCATGAATCCCTCCGACGATATTGGAGTTGGCTCTTACCGACAGAAATGTCTGAATCTATTCGTCTCTCCAGTTAGACATTTTCGTTTGTCTTCTTCTTCGCCCTTGTTGTTTGCTTATTTCCGGTAGTGGCAGACGCATATAAGAACCGTAATTAACACGCCCGCTCGCTCCCTTTTCCCGACCAGCTGGGCTCAGGCTGACAGGAAGCTGAAAGTTTTTCCTTTCTCACAACATTCAAATATACATTTTCATATTAAAATGTTTTTTTTTTTTACAATTTGAATTAAGAATATTCGCGGACAGCCCTAAAGAGCACAGTGCAATTCAAGAACAACTCAGGTAGAATTCTTGCAGGTGGTCTAAACGTCTGGTTGAAGGGTGAGCTCTATAATCCCTCAGAAGCTTTGTTGTCCAAACACGGACATATTGCTGTGAGCAGGGAGAAAAAAAAAAAAAAAAAGAATAGATTTAAACTAACTATCTGCCTCTGAAGAAAGCCAGACGCTAGCTTGAAGCGATGTGGAGCATCCGAACATTACGTAACTTGATTTATGGATTCATAATTATGGATTTATAGTACAAAGAAGCTGGACTTTCAGGCTGGATTAAGAAGCTTCTGGAAGGCCTACAATCGCCAAGAAGATCAGTGTTTCCCACAGATTAAAAAGCAATTTGTGGCGGGGGGCTATTACGCAATTATTTGCATAAAGCTTAGTGGTTGGGTCAGCAAGGTAGATAGAGATACAAATCATTAGCCAAATAATCTTCAATACAAACTTTTTTTTTTTTTTTTTAACCTTATAATTATTACTTAGGTAGCCTATCTGTGAAGTTAAACAAGAAATTCTACAAAAGAGGAAAAAGATCAATAAACAAAAAACGCTGGTTTGCCCAGGGCCAGGACAGCGTCCCGCTGTCTCTCCTAGGTACACTGGCCCCCGCACACTGTCCCTTCTCCCTTTTCTACCTGCCTGCCTACTAGAGCCCGACAGATAAAGGATTTTTAAGGCCGATACCGATACAAATATTTGGTTATTTAAAAATTCGATATGCCGATATATATATTTATAATTTTTATTTTTTTAAATTCAGAAACGCGTTAAAAAAAAAAACAGATTTCCCTAACATTAGTTATTTGTAGTTATTTATGAGAGCTCCCTAAAATAATATGATGATTTGTTTTGTCACAGAACATCAAAATATATTAAAGTTCTGATCAATAAAATATATAAAAATACAAACTTAAGATATGAAACTTTAAGTCCTTTGAATAAAAACACAAGAAATAATCAGTGTTACAAATAGGGACGTTGTAGAGCGCCCTCTGGTGGACAAATTATGCAACGCCAACACTCATAACATGGTTGACCATTTTTATTTTTTAAATAAACATTCATTTATTAGAGTAATTTATTTGTCATAATAAATGATTAATTAAAATTTTATACACACCCAATTTCTTTTTTTTTTTTTTTTTTTTTTAAATCGGCCATTATAAATGCCGACAGATCAGGAAATGCCTAATATGTGTGTGTGTGTATAGAGTGACAGAGTGACAGTGATCGTGTTACCTCTCAGCTACCGTTTTCCGTTTGTTTACTTCATCGTTAAAGATGCCATAGCATTTTTAATCAATGAAGTTGAGACAGTGTTTCACAGGCTCCTCTCTACTCACTGTTGGCCTTCTTCAGGAGGACTCCACGACTGATCAATCAGGTGGAAGAGAGAGTCAAAGTAGCACGGATAGAATTGCCAATCATCAGGGCTAGAAACACAAAACACACAGGGTTGTAATGTATGTGCGCCCTATAACTCCTCCCATGTTCACACAAGCCTCGTCTTAAAGAGCCGATACTCACTTTTTGAGTAGCAGCTTGTGAGCCAGGGAGTTGCACTCTGGCCAGCGCTGGAGTCTCTGGTAGAGCTTCATACACTTGCTTTCTCTGCTCTGCAGCTCACTGGTCAGCTTCTCTGTGGGACCATGCAGACATCAGGTATTTGAATCTGAACTGTGTTTAACGTATGTTATATTCCCATTTGACTAACTTCAAACTATTTCAAGTAATATTCTGGGTTATAAACACTGTATTTACCTTTGTTAATAACCACATTTTGCAAACAGCGGTAAGACAGGGTTCCTCATTTGTGTTCCTTTGCTTCACAACTACTGGACAGTAAACGTTATTATACAAGTTCATCAGTGTTTTACTGCTGTCTGTTGCTCTACATGATTTGGGTACTAGCTTGCTAATGTTATTGTCATCCATTTCTGTGCAATGCTGTCCCATGTTTGTATTTGTGTATCTGCCACTTCATTGATTTTAAGAAATCTTGCCTAAAAGGTCTTTAGCTGAAAATTAACCAACTGGCTAACACCGGCACATTTCCAGCGGTGTTGAGGAACGTGCATTGCCCTTAAATAAATCAAGATGGTGATCTTTCAGGCTTTCCAAGTACAGAAACACATACACCTACCCCCGAGTGGGCCCCTGATCACTTCAAGAGCCTCCACACACTTCCCCAAGCGCTCCAGGATCATAAAATACAGCTGCACCTATAGTCACGTAAAAAGCAAGAAACAACTGTAAAAACTACCAACAACAAGCAACAAACCGCCCAACATAATTTAACTTCCCAGCAGAAATAACACTTAGGCTGAGTACAGGTGATCCAGTGGTCGCGTAGCAAGAATTAAAAAAAAAAAAAAAGAAAACAAGATGCAACTGGCAACACTGTGTGATCAGGGCCTTACCTCTGCTTCTGCTTCAATCTTCTCCTCCTTGACCATTTTCTCCACCATGCGTTCAGCCAGAGGCAGGAACATAGTTTGGGCCAGTTTTTCATCTTGTGCTGAGATGGCCTACCCAACAAATAACACGTTTTTTCAGAATAATCAAAATATTTAGGGAATGTGAACGCCTTGTGTCATAAATAAATAAATAAAAGCCTGCCCATCCATACCTGCATCACCAGACTCATGACAGACCAGAAGTAATATGGATTCTTGGGGACGATTTTATACAAGGCCATTCCCGCCTGTAAAGGGCGAAGATGCAGTCATCAACATCCTCTTCATTATTCTGATTATATGTCCATCTCTTTTAATTACCAATGGAGCACAAAAGCCACAGCTGTTAGTCATCTGTGTTTGCATGTTTATATGCAGCGTGTGGACGTAGGATTTCTCACCTGCTGCATCTTCTTGTACTCCCCCACGCGGGCGTACGCCATGAAGAGGTGAGAGTGATACTCCTCACTGAGAGGAACCTTCTTCACTGCTGCTTCATACAGCTTGGTGACCAACTCCGCTGTGAACAACAGCAGGCACAACAGTCAGCATGCAGTCACTCTAGTGTTATTACCAGCAGAGAGAGAGAGTGTGTGTGTGTTTGTTTTAGGGCTGTCAATGAATATTGTAAATTACACAGTGTAATGTTTCAATATGCACTCATTAAAGTTAATTTGACTGGCAAAACAGTTAAAGTCCTTTATACGTTACACAATATTAAAAGTCATCATTCGTAAGAAGTAAAAAGTTTTGGATACATTTTTACTTCTAATCAAATTAAGAGTCACTGTAGATTTTCATATTGCAATAATATCATAATCCTACATTGAATCATTGTGAAAAGTAAACTTTTTAGATGTGTTGTTATTTTGATCAGGTCATCATCATAACAGCAAATTAGTACATTCATGATTTTGTCCATGTTGACATTATTTGCTTCATGTACATTTATTAAAAACTTTGCTTTGTTGAGCTTTTCATACAGCCAGACGTCTAAACTCTGGGACAAGGCCGTTCTGTTTCAATAACGGCCACGCTGATTCCTGACAGACAGCTTTGTCGAGACAGTTTGGGCTTCAGATATATTTACACAGCGGCCATCGTTAATGACAAATCGTGCTCCGCTATGAACGTGCACACACGTATTGTTTTTATCACAAACACAGACGGTCTGCCAAGGCGCAGTCGCAGCGGTAGCGGTTAACGTACTCGTATGACAGAGTGCAAGGAACAAAGCTTTGTGACTAGCATCTAATGATTAGCAAGCACTTTCGTACCGCTGCGTCCGTACTGTGAGTATCTTGAACATGCGCTGTAGCCGGGTGCTTCCCGTCTCCATCCTTTTCCTCTTGTCCTCTATTCATGCCCAGCACCATTTGTTTTGAACTCCTTTCTCAACTAAAGCTTTATCTACATTTGGTATTTATTTTTTTTTAGCAGCGTTACCACGGAGACCACACACCGCAATCTCGCTTTACGGCAAGGACCCGCCCTACTAGCGCATCAAAAACAAATCCCACGTGGACTTTTTAATTTATTTATTTATCTAAAATAGTCATACCCCAGAAATCCGGCACCAGGCCCGAGTACTTTAAGATCTGCGTTAGTTAGAGTTGCCTTCCTCTCATATGATTGATAGGTGAAATCAATTATTTATTTTCCTTACGGCCGCACGCCAGAGATCCGGCACGGTGCCGGGAGACTTTATTCCCTGTATTTGAATATATTCGAAACTTTTTATTTTTTAATGGTTGTTTTTGGCCAGTCAGACAGCCCTAGCGTGTGTGTGCATGTGTACTCACGACGATGCATCTCCCTGTAGAGAATAGTCAGAGCTTGTAGCGAGTTGTCATCAGTGGGCTCTTGGGTGGCCACCTCCTGGGCCAAAGTGAAGGCTTCATCCTGCTTCCCAGTCCTCTGGAGACCAATGGCCTTTAGGACCTGAGAGGAGGATGACAGACACAAATAAGGAGTTACAGATGGAACAGAGGAAAGACAGAAAGAATAGAGCATGCATCAACACACATTATGTGTCTGTAGCAGTGTCTCTGTGGTGGCTGCCCACCAAGAGCCTGGGACTGTTCGAGGTTTCTGCCTAAGAGGAAGTTTTTCTTCCCCGCTGTTGCACTAAATGCTTACTCGGGGAGAGGGAGGGGGATTATGAGGTCTTTGTAAATTATAGTGTGGTCTAGACCTACTCTATCTGAAAAGTATCTTAAGATCTCTCTCTTTGATACTATTAATAATGGAATTGGATCTGATTAATGCCTGATCTTTTCATTCTGCTCTTGAAATAATACATAGCCTATCTGTTTTAGGCACATAAAAACTATATGTGGTAGGAAAAATCTAGGCATGCAAACCTATACATAAGGGGTGTTCAAAAGTCACAGGTGGCAAAAACCATTCAACTAAGGCTCTCAAGTATAGGAAGACAAAAAAAAAAAAAAAGCTTCATCCATCAATTTATTCTCAAGTATTCAAACTATTTCAGGGCTACATAGTAAATGTTTTGTATGCACAAGTACCAAAAATGAATCATTATTTTCTTAGCTCTATGTAGCCGTATGCTACATGGATATACAGTAGAAAACAAACTCAACACTTGTTCAGTGAGATTTGCTCCTTAGTCACCCACCTTGGCACAGTGCAGGTCCTTGTGTTTCTTCAGCAGTTTATCTGCCTGCTGTATTGCCATTTTATTGTTGCCATTATCAAGGTAATCTGGGGGAAACACAAGGGACAACATTATGAGATTAATGATACTGTAAATATTAGACTTGAACTCATCTTACATATAAGTTTGAATGCAATGGGCAACATTGCAGTTAGCGTATTTGAAGGGTGTGATTTGTGTTAGGTTTTGTTATTCAATCTAAAATGGCTAAATATTTGTACATTAAACAATACCTTTTTTGTTAACAAGTTGTCTGGGGTCAGTTAGTCCAAGTTTAAAAGTAGGGGGGTATATGACTAATCCAAAATAGGTAAACCTTCGTGGTAGCTACCTTAAAGAAATGAACCCAAACACCTTATCATTCCAGTCTAAAGTTACTTATTGCAGCTTAGGCATTGCACTTGACAATGCAAGCATGTCAAGTCAAATATCCTACATGGCTTTATATTAATAGAAAAATGTATTTGACGCATCATGATGCAATGATAATGACGTAATCGAAGGATCAGTGAAGAGTCACACCTCTAATGACCATGTAATTCTTTGAGATTAGTCAATTATTTGATTAGTTGAGCTACAGAACATTATTTTGATAATTGTTTGAGTCATGGTAGTCTGGTAATATTCGGAATTTGGACTGTAAAAAGGCATTAAAGGGTAACTCCTGTGTTTTTCAACCTGGACCCCATTTTCCTATGTGTTTGAGTCTAAGTGACTGATGGAAACAACAATCTTTGACATTGATCCAGTATGAAGCGAGGTCGCTGCAGTCGGTGAACTACAAACTACAATGTAAGTGAATAGGATAATTGTCCAACTTATATTTATCAGAAAAGTGCTCATTTTGCCACTGACAGGCTCAGATTAATATTCTAAGTGTCACAAAAGTATCCTAAGAGAAAATAATCAACAGATTAATGAACGATAATAATTGTTAGCTGAAGGCCAGCGTCACGTCTTTTTGAGAGATATATATATATATATATATATATATATATATATATATATACACACACCTCAGTTCAGTCTCCTCAGAACAGCTGGGTGCCAAAATGAACTGTGCCAGACAGCACACTGTGATTATGTCATGTCTATTCTCTCTGTTTAAACGGTCATCAGAGAAGAACCAAACGTTGGGGAACGCCTACAGAAATGTGAGGAACATGGACTTATTATCAGTTGGATCAGGGGTTGAGGAGTACATGGTCTGCTGCCAAACCAAGCACCACTGAAGTTCCAGCCATGGATAAAAAAAAAAAAAAACAGACTAGCTTACTTATTTATGGGTTTCAAACTACATTTTCATGCTTTTTCCGCTGCAGATTTGAAACCTCCCTGCTCCTGAATAACTTGACAAAGTAACATTCACAATAAACCTGTTCATTATCAGTTTAGATCTGTGAAAGTCATAAAATTACTATTAAACAGGTCGTCGTTCTTACCATTGATTGAAAGTAAGTACTTAAGTACTGCATGTAAGTACAAATTCAAGGTACTTGTACTTTACTTAAGTATTTCCATTTCTGGCTCCTTGCATTCCACTAAATATTGTACTTTTTACTCCATTACATTTGCCTGACAACCTTCTTGTCCAGTGAAAGCCATGTATCTCCGTGATAATCTGAAGGATGAAGTGTTCCTTAAAATAACAAACTACTACTTACTTCGTAAGCTAAATAAAGTCTTTAAAAACGCCACTTAAATCAGCTGGAAAGTGCATCTGCTGAAAACAGGGCTGTTTTTCTGACGACATGAAAAGTTTTAAAACTTTAGAGATACGTGGTTCTCACAGGACAGCGACCCTACAGCCGTGTGATGATCTTATGGACCATGACGCATTGCTGTAGATTAAACTAGCCAACAGTATATAAAAAGGAGTTAAAATGAGCAACACCTTAAACATGTACAGCAGTAAAATGCAACATAAATATTAATGCAGCAGGAATAATACTCCAGAGACATCAGATAGAAGAGGAAAACACTGACAGGGAACATTTTTACTGCAACATTCATAATGTTATTTATACTTCAGGTTTTGAATGCAGGACTTATGCTTGTAGTTGAGTACTTTCTCAATGTGGTCTTAGCACTTTTACTAAAGTAAAAGGATATGAATAACGTTTCTTTTTCCACCTATGCTCATTTATAAAACCCAGAGAATATCTGTTTTGTACCAGCTCCTGTTTCTATGCTGTAAGAGTTCCGTTGACGGTGACAGCTAGCTAGCTAGCTAGCTAGGAGCTAGCTGGAGTTAGCGTGAAGCATTGTCCTTACACTATTATGAACCTAATGCTAACTGTAAGCTAACCGTGTAACATTGAGCTAACAAGCAGATACAGATTCAGACTGGACGCGGATACCAAGCTAATAACATACTCCGTAATGTCCGTGGTGACATACAACTCGCATGAATAAACAACTTTTCTTCTTAAACATTCATATAGTTGAAGCATGTCAATGGGCTGCCTGGCTAGCTGACACATTATCCTAGCATGCTAGCTAGCTGTCAAATAGCGACCGTTAGCAAAAAAAAAGGAGTTCGTCTTTGAGAATGAGCCAAACTGGACGACAAACATTTCCGCATCATTCAATGCTTTAACCCCACCGGGGATATTTAAGGATTTGACAAAGGGACACAGGGTTTCATCCAGAGAGTCGTGCCCTACCCCGACTCGGTGGGACACCGGGTAAGGTGCACTGTCATTGGGCGCAGCAGGCAGCAGAGCCCGTGGTTGGAGCTGGTGCGGCCGCATCGCTGCCCTCCGACTCCAACGCCTTCTACTTTAATACACATGCACTGGTATACAACACGAGGATGTCTCCCAAACATCCAAACACGCTCAAATATATAACTCCCCATTGAGTCCTTACCGTAAATTGGTCTGAGTCTCCTGTCGTTGGGATCCTGCACATGGCCTCTAGCCGCCATGGTGGAGAGTTTACCTGCTGGGTAAATGTTCACGCATGCGTACTGTGAGCTGAGTCTAGGAGCGATTAAAGGAGTTTTTCTCTCTCGCTGTCATCTCAGCATGTGTTGGGAATAATACTGCACTCTGTTTCAAGTAAAAGTCCTGCATTTGAAATGTAGCTTAAATATAAAAGTACAAAAGTGTTGACATCAAAATATACCCAAAGTGTCTGCTACTTAACAGTAAATAAGGTTATTAAAATCAGCTCCACCTTTACCAGCTGCTACATTGAAGACATGAACATATTAATGCAACAATGATACAGTATTCTGAAATAGGACTTTCTGCATAAGTGTTTTTTACTTTGGTGTTAAAGTGTATTTTGACACTAAGACTTCTGTTCTTTAGATCTCGATAGAGCTTGACCAATAAAGGATTTTAAAATAATTTGTTTTATTGTCACAACATAACATATATTAAAGTTCTGATAAATAAAATGTATAAAAATAGTTGTAGAGCGTCCTCTGGTGGACAGACTATGCAACGCCATCACTAACAGGGACGTTGTAGAGCGTCCTCTGGTGGACAGACTATGCAACGCCATCACTAACAGGGACGTTGTAGAGCGTCCTCTGGTGGACAGACTATGCAACGCCATCACTAACAGGGACGTTGTAGAGCGTCCTCTGGTGGACAGACTATGCAACGCCATCACTAACAGGGACGTTGTAGAGCGTCCTCTGGTGGACAGACTATGCAACGCCATCACTAACAGGGACGTTGTAGAGCGTCCTCTGGTGGACAGACTATGCAACGCCATCACTAACAGGGACGTTGTAGAGCGTCCTCTGGTGGACAGACTATGCAACGCCATCACTAACAGGGACGTTGTAGAGCGTCCTCTGGAGGACAGACTATGCAACGCCATCACTAACAGGGACGTTGTAGAGCGTCCTCTGGTGGACAGACTATGCAACGCCATCACTAACAGGGACGTTGTAGAGCGTCCTCTGGTGGACAGACTATGCAACGCCATCACTAACAGGGACGTTGTAGAGCGTCCTCTGGTGGACAGACTATGCAACGCCATCACTAACAGGGACGTTGTAGAGCGTCCTCTGGTGGACAGACTATGCAACGCCATCACTAACGGCGACGTTGTAGAGCGTCCTCTGGTGGACAGACTATGCAACGCCATCACTAACAGGGATGTTGTAGAGTGTCCTCTGGTGGACAGACTATGCAACGCCAATGCTCATAATATGGTTGACAATCCGTTTTTATTTTTTAAATATTCACTCATCAGAATCATTTTTGTCATAATTTTTTTTTTTAAATTGGCCATTATAAATACCGATACTGATATATTGGGAAATGCCTAATATCGGCCGATAGTATCGGCCCGCCGATATATCGGTCGGGCTCTAGATCTTGATAATTTATTTGTATAGTTTGTTACGCTGGTGGCGATAACATTCAGTTTGAGTTAAGGTTTACAGTAGCATGGAGTCAGATGCCTATTAATGTACATTAATTACAATGTTGTAATGTTTCTGTACTTTAGTAGAAGTTTCACAAATATGCACTTTACTTTGTTAGTTATATTTCTGGAAACTTTTACTCCACATTTCCTGAATAAAATGTATACTTTCACTCCGACACATTTTCCCTAAACATGTTCCTAACTCAATACTTCAAGAAATGTTTTTGTACAATGTTCTTTCTCACAAAAATTGAATAACAAATCTGTTTTCCTCATTGTTGTCAGACTGTAAATGCTGTTTAATGTGAAGTTTAAGGTGTGAAAACCCTCAACGTTGTACTTTACTATGAGAAAGCCACAATAAAGTTCAGAATCAAGTTTTTATTTACTTTTACTTCTAATAATGAAGTACTTTTAATATCAGAAAATTACTTAGTGTACAGTAGATATCAGATACTTAAACTAACGTCATTTTTTGAAAAGGTGACTAACTTCTACCAGTCACTTTCTGATAAAATACTTGTACTTTTACTCAAGTGCTTTATACAAGACTATTATTTGCTTATATTTCAGAACCACATTCAACTTCATGTTCAAATTGTCATTCATCTGGTATCTCAAATGTTTGTGGATTAAGTCAGACTTCTTACCGGACACCATGCCGCAGGCCACTTTCCAGTTATTCAGTAGTTTTTATATGATTTTGTATTGTTTTATCCTTTATTCTTCTGCTGAGTTCTTATGTTCACAGCTAGATATAAATTTAAAATTATAATCTGAACAATGTTTCTGTGTGGTTCTTAAGCATTCAAATCCCCATAAAAACATGTTGAGTGAGCATGGTGAATAGATTAAAAGCACATTACAAAGAGGAAAATTCACCCTAAAAAGACACATGAAGACACAAAAACCAGCAAGATTTTTTTATTTGTTCAAATTTATTAGATATTCTGTTATCTTCCATTGTCTAGACCTTCTGTCACAGCATGGAAGCTGTGAAAAACAAAACAACAAAAAATAACTAATTGTAATACATTCACTACTAATTCCCCTGAATGTTGCCTTATCAGTAAAGAGAAAATTGAGTAAATTGTGAATCTTTGTCTTTCAAAAAAAAAAAAAAAAAACGTAAAAGAAAAACACAGAATTTGCAAGTGCTTATTCATGATTATAATAATAATAATAAAAAAAAAAATACAGTATTTTGGACTCCCATCTGTTCCCTACGCTTCGATCCCTCCCCTTACAGTCACTGCTGGTAATGCGCAGCAATGTGCATTACCAGCCTGTTCTAGTCTACGGGGCGACTCCCGTCATCATCAAACTCAAGTCAGGCTTTTCACTCCTCGTCTGTAATCTGAGGTCCAGCTGAATGCAGTTTGATTCTGAGAAGAACAAGGACTTCCCTGCCCGTCTGATGCAGTTGGGAGAGCTCCTCAAAAGCACTGACGATCAATGATCAAAACGTAGAGAACAAGCCAGACTAGGATTGGGCATCGGTCACCGCCTCCAACTTGCAATAGTTTCAAAAACTATGATTCCAATGGAATCATAGTTTTTGAAACTATTGCAAGTTTATTGCAAGTTTTTTTTTAAATCCCAAATTTAACATGTGCATGTTTTGGTTTCCATAGCGACCGCTGTACTTCCAGGCGCTTGTTGTGTAGCAGCCGTGGAGCACAGTAAGCGGAGCTCTTAAGTGTGGCTTTATTTCAAGGTGAAAAAGCCTTGTAAAACTGTATTGAATTTTTTTTTCCACCCCTCATAAAAATAATAATAATCGTAATCGAGAATTGATAAGAACCTGTATCCAAAGGAAGAATCGGTACATGGAGTCAGAATTGTTAACATCAAAACGATGCCCAACCCTAATCAAGACAAAAGAAAAAGGAAATACATAAAGAATGATTTTTTTTTCCTTTCTTTTTTTTTTTTTTTAAATAAAAAAGTGTTGAGTATGCAGATCCAAATCTGGAGTCGTCGTTTTTTCCCCAGTAAATTTCTTCCTTGTCTATTGAAGATATAATGGCTCCATGTCATGCTTGTACAGGTGTGAAACATGTCAGTGTTCCTGCAGTTCAGAACCCGCCTGCATAGTTTGACACATCTGTCTCCAAGCTGTACATTCACAAGCATGGATGAGGTACGGTTAAACCATGTTATGAGCAGCAACGCGTGGACAGTTCGCCCCACTTAACACACACCGCACACTGTCCACAGAGCTGACATTACCTGCCCCGACAACATTATAACTTACTTAAAGTTAGCAGTATAGAATGATAGACCTGACACCGCTTACAAGCTGTGATTATTCCATTCAAGTCAGTGGTTGTATGTACAGTTTTTGTCCATTTCTATGAAATGGGCCTATTATAAAGTACACTTATAACTTTTTTTTTTTAACCTGTCCAAAATACACCACGCACAGATAGGTTACGACAAAACCTAAGAGACACTCATACCTGATCTGAATACACAGAGTCTCAATCACAGCTGCACTAAGCTACGTCATGATCATACAAAACATCACAAACATCTCACCTAGAGCCCGTCAGGATCTGCATTACGCTCAAAGTGAACGCGGGGAAACCGAGCGCTTGCGGAGATGAACTGTTCCAAGTCAAAGCAGCCCAAAAAAAGAAAAGAAGTAGTGATGCAGGAAAGAGAGCAGGATTAAGAGGTTTTCAGATCAAGGCTCGTACTACATCACCCAACGCTTACCTAAACCGTAAGGGTCAAACGTTTTGCTATAGCGAGTTCATCCTCCTGAACTAGAAACTTCCGACTGACCTCATACTATCTTGGGAGTAAAACGTAGATAAACCACTTTAGAAAAGAAAATGGTGAAAATAAAAACTATACACGCAGAAAGCTCGACAATCCACAACCGCAACAAACACCACAGATCTGCCTGGACCCATTTGCTCCGTTAGGTGAGAGAGGAAGCGATGCACAGACTCATCATTTATTTTAGTTAATTAAAAAACACTTGGCTTGTGTGAGCCCTGCAGTTAAAGCCCTAGCCAAGGAGAAAAGGACATGCAGCGACAGCGTTAGGCAAGATCAACAGGCCGGCTGTGTGCCGAGACCACGCGGGATAGCCTCGATATTAAGCTGAACGTTATCCATCTCGAAGAGCAAAAGGCAGCTGATAACACAAACGAGCGCACAAATGCCCACACTAAACACAGGTGCAACTGTACAGACTCACACTCTCTCTGTCTCTTTCAAATCACACAAACAATCCACTTGAGCAAAGCTGCATTGCAGCGACTAAACACATGCAATGAGTTGCTGTTGTCACATGCACTTGTGACAAAGGTGGAGGAAGAGGAGGAGGAGGAGGAGGTGTGCATGTTGAAATGTGTGCATGTGCGCAGGGGAAACAATAGCAGAGAATTAGCTATCATGCATGAGCATTACAATTTCGCTTTGAACCAGAAACAGGCGTTAGCCTCAAAAGTAAAACTATAAAAAAGAAAAAGAAAGAACACATTCCCAACCGCCTGGCAGACCGAGGGGAGAGTCAGACACGCAGGGGCGGAGATCTAGACATTGTTTTTTTTTTGTTTTTGTTTTTTAAACCAGGACAAGAATACAGACGATACTGAGGGGAGAGACGAGGATTAAAAGTAGAGACGGACAGTTATAATACAAGGGGAAGGTGGGGAGATAAATGGTCCATTACCTGCTAAAGCCATCTTAAACCAATTGTTTTGGGAACCTGTATAGCTAAAAACACTAATTTAAAAGGCTTGACTTTCTGAGTCACGGTTTACACACCTGAATAAAAACAAAGCCCATCGTAATAATCAACTAACAATTACATATCAGGCAATTTTTACGTTCTGTGCAAAGAGTTTTTTTGTTGTTTTTCTTCCTTTTTATATGTATGCAAAAACCATGTTTTTTTATTTTCTGTTGTGAACAGGAGGCTTGTGATTGGGGTAGAATCTGTACAGTACTGTTAAACCAATCTTTGTCAAACCCCCCCCAATGAATCATGGGAGACAGGAAGAGAAGAGGCGACGGACGTCAGGGCCACTTCCTCAACGTGGTGGACGTGTCTCTGATGACATCATCATGACAGGGTTTGGTTGATTTGCCTCATTGCTCATGAGCAGCACTGGTGCCTCGAATCGGACCTGTATTACGCAGCTGGGAGACAGAGACAGAGAGAGAGACAGAGAGACAGAGAGAGAGAGAGAGAGAGGTTCTGTGTTCAGTTTCGGGATAAACGACAAGGGAGGTTCACATCTGTTAAGCAACGAGCCATGCACATGCAGCGAAAATCAGCCAATTACCAAAAAATCCAAAAGGGAAAACATTGCAATTAAATCAAAATGCAATAAATCTTTTTTGTCCCCTGAAGGCATATCTGCTGCCGCCAAAAAACAACAAAATAAAAAGAAAGAGAACGTGGGAGAAACGTGCAGTACCAGGGTAGCCCCTGGATTCTTAGAGTTAAGCTTAAAAGGACAATTCCAGCACAAAATGAACCTAGGGGTTAATAACACATTTAAGGCCTTATTTTTAGAATATTAAATTTAAGACTTTTAATACTTTAAAGTCCCCGCGGGTACCATGTGTACATACGGCAACAACAAACACACTATGGACTACAAGTAGCAGCAAACATCAAGACTGCAAAGGGCAATGAGTTAAAATGTGCATCTCACTGTCACACGGTTCTCTTTATTACCACGATCACAAAACATCAGGAGGAAAAACATCAAAGCACACAGTGAAGCGTTCAAGACGAGCGATCGAGCTGTAAGAAAATGTTAAAATTAGGGCTGCACAATAGGAGGAAAATGAGTGATAAGGTCTCTAAATATGGCAATAATGGTATTATTTTTGATAAAGGGTACTCAGTTCGGTCGCTTTCAGTATTCTGCAAAAAATATATAAAATAGCTTGTTGAATTTAAAACAAACTAAAGGAAATCATTTCAATCTATTGAACAAATCAAACATTGAATTATATATAAAATGCACCATTTAAAAAAACAAAAACAATGAATGAGTTTCAAAAGGTGCAGATCTTCTTTTAACTGACAAGAAAATCTCGGCGTGTCTTTCACAATGTGTCTTTTCACACAGAGTACGTTTACATGCACACCAATATTGCACCATTATTCCGAATATGACAATATTCCGATTTTGATACGTCACGTTAACAGCATATTCCAGTTAGATATTCTGAATTTTAGCATACTATTTAAGCAGTTGCACATTTTGTTTTCCCATCCTGTATATATCCAAATATTTGTTCTTATATTTTTATTCCTATTATTTCATGTATATTGTATGTATGTATATTGTATCCTAGTATTTCATTAATATTCATATTCTGTGCTGTGTGACTGATGTATGTTTGCTGCGGTAACACCATCATTTCCCATTTTTTTGGGATCTATCTATCTATCTATCTATCTATCTATCTATCTATCTATCTATCTATCTATCTATCTATCTATGGTCTTTATCCAAATAAAGCATTGTCTGATTAAGACAGCTGCGATATTCCGTTATTATTTGGGTTTTAGAGGCATTCTTTGGACATGTATACAGCGCATTCGGAATATGCGTCTCAATGTGAGTTTTTACCCGCAGTTTACGACCTCATGCCTGTTCATGGCTAATGGTCAGCTCTGAGTGTTGCTATTACGCCTGTTCTATTAATGTACTTGTACCTTAAAGGTCCCTTGACATGCTGTTTTTTGGATGCTTTAATAAAAAGGCCTTAGTGGTCCCCTAATACTGTATCTGAAGTTTCTTTCCCGAGATTCTTTGGTAATAGTTCCAAAATTGTTTTAGTGGTTTATTAACTCGTTGAAATGAGACATAACAATAATAGTAAAAGGTAACAGAAACGGACAATTCCCCTTGCAACCTGTAGGGGGACCGAAGAGGAAAAGTGCTTTGGTGCCTAGCCTACTGTAAAGGTGCTAATGTGCTAGTTCTGTAATGTTGGCTAGTTCTTGGTGGGTTACATAAGATTTTGACATCGTTCAACACGGTCAGTTATTTTTAGTATGATTGTTTTGACCAAGGTTCACAACTCTGGGCATGAATTCGTCAGTAACATTAACTGTACAGATGGACGACAAATCTAAAGGTAATTTAGCTAGTTAGCACAGCCCTGTCTTCTGCCTCAGTCTCCCGGCGCTGCGAGGCTTCAGTCGGGATGAGAGCTGACAACAGCCCCGGGGACACATTCAGTCAGCCCCCAACCAGCTAGCAACCATCCGCTATCATTACAGCCCCGGGCCGGGGACACATCCACAGTCAGCCCCCAGCCAGCTAGCAACCATCCACTATCATTACAGCCCCGGGCCGGAGACACATCCACAGTCAGCCCCCAGCCAGCTAGCAACCATCCACTATCATTACAGCCCCGGGCCGGGGACACATCCACAGTCAGCCCCCAGCCAGCTAGCAACCATCCGCTATCATTACAGCCCCGGGCCGGGGACACATCCACAGTCAGCCCCCAGCCAGCTAGCAACCATCCACTATCATTACAGCCCCGGGCCGGAGACACATCCACAGTCAGCCCCCAGGCAGCTAGCAACCATCCACTATCATTACAGCCCCAGGCCGGGGACACATTCAGTCAGCCCCCAGCCAGCTAGCAACTATCCGCTATCATTACAGCCCCGGGCCGGAGACACATCCACAGTCAGCCCCCAGGCAGCGAGCAACCATCCACTATCATTACAGCCCCAGGCCGGAGACACATCCACAGTCAGCCCCCAGGCAGCTAGCAACCATCCACTATCATTACAGCCCCAGGCCGGGGACACATTCAGTCAGCCCCGAGCCAGCTAGCAACTATCCGCTATCATTACAGCCCCGGGCCGGAGACACATCCACAGTCAGCCCCCAGCCAGCTAGCAACCATCCACTATCATTACAGCCCCGGGCCGGAGACACATCCACAGTCAGCCCCCAGGCAGCTAGCAACCATCCACTATCATTACAGCCCCAGGCCGGGGACACATTCAGTCAGCCCCCAGCCAGCTAGCAACCATCCGCTATCATTACAGCCCCGGGCCGGAGACACATCCACAGTCAGCCCCCAGCCAGCTAGCAACCATCCGCTATCATTACAGCCCCGGGCCGGAGACACATCCACAGTCAGCCCCCAGCCAGCTAGCAACCATCCGCTATCATTACAGCCCCGGGCCGGTGCTAAGGACGCTAATGACATTTTACTGAACTGTTGGGAAACGGACCCAGACACCCGAGTCAGAACAGCGGCCATTCGTAGCGTTACACCTCCGTTAGCATTAGTGGTGTAATCATTAACAACAACAACATCGTATTTTGTACATGTAAAGAGATATATATATATATATATATATATATATATATATATATATATATATATATATATATATATATATATATATATATATATATATCATATTCACTTTTATTAGCCATGCAAACAGCTCAGTCGGAATATATCGTCTTTTTTGGAATGAGGGCAAAAAACTGAATATTACGTGCATGTAAACGTAGTCACTGTGTTGTGCCAGTTGATATTGCGATGACGATTGAAAAAAAACAAGAAATATATTGTGCAGCCCTAGTTACAATCTAAGTGAAAATGACAAACGTGAGTTGATGAATAGCATGCAGATGGAAACTGACTCGAATGAGATGGAAACAAAGAGGATTAGAATGGGGAGAAGACACAGGGCTGAAGAAACGTCAGCACAAGCACAAAAGAGCTGAAAAAAATAACTGGAAAGGAGGTGTAAGTTAGACAGCGGCCGGACGGCAGTGTTAAGAGAAGGGTGGAGAATGATCCATGCGGCGGCACCACCCCCTCCTTGTAATGAGACTTACTCAGCCTGCCTCTAGAGTTTGACCTACAGCAACGGGCCTCTACTCGTCTGTCGCAGAGGTGCCTCGCACGTCTCCCTTCTGACGCATCTAAAATTGAATTGAGTGAAAATTCAGGAGTAAAAGGGTTAAATCAAGTAGATTCAGTGTGTTTTGTTGTCTCCAGCAGTCTGGTCCAAACAGAACAATGGTCATTCATTATGTCAATCGTCATTCACAACTATATTTCAGGTGTGAGCTCTAGGGCTGAAAGCTTTAGTGCTTTTCAACAGTGAATATACGCAGCGCAACATTTCCAACCCGCACTTGAAGGCAGCTTAATTTCACAGAAAAAAATAGGAAAAAAAAGTGTGCGAAAATAGACAACGCTAGAGATGAAGTGGCTGCTTTGTTGTTGCAGGACACCGTTATTACACACGATCCTGGACAGTTTGTAGTGTTTAAAACGTTTCCATGACAGCGGAAGCAAGTTTACGGTTTACCGTAAAGTTATGGGGCTCGCACGTCGCGATACACAGACTTATGAGTCCGATAGCCGATTACATGATTATTCACGCCAGGGTGATGTCGGTTTGCTTTTCTCCAAAAGTTGAAATCAGACTTTTTTTTTTTTTTTTTAATGCCGAGGGACGACCGACGCAGTGTGAATGAATGCTCAGGCAGCTGATGCCTCACCGTTTCGGCATTATGGACGGCTGTGCTATCTTTACCTTTATCAAATCGCCTGAAAACGACAGCAGGCTGCTGAAGTAGAACCATACAGACCACATTTCTCCGTTATTGGCTGAGGTGGACGAGATAGCGCTGCATAAATTAGCCGGCACAGAGTTTCCTAAGGTTACATTAAGACTTCTTAAGACCATTATGAATGAAATTCAAGACCTACAGTATATCATGACATTAAAAACAAAGTCAGATGTCAGAGTCTGAAACAATTCTCCGATTTTCTCATTGGCATAATAGGACTGGTGTCTAGACTGGCTGCAAAATAGGTTGCATGTTGGTCTCATTGGGTACAGAAACCCGGTTCCACTATGGCTTCCGGTTCCTACGCACCCGGTAGGAATCGGACTGGAATAAAACGCAAATTTCTGTTCCTCATTTTGGTTCCACTTAATGTGTCGACTAAAATATTTTCTTTCTGTTGCTCAGAAACACTTTCTCTGTAGTCTACCGTTAGCTAGCTAGCGTAAATGTAGGCTACTTTTAAAATGCCATATTTTCCTTCTGGGCTCTGGTTAGCATACCAACTCAACATTTATTTTTTTGGTATATATATATTAGTGTATCTGTTATTTATTGTTAAATTATTGTAGTTAGGGGTGTTAGGGGACTTAGGTTAACTCATTATATATTTAAGTACTTTAAAATGTTAATATATTGTTAAATTTAAATAATTTTCAATTAAAAAAAACTATTAAAGAGCCTTTCTTTTATGTCATTTTTCAGTTTTTCAAGAATCGGTTCGGCATCAGAATCGTAAAATATCCAAACGATACCCTACCCCAACAACGAATATTCAAATCACAAAATTGAAAATCAATTATCTGCCCGTCGAATTAATATTTGAATGTTTGGATCCAGCCCTAGTGAGCTCCTTAACTTACAGAAGATCTGTTAACATACGGTGTTCCAGTAAATGTTGAGATACTTTAACTGGAGTCTTTACATCTGCCTTCAACTTCAAATCACGACACCGGTACATAGTGCTGAGGGTTGGCGAGTTCGTTACCTCCTCAAGCTCTTTTTGGGTCTCTTCTTCCATCCGCCTGATGTCCTCCATGGTCAAACCCACCCATCTGTCAATCCAGCAGAACAGCTGGCGGTGGAAGTTGGTGAAAATACGCTTTTCTTGCTGTGGAAGGATAAAGAAGTTCAAATGAAGTAAAACAACGGATATTCTGCACAACCATCCGGTGGGTTAGAGACCAATAATGGGCCGGAGTAAAGGGCGGGGGGGGGGGCTCTTTGTTTCCTGCCTTCAGCCCATGTTGGAGACTTTAAATGTATTTTTTTCTTTTTACTTAATTAATTACACTTGACTTATCATCTTAGCTTTGCTCAGTTTAATTCTCTCCTTCCAATTTTAATAAAAAGCCATGTCTCCCTCTGCTGTCCAAACCAGAAATACCACTTCCCTGTCACACCGAAGATCTAATCTAAGACTGTATAGATGTTAAAGGGTAACTACCGTTTTTTTTTTTCAACCCTATTTTCCGGTCTTTGTGACTGATGGGAACAACAATCTTTGACATTGGTCCAGTATTACGCGAGATCGCTGCAGTCGGCAGCGGTCAAACAAGCTTCAATGTTTGTTATGGGGCCCAAAAGTGTTCGTTTTGCCACTGACAGGCTCAGATTAATATTCTAAGTGTTTGACAACATTATGGAAAGGATTTTTTTTTAAACATAAAAACATCCGCAAAATTGTGTTTGCTAAACCCACCAGACTCCATGTAAATCAATAGTAATTTTAGCATTGTAAAATACACATTCAAATACACATTCATTCAAAGCCAACAGAAATAACATTTAACTATAAAAATCTGTTTTGGGTCGTCTTTCCACTTTTCCAACCATCACAACTGTAGTTTTGGTTGAAATAAACACACAGTTTACCAATTTACATGTGAAAATATGTTGGCTCTATACACGCTAAAAGTAGTGCTTTTTTAAAATGGAGTCTGGTTGGTTTTGCGCTTGTTACTTCAGAGCCGTTTCTGATTAAACAGAAAGCTCTCAAAGAGGTTTTAAAGGAGTCTCTCTCTATTGTTGTTTCCATCAGTCACTGCCAAGTATTGATCTTTTATTATATATGCGTTGGTCAGTTTTTCTGCTTGACAATCGCATTTTACAGCAACAAAAGTGAGTTGAACAAACAGAGAAATGCATCTTTTTAGATATAACAGATGATGACAAAGTTTCCTTTTGGGGACATTTTTTGAAATTGGAAAAAATATGATAAATTGCGATATATAGCAGAATATTGCAATATGTTTATAATTTTATTAATATGTTTATTATAGCAAAAGTATTGATGATATTGTATCGTGAGACCTTTGGTGATTCCCAGCCCTAAACAACACTGCACCTGAAGTATAAATACTCATGCCAAACATCCAATAAAATAAAGATATGATGCCTTTACCCTGTGGATGAAGTTCTCCACTTTGGTCTGCAGACCCCACCATCTGAACTTGACAGTGACCAGTTTGTATGCACACATGTAAGGACAGTCTGTCTTCAGCTCATTCTGTGAAGGAGGAAAAACACACATAGAAGCGCAGTTCATTCATCACGGATCAGATGTGACACAGACAGAAACATGGTGTTCAGCTTTCTGTTAACTATGTCAGGTACCTTCCATTCAGGGCCGAGAGGTCCTCTGCCCGTCTTGGCGGAGTGGAAAAGAGCAGGATCTTCTTCTGGCTTATAGTCCTGATACAAAGAGAAGAAAGGACAACAAAACGTTAAGATCCGGTAAGCAACAGAGGGCACCTGAGTCAGCTGTCCAGCCGCTGCTTTCAACACGTCTGCTCTGTAGGGTCAGGTTCCGAACTCGGTACTTTTTTGTGTGCCGACCCAGTTACGTCCCTACTACGAGGACCGAGCCACAGTGCCAAATTTCAGTACCCAACAAGCGCGTAAGAGCTTGCCAGGCTTATCCGTCCTCTTCGCAAGTTGACCGAGAGCTCGGCTCAGAGAGCGCATGCAGGGGAATGCCATCATTTTAAAAATCTGCCTATCTCCAAATTTGGTGATCCTCCCTTCTGTATAAAACTTTTACAAAGCTATATTTTAAAATTGTGCACGGTTAACAGCAGTGAGTGTAGCCATGGTCCCGCTACACGTCCTGCGATGCCGTGTTCATCCTGCTACGTCCTGCTGTGCCCTGCTACGTCCTGCTGTGCCTTGTAATGCCGCACAATTCCCTGCTAAGCCATGAACTACTACAAAGAACTACTACAAACTGTTATCTTTTCTGTGGCTGTTATTGCCACTCTTCATTCTAACCCCAACCGGTCGTCAGACACCGCCCACCAAGAGCCTGGGTCTGTCCGAGGTTTCTTCCTAAAAGGGAGTTTTTCCTCGCCACTGTCGCACTGTTGCTTGCTCTGGAGGGAACTACTAGAACTGTTGGGTCCTTGTAAATTCTGGAGTGTAGTCTAGACCTACTCTATCTGGTCTAGACCTGCTCTATCTGTAAAGTGTCTTGAGATAACTCTTGTTATGAATTGATACTATAAATAAAATTGAATTGAATTGATTGCTAGCTGGCTTTTGTTGGCGCATTGCTCCTCTTCTTTGAGCGTTGCTGCCCACCAGGCCTCCACGATTCGGGGAAAAACATGAATCACAAATTGATATCATATATATATATATTTATATTTATATATTTAAAGTTCCCAAATCAGACAGTTATTTGCATAAAGGACCCTGATTGGCTGGTCCCAAAATCACGTTCACATGTCCACCTCTTACACTTAATTAATGGGAGCAGCTGATAAAAGGGGAACTCTGGCCAAACATCAAAGCTGAAAACAAGACTCGTACACTCTTTCAACGAAACCGTTTAGTCGGACTTCACTTACACTCTTAAAAAGGAAAGTATTTGACTCCCATCCAGGAACACTAAAGAACCAAACAGTCGCAAGATTGTTTTTTTACTGAACACCCCCACAACCTCCAACTCCCACTGTCCGAGCTCAAGACTCACTGCGCTGTTTTAAAGAGTGTGGAATACGTGGAGCAGATGGACATTCAGATTACGCCTGGGCCTCAACACTCATCCACTTAAGTCATTACTGCACAGGAGCTAGTGTAAGAAACTCTGTGACCCACCTGGATGAAAATGGCTTAATGCCTCCTTTAAGATTTTAAACCACAGGCATTACTGTCTGACAGATGCCCATAATATGCTGATTAGAGGGTTTCAAAGGACGGCTGAAAAGTTTCATTCATCAGCGGTGTCACGCCATTTAGTCTCACTTTGCCAGACCATCCACAGAGGGGGTTGGCTATTCCACACAGCATTCTGGGAAGGGTGGAAAAGCGTGCCCTGGTTTATTGGGATTTCTTTAAACCAATCACAATCGTCATGGGCGGTGCTAAGCTCAGCACGGAGCCGCTGTAGAACAGTCGTGTGAGAGAAACCTCAGATTGGACCGATAGTCTAGCTAGCTGTCTGGATTTACCCTGCAGAGATCTGAGGACCAGGTAACCGTAGTCCTCAGAAAGTCAGCGGAGGTTAGAACGCCAACACAAAGACAGAGGACGAGATCGGAGAGATCCCTTTACTCCATGTTGCTGAGGGTATCCTAATTCAAAAATATGAACAACGTCACTGCCAACGGGCTTATCTGTCAACGCTAGCTACTGTTACCTTGAAACCATCCAGCAAATAGACGGTACCGTAGGGAGGTTACCTGAAACCGGTGATTTAACGTCACCGCTCATTTTAACAACAAAATAAAACGCTGAGTGAACATTACTAGCTACGTTTTCATGTTGGTTTTGAGCGTTATGCACCCCCACTAACCTGGAAAACAGTTTTAAAACAGTAGCTAACATTACTTCGGGTGCTCCGGTTTCCTCGGTCGGTAACTAGCACTACAGTTGAAAATTTGCCGACTGGCTAACGCTGGCGGACAGAAATGCTGATTAATGTGCATGGTCCTAATCAAATAAACAAATCTACAAATAAACTGTAGCCGTCATATTTCACAGGACCCGCTTGAGTGCGGATTTCATGTCGCGGATTTCATGTTGCGGTTTGTCACTTTGCCTAAAATTAAGTGACAAGTAGTACTCCACCTGTTGTTTACTTGGTTGCCATGGCGTTGCGAGTGATGACGTCCGGGGGAGAGAGAGTGGATGAAGGTTCGCTTGAGTTCAGTAGAGCCATCAACATAACAGAGGAAACACTACGCTGTATTAGCTCACTTGCACAAAATTCACACGCTTCAGGCGTCAGTAGCTGTTTCCATCCACACGTTTTTATCCAAATTAAAGTGATATTGAATTAAAAAAAAAATCCCTTATGGAAACAGTAAAATTCAAAAGGAATTTCATGAATATCGACAAAGGAAATACGTTCAATCTCATCGGATTTTCTCTTGATCGATATACGGCTTCTGCGATAAACGCTGATGGAAACGTCATTTTCCGAATAAATAATGAATTGCGATTAAGTTTTAGGTCACTTTATTGTTGCAACCCTCCACAAAACGAAGATGTTTTGTCTGCACACACGGCGGGTGTCAACAAAGACAGATGGAAGTGGACGAATGATGAGACAAGAGAATTTAACTTATCAGGAACTAGCGAAGGAAATGGCCGACAAAGGTTAGGACAAGCCGTGGGACGTCCTGCGGAGTCAATGACTCAGAGAGACATGCCTCAAAAAAAAAAAAAAAAAAAGTCTCGCAGCAGTGCCGGAGGGACAATAAAAGACAAGTTGCATCTGCATCGTCATAGCGATGTGTTGATAGAGTTGTTTTATTCTAGCTTGACATGTCGCTATCAGCTAGCACATACGCACTACATTACAACTTGTGCAATATTGATCATGTGTTGGCAGACGGCGCAATCCATTTTGTCTAAAAAAAAATAAAAAACACTGTTTGGAAACACCTTAAAATGTCTAAAATCAATTCGATATACCAATCTGATCGCAAAACAGCGTGTGACGTCACTACGCAGAGGTTTTTATTTGCTTTAAAGCCGTTGGATGGAAACACACTTTCTCCAGCTTTATTCGCATGAGTTTTTTTTTTAACCGAAATTCAGATAATTCAATTTGAAGTGGATGGAAACTCAGCTAGTGTGTAACCTGGGTGATTGACAGTAAAAGTTTACAACGCCAACACAAAGAAAGAGGGACTAGGAGAAGATATGCATCTGATGGAATTTCCTGTGGCCCAAGAGCAACCCCGGAAGTGGAACGTCGAGGATATACCGTAGACTACATCCTATTTAACATAACCTATTTAATGTCTCTTTACCATTCAAATCAAATCAAATGTTACCGAAGAACTCACAACCCATCGTTGCTTTTCCCCCTTTAGGCTAATAAATTAAATGCCGTGCAACTCATGCTCTTTCCACAATACTTTACAACTCTACATTGGAAAAGGTGCCTTTTTAGGTGGAATAGACACAGATAATAAGTCATATAAAAGATAAATGAATAGATAATGCTGCAAAGACGGTACATAATGACCCAGCTGCAGGGACATCGTGACACCAGAAACAGGCATTTTACTGGGATTCACAGCTAGAAAAGCTAAGGAAAACACTTCTGCAACACATTAAGAGACATTCATTGATTCAGTGTCTATGGATTCAAGTCTTAATGGTCTGAGTTTCAGCTGAGGGAGACAGATGTCTGAACAAAGAGAAATGGAAGACGTTTAATTGGTTTCGGCTTTTACTGAGAGCAGAAACTTGGGTGGACAAGCCTTCTTGTGCCGAACATCAATAGGCAGCCACTTGAGCCGTGTTATCCAGGCCGATATTAAGAATAAATGTTTATTAAATAGTAAAAAAAAAAAAAAAAAAAAGAAGAACAAAATCTTAATCAGTCTGCTGTGGTAATCCACTTTATAAAAACACCATAGGAGTGGTCTAATGCTAATGCAGTGCTGTTACTATGTCATCATATTGAGCATGATATTTATTATTATATTAAGGCTCTCACTGACGACAATAACAAAAGGATGATGTGAAAATGTAGGTGGTCACAGAAGCTTGTATGTTATGGTCTCAACAAAATCGGTTACTTAGATATTGATTACTGTTCTGGAATAGCACAATGACACGGGTGTTTTTGGATGGCTATTGCCTTTAAGATATTTTTACAAGGGACTCTTTTTTTTCTCCCTAATTATTGTTTATCACACCAACACTTTAACTATCTATACCTTCCTGGAAAGTCTGTCTGTAAGTGCAGTACCGAGTTTGACGTAGTTTGCATTAGAAATGCAAAAGATATTGTTAAATATATATTGGTAAAAGAAGCACATATTGGCTTTTGCAGCTGGGGAATGGGGGTGTTACCGCCTTTGACTCTTTCCCCTACGGTTCTTCATTTACCTGGAGCATATCTGACAGAACATTGCGACTGCTACGCTTTTCCTTATCTATTTTTTTCGCTAGACGTGGTTTGGGTTCCGTCTCTCAGTAATTTTGGCGTACAATTTGGTTTTGAAGAATTCTACAAGCAGCAATACCACAGGCCAAGCAATTGGCCCCTTCCAAGCAGGCACATTTTCAACGGGCTCTGCACTAGTTAACTAGTTAACAATTGATCAAAGCTAGTGTTAATAACATGAATGCTTTATAGCACAACAATGTTATTTTGTGACTAAGGAAAAGCTCCGGGGGTAGACTGTTGATGTAGGAAGGCAAATGCAAGTAAAATACCCTAAGAGAAGAGATTTTGAATGTGCCGAGGGTTATGCACAACGTCCGCACGCTATGCCTGTCACACACAAGATCATTTTAAATAATAATATTACATGCAAATCCGCCATCAAAGCAGCAATGCCCCAACGCGCCTGGCTTTTAAAGGGAATGGGAGAGGACTCTGATTGGTTCATTGTTGTGTGTTGCATGTTTTATGCCCAAAACACACCTATGATTTAATGACACTAAGTATAACCCTTTTGAACCATGAACCTGGCGCACGGACCCACTTTTAGCAAAAGTGGATTCGTACATCCTCCAAAGGCAGCTGCAGCAGCCGCTTCACGCCATGCACGTTAGATCGTTAAAATAGGGCCCTTAGTCACATGTGTGACCACTCTCTTCCTCAGAGTGGAGACATTCAGCTAGAAATCTGTTACCACCGTCTGGTCGCTCAAACTCATTTTCACATCTTTGTTCAGCGGGTCTTAAAGACTACCAGTATATAAAAAATACTCACCCCTTGGGCCACTTCTTCTTTGTTTGCAATATCTATGGGAGACACCTCCACAGTCCTCCATGTCTGCTCGTCCAGGTCATGGACCTGACAAAGAGAAACACAGGGAGGTCAACCTCGGCTCTGCACACAGGCATCATGGGACACGGTTCCTTCCAGGAGGACTTATTCAAATCTGTGCCGAGTGTAAATCAAATGAGATTCAAATTAAAAACCACACACACTTTACAGCCAGTGTTGTGTCTTCTGAGGCTCCAGATTCTCTTGTGCTGAGTTATAGGACTTTGGGATGTAGCGACACGCTCAACTCACGATTCGATACAGGATTTTAAGTTCACGGTCTGATTTTCTCACGATTATTTTTAACAGAATGAGCTTCAGACAAATGACTAAAATATTCCTTTATTCATACGAACTGTGCAAAACCGATGTGTCCTCGTATCAAAAGTGAGAGTGTAATGGTATCTTATCTTAAATAACAAAAATAAAAACAAAATATTTGATTTTCAAAACAAATCCCACATCAAAATAACTCAATAAATAGAAAGACATCTCTTCAAATAATCTAAGAAGACGTCGGGACGAAGTCAAACACGTGAAATTTAAAGTAGATTACGCCCGAGGCCTTTTATTTCTTTTTTTCCTCTCAGCCGGTTGTAATCTTAACACATTTATAGAATTTTTGTAACCACTTCACAATCATCTCTAATAGGAAAAGTAGCATCCAGTGTGTAGGGCCTGCCACTCACGCTAGGGTCTAAGAGTCAGGATGTCTCAAACCCTTTCGTTATCCTTCTCTCGCAAGCACCCTTACTTGATGGAAGTGCAATTCCAAAATCATAATTTAGCACTTTAATCTTAGACATCAGAGTTCTTTATCCATAAATTACTCATTAATTAATTATGAGTTTTAGATTAGATTTAAGATTTAATTTGTTTATTAATCCCCAGTGGGGAAATTACAATTTACACTCTGCGTACACACTTTGTTAGTAAATCACACACATGCTCAGGACCTATACATGCACTAATGGAGAGATGTCAGAGTGAGTGGGCTGCCAGCTGAACCAGCGCCCTGAGCGGGTGGGGGGTACGGTGCCTTGCTCAAGAGCACCTGGCAGTGCCAAGGAGGTGAAGTGGCATCTCTCCAGCCACCAATCCACACTCCGTATTTTTTTGGTCCATATGGGGACTTGAACCAGTGACCCTCCGGTTCCCAACCCCCCCCGGAATATTACCCCTCTCTCCCGGGCCCGTAACGTTATTTTTTCGCAACTTGCAACTTGCGTTTGACAACATCGAACCAACAAGAAGCTCTGTGGTAGATAAAGTTTCTGATCGTTCAGGAGTGGTTTACAGGGCGGCCCGCTGGAGATCAAATTAGGGATATGTGGTGCATGAACTGAAATGAGTTTGACACCCCTGCCTAGGGCTGGGCAATATATCGACGTTGATCTATGACTAGGGTCGGGTACAGAAACCCGGTTCTCCACTGTGGGTTCCGGTACCTACGCAACCGGTAGGAATCGGACCGGACTAGAACACAAATTTCGGTTCCTCTATTCAGTTCCACTTAATGCTTCAACTGGAACATTTAGCCTCCGTTGCGTCAAAACGGACGTAAAAATATCACACTCTCTCTGTTAGCTAGCTACCCAAAATGTAGACTACTTTTAAAATGCCATATTTTCCCTCTGGGCTCTGGTTAGCATACCAACTCATCATTTATTTTGTTGTTACTCGTTAATAGTGTATCTGTAACTTATTGTTCAATTATCATAGTTAGGTGACTTTGGTTCACTTTAGTACTTTAAAACGTTAATATATTGTTAAATTTAAATCATTTAATTAAAAAAAACTATTAAAGAGCCTTTCTTTGATGTCATTTTTCAAGATCCGGTTTAGGAATTAGAATCGTTCTTAAAGTACTGGTTCGGCATAGGAATTGTAAAAATTCAAGCAATCCCCAACCCTACTTATGAGGACGGATATCGTCTTAGATTTTGGTAATTTCAATATGACACTGAAGTGTTATTTCCTGGTTTTAAAGGTTACATTACAGTAAAGTGATGTGCTGTTTATTTGCCTTTGCCCTCTTTCTTATTGTATCCACATTACTGGTGATTATTATCAAAAATCTCATTGTGAAAATATTTTCGTAAAAGCACCGACAGCCCTACAATATCACGGCAATATCAACATTGATGTTGAAGCCATTGGGATTTTGGATTTTCTCCATATGGCCCAGCTCGACCCTGCTTCAACACCAACATGCCTCCACACTGGGTCGTCTGCTCACTCACGTTTTCTATTGTTCCCATGTCAGGTTTGTGCCACGTCTCGATCTTTATCATAAAGTCGTCCTTCATGTACTCGTTCTGTAAAGCAGGAGAGAAAACACGCAGATATCATGCAAGGGGGCAAAAACAAACATTTGGCCTTTTAGTTTTTAAAAGTGGTCCCACTGATAAACTGAATGGAGTGCAGCTAATCTCGGCCGAGACCAACGGCACAGAGATCACCATGGAGGCAGGATTCCGAGAGATGTAGTTAAACCCTGCAGCTCAATCCAATTAACCAAGCCGATGTTAAGTCCGAAACAACGCTAGTGATGCTGCTCAGCTCACAACTATTTTTAACCACCGCAACAGCACTTAGTGTGCAGGTAACCTACAACAATATTGAGCTGGGAAAACACTTAAGACAGGTGTGTCGTTGTAAAGGCTGTTGTATACACTCAGTATCTGTGTGGGGGTGTGTGTGTAAATCTCAACCTAATGCTGTTAAATGCTGTTACACCAGCATTTAAAAAAACAGCAAAAATCTCACTGCAATTCCATTAAAATGAATGGTGGATTTATTTTCTGTGAACGGTGATTTTTACTCGCAAAGGCCGAGGTAATTCTGTAAAACTCAAATTCAAATCCGTTGAACTCTGAGATGTATATTTGCACCACAGACCAAGCAGTTTTGACAGTGCTGACATTTGAGGGAGCACAGAGCCGGAGGGTGCAAAATGGAGGAAACCATCATAATTTATAAGCTGTGTTGCAACATTCACTTTTGCATAACCTCCCCTGTGGGAGTTTAAATAAAAACAGGAATGGTTTTGACAGCCAAGCAACAGGTCTCAATGGTACAAATTAGGTGTCTATGGTTGTTTTGTTAGTAATCCCTGGAGAGTCCCCCTTCAGCAACTCTTTATTGAATGAAATTGTGTACAATACAGAAAATTAAAGCTCAGTGGAGAGAACACAGAAAGAATCTGAGAGCTGTTGTGACTGGCTGGTGGTAGCATGTTCCCAGCTGGCTGACGTGTTTGTGGTCGGCTTGCCATGTTGTCACAACAAGAACTAAATACTTTGAAGGTATGCAGATGAATTTTTTACCCCGGTGTGAGCAGGCCTTAAAAAGCAACTTGGAAAAAGCAACTCACCGTCACAACTGCAGAGGAAGGAGAGGGAGGGAAAGAAACAAAAAAAAGCATCACTACATATTGAAAAATACATACATGTAGTAAGTACATCAAATGATTCAAGTGATGCCGTGATTTCTTGTAACTATGATCTTTTTCATGGTCATCATCTGGAATTGATTCATTCTTCAGCATGAACTTACTCGTGCGACAGTACGGGTAGGCGTTCCAAGCCTTTTCGTGAAAAACTAATGCTCCCTCTGGTGCAATCATCTTCACATAACCTGGGACTTTACTGCAGTGGGAGAAAAAGAAGTCAGACAATCAAGTCCACGGCCCTTCAGAAAAAAAACATCCATAGATTTGGAGCAGTCTGTGTACTTAAAAACGTCTTTTAAAGTAGAGCCCGACCGATACGAATGTTGAATTATTTAAAAATCCAATATGCCGAGACAGATTGATAGATAGATAAATCCAGAAACGTGTTACAAAACAGATTTTCCTAACATTTGTTATTTGTAGTTATTTATGAGTTCTCACTGAAAAGAGGAACATCAAAATATATTTAAAGTCTGATAAAATGTATAAAAATATAAACTTTGTCCTTTGAGCAAAAACAAATTTACAAAAAATAAAAATAAAAAAATATAATCAGTGATGCCAACAGGGACGTTGTAGAGCTCATAACATGGTTAACAGTCCGTTTTTATTTTTTTAATATTCATTTATCAGAATCATTTAAATGATTCTGATAAATGAATATAAAAATAAATAAATAAATAAAAATAAAATCGGGCATTATAAATGCTGATACCAATATATCAGGAAATGCCTAATATCCGCCGATAATATTGGCCCGCCAATATATCGGTTGGGCTCTACTTTAAAATGACAAGTTAGCATCTTCAGGGCTAAGCGGCCGTGTCGACCAAAGTGTTTTTTTTTTTTATTTTGTTTTTTTTAATATAATTTCTTTGCGATGGGAGCGTAGCGTATTTACACGATGCTACAAACGTCAACAGCATGACGAGCACTAATCATCTATTCTGCACTAAGCGCAGCACACATTTCTTTTCCTGGTCCCCGTGTCTCCAAAGCGCTCCCAGCTCTGTTTTCAGCTGGGGGAAAAATGCTTACGTGCCTACCCCAACACCTATTTCCTGCAGTATCAAAGAACCAGTCCCACGACATACAGAGGGTGGACAAAATAAGAGGAAACACCTGGCAAGAAGTAGGACGACTCCAGAACAGCTTCACTTCTTGTACTGCTCTGTAGAATAGATGGGATATTAAACCTTTGATTAGGGAGAAAGGCCTTAAGTTATTTGAGGGAATCCATTTTGCACAAAGTGCCCTTTGCTAATTTAATGATGTATGCCAGGGGTCACCAACTGGTGGACTCTGGTCCAAGACCGGACCAAGGAGGCTTCCATCAGGACCGCAAAGCCTTTTAAACACAACCGGGGAAAGGAAATTTTGTGTGTGTGTGTGTATATGTATGTATGTATGTATGTATGTATGTATGTATATATATATATATATATATATATATATATATATATACACACACACACACACACACACACAATATATATATATATATTTTTTTAACAGGCAGAAGGAGGTCAGCTCGCTAGAGCTGTATGGGTCCTGTGACAGCCTGTTTGTTGCTAGGTTGAAAAAAGCATGCAGGAGAGACGCGAGCTGACCGAGGCACACAATACGATAAAACAACATGGCATTGTCAAAATACAGAAAAGTTGAAAGTGAAAACCCAGTCTTCCAAGATCAGTGGACAGAGAAGTAGTTCCTGCTACAAGTTCTACAAGGCCGGTGAGCCTCGTGTGCACCGAGTCTGTTGAGAGTGTCAGAAGAGGAATTATTAAAACGGCAATATGAAACTAGACCCAGACACTTGGAAAACCGGAGGTCAGGACGCTGCAAAACAATGTACCCAAAGCCCAATAAGAGCGGTGTATACGAGTCCTGTCTCACCTCTCACAGCGGAAAGCGGGCATACAGTATGTGTGTGTGTTTTTCCAGTTGTCATATGCTTGTTCAGTACAGGCACTGTATTTTTTTGCCTTTTTTTAAGGCTAGGCAGCTTGTACTTCTATCTTTAAGTAATTAAGCTCAGATTATTTAATCATGTTTGTTCATAACAGGCAGTGCATTTTTGCATCTTTGAGTTTAAAAATGTTGACTAAACTGATTCCTTAAGTATTATTATTATTATTATTATTATTATTATTATATCTTTGTAGGTATCAAATTCTTCTGACCTCAGCGGGTGTGGAAGGTTGACTTACTGGACCTCTTGCAATTTAAGTTGAATACCCTGATGTATGCCATCAAAAAGGTATCCGATTTCATTCGACTACTCTTGTTTTGTTTGGCCTTTGTGTGTGTGTGTGTGTGTGTGTGTGTGTGTGTGTGTGTGTGTGTGTGTGTGTGTATATTATTTGGAAATATGGAGAGCATCATACAGGAATGTACTCTAAGGTAGAGCTGGTTCAGTAAAATGGCTGCTTATTATTGGCATGCAGAGTAGTCATCAACACCTAATGTCTCCCCTCAGATAGCAGCCAAAACAGTTCTGCCATCAGATTTCACAGCTGGCAACTGGCAGCCTGCGATCCAAACAAACACGTCAGGATGGAGGCAAAAATTTCAGATCTTGTTTCCGTTACCAGGGCTCCCGGTTTTATGTGCCTTACCTACTTAGGTTACTTGTCCGGGGCGTTGGCCAAAAGGTGATACCTATGTCATAAATGCTGGCTTCGTGAAGCGGGTTTTTATAAATAATACATTTTTCTAGGTACTGTTACCCCAATTCTCTGGTAAATACCAAGGCAACAGATGTTCATCTTTCCATCGCTATCAGAGAGGTTTTAATCGCAGCTACAAACTGCTGCATGTCTGTTTCTTTAAAGCTTACACATGATGCCAAACCATACCCAGCTTAGCAGTCAATATATGAGGTTTTTCCATTATTTTGTCCACCCTATGAACATGTGAACTCATGGGTATTGGATCATTTTCTGGAAAAACGGTCAAACAGAAGGGCAAACGCTCTCACTCGTAGAGAACTTTAGATTTTGTTCCCAAGACTTGCCTCTTTAGATGGTATATTTTATGTGTGTATTGTCCCTTCTCCCCGTCCTTCTCATAAGGTTCATTCTTCAGCACCTCGATGCCTTCTCCTCCTCCGGTCTCATTCTTGCTGGCCTCGGCCACAGAGAACAGCTGCCCTACTTGATACTGCGAGAAATGGGAGGAGAAAAGAAGACACAGCCGGAATAAATAACCTTAAAAGTACAGAGACACATCCTGTAATTAATTGCTGGAATAGGCAAAGATCCCTGAAGGTAAGGCAGGTGCTTTAAGGGTGCAGTAACACCAACAGCCACTAGATGCTGCACAGGGAACTCCTAGACTGAACTTAAATCAACTCAAGAATAATTAATAATAATAATAATAATAATAATAATAATAATAATAATAATCATCATCATCATCTTTTAATCCCGCAATGTTTTCATTCTGTTGTTTTTAATATCATACACAGGCTTGAATCACACACACACACAACAGCGTGAGGGGGCTGCAGTTGCCAATGGGCAGGCACCCTGAGCAGTTGGGGGTTAAGTGCCTTGCTCAAGAGCACCTTGGCAGTAACCAGGGGGTGCTTTGGCACCTCCCCAGCTACCAGTCCACCACCATACTTATAAAAGGTGTAAATAATTAAGATTTATTAATAAATAAAAAAAGAATGTCACCCTGGATATAATTATGATTATATGGTTGTGCTTATTCTACAGGAAACTAATAAAAGCATAAAAAAAAAAACACATGTTAACTCTAAATCCATCAAGAAACCACAAATTAAAAAAAATAGCTCACTTAGAAAACACTGGCATGTTGGTCAATAAGAAAACAAAGCTCGCAGGAAGATGAAGTGCAGTGATCAGTAGCTTAACTAAACGCTCCAACAGCCAGCCACATTATGTTTTTCCCTTTCAGAAAGGGCCGTGAAATAGGGCCAATGTATGATGTCACTGGAAATCACACTGGGGTCTGGGCTCACTGAGGGCAGACAAGAGCACGGATTGCACACACACAAAAAAGTGATTCCTATTAAGAGAAAGATGACAAGAGAGATTGTAGTTTTAAAAGGCTGAGCTCACACTCCAGTCCAACTCTGTCTGGAAACACCAGCAGCAGCCTGTCACACCAATACCAGTGCTCTCTAACAAAGGCCATTTTGTCTTGGTGTGTGACCCACACGGAAAAGCCTGAGTGGATGAGCATTCTGTGTACAGGAGAAATTACATACAACACCATGACTATCCCAACATGCTGTAACTGGTAATATGCAGGACATTGTACAGGGAACACTGGGATGCATCACTTTGGATCCCAAAGAGGGTTTGTCAGTAATGATTACTCACCTCTTCCACAGAGACTGGCAACACTACACGGCTGAGAGAAGGGAAACAAGGGAGAGGTGGGGCAGGAAATGGAGAGAGAAACAAACAAGTTTAGCACATTTGTGTGTAAATAGAGGGGTAAAACACTGGAGAAGATGTATAAATGTTAAGGATTTGAAACGGTCCATGGTTGAGCCTGGGCAGAAATTAGTGGTCACCTTTTAGTTAAATAAAACTTAAATATTCCTGTGATTTTGCACTAACTATTCCTTTTTTTTTATATTAAAATGACAACAAATGCCGAAGCACTTAAACATTATTCCAATCTCTGGATGCATGATTGGCATGCAGCTGTGGATAAACTTTACTCTGACCATCTTTGGGGAAAAAATGAAGAGGCTTTGTTATAAAAGAGGAAAATCTGTCTCCAAGTCTGGATGTTAAAACCCTGCATTAGTCCCCAAAAGGACGTCATTTAGAGACATCATTTGCTGGCGCTGCACCCCATTTATAAAGCAACAACAATTCCTCATAATTGATAAGGAAGACAGTTGGAGGGACTTTGTGTTTACAGCAAGACAAAATGGAAATAAGAATTGAAGCACAGGGTTTCCTAAAGCCACGACTTTATCTGCATTCATTGTGAAACCAGGCAGCACTGTGAGGATAATCACAATATATAGCTAATTAATAAGGGCTCACGCCGCAACTATCAGGCCTTGAAAAACTTCAATACAAAAATCTGTCTCTGTCTCCGCTCATGTCAATATGACGGACTGGACTGCCGTGCTTTTACTAAGTTAAGGTTGATCACAATGTACTTTACACTTTCCAGTTATTTCATTCTAAAAAAGGAAAGGAAACCAAGTACTAATTCACTTTTACAGTTACAAACAGACACGGCTAAAGCTGCAGCTCAAACAGCAGCATAACCAGGAATCTATGACGCGCGGCCTGTACCGGGAATCACAGAATACAAATAACAATATGGAGTACTGCAATATCCAAATCGCAGGGGGTGCAATTTCACCGGTGGGGCTCCAGTTTTTGTTAAAAGGCAAAAATATTTGTCAAACCATTCTGAATGAAGTACTGTGGTGCTGCAGAGACGTCCCGCCCTACAAATTGTATCCTACAGACTAAAGAAAAAAAATACTACAAAAAAAAAAAATTCTAAACAAAATCGCACTATAAATCATATTGATAATGAGAATTATACAAAAATGATGTTTCCCTCCAATATCGTGAATCATAATGCAATATCAATCACAAATAATCGCAATTGGATAATTTCCTCCAACGGTGCAGCCCTAATTTGATCCAAAAGCGATCTCCGCGAACACAAGCGTCTTTAGCTCCTGTAGAACTAATCTTCACCAAAGGGACTGTAATGTAATTAACTTGAAAGCAATTAGGCCTTTACAACGTAATTATTTTAACCAAGAGAATTAAGAAAGACATGGAGAATTTATTATTAAAAAAAATATATGTTAAAAGACTTTCAATGGACGTGGCCAATAATATGGGACGTGGCCTTATAAGCTGTTATTAGCGTTGCTGAAACAACTGCTTGATTTCTAACTGGTTGATCTCTAAATCTGCAACCGGACATTCATAGTTTCCAGCTTCTTTCTTGTCAGGATTGTGTGTGTGTTTGAGGCCACGTCTTTGTAACTGAATATATTTTGGTTTTGGACTGCCTGTCAGACAAAATAAAAATCAATCTGAGCTTGTTTCTGTATTTTCAGACATTTTATAGATTAAAACGATAAAAAAACAACATATACATATAGAAATAATCTGTAGATAATACTTCAAATCGATAACATCCTACTCTCCCAAATGAAACAATTACCAGCTTTTATTTTTCCACTACATGGGACACATTGTGTGCGCTACACAGAAACACTGATAGTACTTATAAATAAACCAGTTAAGATAAAGCTTTCCTTTTTGAAAAACATCCAGATTTGGTCTCCGACGGTCATGTAACGAGAGGCAAAACAAAACGGCAGAGTGCAGTCAGTGTTGGTGGTTTGGGCTCATACTGGTGTGTGGCTTTTGTAACAGAGACATTAACACGTTGGCTCTGGCTAAATGTACAACAGCATCCACTGCACAAGGCTGTGAAGTAGAAAGATCAAGCGCTGTGACCATGTTACACCAGAGGGATTTTAATCCAGTGCCAGGAAGAGCCGAGAGCTTTCACTCAACACAAAGTCTACACACCTGTTAATTCCCCTGAATATCTTGGATTTCAACACAAGATGGGAAATTAATCAGGGGTACTGCACCAAAAAGGGAAACTATATCTAATCAAAGTAATTTCTGTTGCTTCTACATGAGATCAAGTCAGGCAAAAGAAATGTGAAGGCCTGCAATCTGCTCACCCCCAACTGCTGAAAATTACACAATAAAAGGATTCACGGTTCCTCATATTACAGGTGTAAATGATTAATCAGTTATTGATTACTCACTGTTAAAAAAATAAATAAATGATTGTGTTGTGCTTGGAAAAACTTGCAGCAATATAGCCAGTGACAAAACCACTTGCTGGCACTTTGAGTCCTTAGTATTCAGTGTCATACATTCATTATATACCAAAGTTAACTGTGTTTATGCCTGCCAACACTCACTGTCATACAGAGCAACTGCAGCAGAGAGAGGGTGTGCACTGGAAATAGCTTTGCAGGATTATGAAGGGCAAAACTATTCAACAAAAGGCTGACCTGGCAAAGTTCAAGAGGTCTTGTAGTCCAGCTAACCTTATGTAAGATCTAGTGTAAGTCCTCTGTGGCATTGTAGACAGGACAGACACACGCGGCACAGGTAACGTGGCTTCACAGTGCAGACTTAATGCACCTGAATGTATCGCATAATGTTTGCCTTTGGAACGTAACCAACAGTCTAGTTTCACAATAGTGCTAACAACTTGCTCTTACATTATGTAAATAGTACATTTTCCAGTATGTAACGCTGCCATGTCCATATTGTATTGCATTGCAAGCATGTAAAACTAATTTATGTCACAATAGGACAAGAATACTTTGTATTAAAATGTGATTGCACAAATGATCCCATTTGATTTGGTGCTGAAACAAATCTGATAGGATAAAAAGGAAGTTGCAGTAAACAAATTGGTATTTACTGGAGTTTTTCATATAGTAGCTTTCCCATGAATGGGGAAACTCCAGGACAGAGTTAGTTTGTAGATATGTCCAATAAAATCCTACTAAGCCATCACTAATTACACAACCAACAGACGACTACTGAGGTATGACAGAGCGCTCTCCCAGATGCCTTCAATTATTCATTTCTATATGGGTGCCATCAGAAAATAATGGTGACACTAATAATTAATGTACTTTTCTCTTCATGAGGTCCTTAACATATAGGCCCATACTCTTGTTCTAGGTTAGGAAAAGTATAATATGTTTTCCATCCACAACTTTATCTTTAAGCTCCTTTTAAACAAGAGGCCTGCTATAAATGTATTGCCATTAATGAGTCCCAATTTTCAAAACTGACAGTTGGAAAATGTAAAGAAATTATGTGATAGGAAAATATGTTTGCTTATTGACTATATGGTGAGAAAGAGAGACAATATATTGTTCTATAGTGAGACGCTAGAGAGCAGATTTGGGCAAATTAGCTAAAAATGCACCTTTTAAAACTGGCTTTTAACTGACCGCTGGCCAATTTCATATTCCTTTTATGCAATATATCTTGTTTTACTTCTTACTGTATAGTTTTATTTGTCTCTCATGTTCTTTGTCAGAGCAGTTTGTAAATAAAGTTATTACATGGCTATGGACAGCTCTCAGCTGCAACACATCATGCCTGTTGCAGCAGAATAAATGGTATGCAAATAATAATACCTCAAATTAATATAGACCAAAACTTTGCCACATCCATGTTGTTTGAAAAGCATTTAGTGCTGACCAGATTTGTCCTGCTAGCTCTGCTGCTGTACACAACACAGGGGAGTGGGTGTACCAAGTGGATCCCTTTTTTTAAGGTTATGGACCCCTTTTGTCCCAGGGGCCCCTGTCTGACAGGATTTTTGCTTTTAGATGTTCTATTACAGAAGGTGTATGAAAAATAGATGACCAAATGGTCATACATTTCGTCATTGGATGCAATTATAATGACAATATGTTATATTCCTTTGTGCTGGAGACCCGCTGAACCCCCCCATAGGACCTCTGAGGATCCCCGGACCCCAGCTTTGGGGCCACTGGGTTAACCAAGGCTAGTTTAACATCACACCGCTACAACAGGTACCCGTTATCCGGAGCGGACGTAGGTTAGCTACATAGTAAAAGCTAGTTAGCTTTGCAGACAGAAAGTGGGTAAAAACGACCACCTCACAGTTCCAATACAGCATATTTATGGCCTGAAATATGATGAGTAATTGTGTTAATGATGCAGTTTATGTTAGTATTAGCCGCCCAGTTAAATAGCTAACTCTGCAACGCTAGCGCTAATAAGAGTAACTGCAAAATAGTCCTTCCCTAACCTCAAGCTAGCTTGTAGCTTGAAGGGTACAACTGCTACGTAATTTGGGTAAATACTGGAGCATAATTCCTGCCGAGCTGTTTATCCACGCTTGGGTCATGTCTCAAAACAACTTAGCAGTAAGCTAATGTTAAATGTGTGCTTTACAAATGAACACCGTTGTCAGAGTAATGCTAGCAGCTAGCCGGATGCTAAAGCTAATTTAGCAGCAGCTAGCATCAATGGTAAATCCGACGAACGCTAATCTGTCACACACGGGACTAAAGCTTAACATTACAACGACGCTGAAGTCAGCTTTCGGTCGGCAGTTAATGTTCATAATGTACATAACTTGCATGGATGAGCGATTGATCCCTTTCATTATCCAAAACTAGCTAAAATGCTTTACAACACATTTGTGAAAGCTTTATTCCATTTGTGAAAATGCAAAAAAAAAAGAGATTTCGCTGAAACCACTATGGACAGACCCGTCAAACAACTTGTGTTTTAAAGAGCCTTTACCCTGTCTGGGATAATGAAGTCTTGATTTAACAAGTCTATCTAGCTAGCTATGGATAGTGGTTTTCAATAAGGACCGATCCTATGTGATCTTCATGCAAACAATTAAATTAAAATGTCCCCTTTTAGCATTGTCACTAATAGAATAAAGCTTTTGTAAATCCCAAAGTGGGGTTCAGACAGCTTAAATGCTTTATCTTAAATGTCTAACACGCTTTAATAACACCAGGAGAGGTGCTAAACGGTCAACCAGTCGCTCAGCATTGCAAGTTATGTTTTCTTTAACCTTAACTTCGATCGGAAGCTAACTTCAGCGCCGTAATGTAACGGCACTTTACATAGCTATATGACACGCAGCTAACTGGCTAGCTACGTTAATGGTGGTGACATATTAAACCAATTAAAGCCACGTCAATTAACGGAATGTGCATGTTGTTTGTGCTTAACCAGCGAGTCTTTTTATGTATCTCATTTGCATTAAGAAGCTAATTATCCCGCTGTTGCTACTACAGCTCAATGGCTAGCGTTAGCTTGCACTAGCAACGCCTAAAAAAGACCGGTGTGTCCCGTTATCCACGTCTTGATCCACCCTGCTCAAAGCTGGCTTTTTACGTGCTACGTGACTGAAAAATCCAGCGATCGACCGCCCTACACGATACACATATGTTTACCCCTCAGAAATACGCTTTCGGATGGAGGAAAATGCGCCTCTAAATGCACCAAAAGACGTTTTTAAAAAACACTTCAGACTCACTATTCCTTGATGAGCACCATCTTCGTCACCCGGGCTGCGCCTGCGCACTGCGAGTGGACACCAGATAGAATTATCAACAAGTTTGTTCCGCCCTCCAGGAAAAATCTGATTGGCTGAAAATCCATTACGCTGTCTCATACATAGACTCTTTATATATTTAATATTAATGGTCTATGGTCTCATATGAACATGTTTTAAAATACTCATTTAAACAGTACGGTTTACCGACATTGATATAATGAAATATAATTTGAAATAGATAGTTATACAGAGAAGAGTCACTACAAATACACTTATTCCACAATTGTGAATGTAAGATGAAGTTTTGGAAAGATTTACTGTTGCTTACTTTAATTGTAATCCTCCCATTCCGAGAGATATTGATTGATTTCCTTATATTGTTAGGCAAATACATTTTCAAATGCTTCATATTCTGTCGCAATGCATCATATTTTATAAACTGATCATGTTGTGTAAAATCTGAATCTTAAAAGTAACTATATAGCAATTCAATGTATGAAGTAAAATGTAAAACATTGCCCTCTGAGTTGTGGAAAAGTTAATATCTTAAAATGGAAACATTCAAGTAACCTTAAAATTGCCTTTAAGTACAATACTTGAGTAAATGTACTAAGTTACTTTTTTACCACTGGACTTGAGTGAGTTTCTGCAGAATTATAGATACATTTTACTACTTTTGAAATCTAATCTAAGATTTACTGTTTATGTTTATTAAGTGGAAAAAGGCGTGATTTATGTCATGAAAACAAAACAAGTAAAGGGACATTTTTATTGGTTCAGTTCTTGAGATATGTCTAAATAGGAGTCTGGCACCGCTGTAAAATTGTAGATTATAAAGTCACTGACAGACTGAACCGCAAGAGGTAACATGCTGACAATCACACATAAAATCAAATCTCCAATAAAAAAATATCAAAAATCTTTTCCTTACGTCTTCCTTTAATTGTCTTTATAAAATGTATAATAATGACTGGAAAACACAGATTACTTTACAAAATGAATGACAACCGGTAAGCATTGATAATGACATTTAACAATAATTATTACACACACAAAAAAAAAAAAAAATCAAGATCATATTCAGGTCAACTTACACAAATATAGCGAGCATTTAGGTCAACAGAAGACGTTCTCCTTTTCTCAGGCATTCAGTCAACAGACTGGGAGTGCAGTACGTGGAGGCATTGAGACACATGCGCTCTAGTCAGTCATGAAAACACATTTAAAGCCTGAGACTTAACATTTCTCTCAGTCATTTATTTGTCCTTCCATCTCTCTCCAGAAGGCACAATCATCACATTCAAAACATTACCATCCCCTCACACAAAAAGTAGTGATGTGTAAAATCATTGTCAGTATGAAACAGTACTTTTTTATAATAGTCTTCAGCAGGTATTGCTAAAAAAACAATGTGGTAGTATTTAGCTGACAAATGGACAGCTTCTGTTGTAGCACAAACACCAAAATAGAGCAAAAGATTGGCCCTCGGGCTCTGGGTTCAGCGTGGCAAATATCCCAAATCCTAACATTTAGAGGATGGAAAGAAATGTCCAGGTGAAAGAAACTTGTAGCCGTTCCCAGCGGGAACTTTGATGCCCCCTTTAGAGTTCGACGATGGAGGTGGAGGAGGTTTAGCCTCCAGTATTTGGTGGCCATTCTGTCTGTCGCCAGTGTTGTGATCCCCGGATGCTTCTACATTTTTGCTGACAGACTCATGTCTAGGTGAGAGATTAAGCAAACCCAAAACATCTTTCTGAACTGTACTCATTTTTTTATTCCCACCTCGGAGTAAAGTGGCAGGGCAGGGCACCTCGTGTTTCTGGCCAGCGTTGGCCCAGAAGGTTTTTAAATTATGAATGGTCTGGACTTTATTGTCCCGTTTTGGCTGGTTGAGTTCGGGCGTGTTTGCAGGGCTGGAGGAGGCCGAAACGGATCCTGTGGAGGAATAGGAAAAGGCCGGCGATGGGGCACTATCAGCAGGAGAGCGTGAAGGTGAGATGTGGGCGGTGTAAGGTGAGGGAGGGTATTTCAGTTTAAGCTGAGCCCGCACATGCACATCTGGGGAAACGGCGGGGAAAGGCCAAGCCTGCTCTGTCACAGAGAGAGATAAAGAAGGAGAGGAATGAGCTGGACTGTTGTAGCCGGAGCTGATTTTCTGCAGCGACGAGGAGCGGGATGGGGGTTTAGGCCGAGTTGGGGGAGGTGTTGAAACTGAAGGGGAGAGGGGTGAAAGATGACCAGAGAGGGAAAGAGGAGAAGAGCAAGCCTTCAGACTTGCCCTACTGGGTGGTCTGCTAAATGCACTGGTCTCAGAGGGCTGGAAGCCTCGCGCTCCTCCAGTGGGAGTCAACGTTGGGCTTGTGGGAGTGGACAGCGAAGGCTGCCTGCCATGGGCCTCTTCTCTCCCATCCGGCCCCTTCACTGTCTTCCCTCTGATGTTTGCTTTCTGCAAGCTCTCCACAGCTTCCATGTGGCTCTGGGTCTCCTCCAGAATCTTCTGGGCCAGTTCCTGGGGATCCAGCTGTCCCACGGGCACAGTCCTCTCCTCCTGGGACTTGACCGTGCTGTCTGTCTCAGTGCTCGACTGGTCCGACTCTGAGCTGCTGATCTTCCCTTTTCCGGTCCTTTGAGGATGCGAGCTGCAAAAACAAAACTATTTTAGTTATGTTCAAATTAAGCCATCTAGGAACAAGAGGTGCAAATGAGCTTAGACCAGGGGTCTTCAACCTTTTTTAAGCCAAGGACCCTTTAACTGAACGAGAGACAGAGCATGGACTTCCTACTACGTATTAGGGGTGTGCAAAAAAAAAAAAACTGATTCACATTCATAAATCGATTCAAGCTCTAGTTCCAAAAATCAATTCATTAATATTTTCAATTTTGAATCAAATTGCGAGCCTAAAAATCGAATCGTGCACCCCTTCTACATATATTGTATAAAATTAAGTTGCGTAACAACAAGTTGGACCTACAATAGTGTGTTGGGCAGCTGCCTTAAAAGTCTGATCGCATTAAGGCTTGATAAAACATAAAATTCTCCTGGTGTAAACTGGAAATATTTGCCAGTGGAGAAGAAATATTCCTTCTCATTTCTCGTTTTAAATCACCTTTTTATTTTGTAAAATCCCTGTTTTTTATGTCAGCCACTCTAACTCGGAACATTCCATCCATCCCATTTACATTAATAAAACTGGGGGAAATTTCACGAAAAACAGCAAATATTTAGGAAAGTATGAAAGATACAAACACTAAAAGTAATTCTGATAATGTTGATAATGTTTTGAAGTTTGAATGAAGTTTCTATGATGTAAGATGCCAAAGAAGTTAGGTGCCAAACAATAAGAAAGAATTGTCTGTCTCCCAGCAATCCTGTCAATTAAACGGGAGACTCTCATGTTTCCATCCATTCAAAACACAAATTTCAACCTGATTTATTTTATTTTATATATGTTAAATTTTATTCCTGTATTTTAACTTCTGTCTTATAGTCTCAATTTTTACTTAGATTTTCTTCTCTATATGCATTTGTATTATTAGCATTGTTGGAGGGAGCCTGACGTCTATCATTTTTATTGCCAACCATTTCTTCTTTGTATTGTGTTATTGTGCATATGACAATAAAAAAATGAAGACCTGGTGCTGGTGCAGGAAGGAAAAAAAATCAGGGAGTCGCTTTAGGATACTTTTTTGAACCATGCATGTCACTACAACATGTTGTGCCTATCCATCCAGTAGCTGTGATATTTTAGTCTGGACCTAAGTGGTGGACCAACATTGCTATCCCTGGAGACATGAAGCTAACGTGGCTTAAACAACGTAGACAGGTGGTTCATCCCACTTTGCACCTCTATCAGGTGTTTTTAAGAAAGGACCATATCTTTCTTTCTGACAATAACATCAAACTTACATTTCCTGCTTGGGCTTGGGGCTGCTGGGAACTTTCAGGGGCAGTGGTGGAGCTTTAATCGGAGATGTAGGCGTGCTGACGCTTCCCTTGGAGGAAATTGTAACAGGGTACCCATGACGCCCGGCAGACCCTTTCCCAGCACCGCCTCTGCCGTGTCTGTGTCCCGCAGGCAGAGGCAGCGTGTCACATTCCCTCCTCCCTCGTCCTAATGGCTCGCTGCTTATGATGGAGTACCCCTCGTACTCCTCATCCTCCCCTTCTCCCGCCAACCCTCCTCCGTGATTGGTCAGTCGACCTCTGGACAGGCCTCCCGATGGGCGGTGCGAGGCGTAGAGGCCCCCTCCCCCGCGAGGTCTGTCCGGCTCCTGCTGATGTGAGCGCTGGCTGATGACGTCACTTCCTGTGGGCTCAGGCCGGGACAGAAAACTGAGGGAGGAGGCGAGGGAGCTGAGGCTGTAGACGGAGATGGCGTCGCAGGAGAGGTTGTCGGGGCAGCTGGGCGGTAAGAAGGAGGGCTGAGGCGGGTAGCAGCTGAAGGAGAGGGGCAACGAGTGAGGCTGGGAGGCCGACTGGGAGGACGACAGAGACTCCAGGGAGGAGGAACTGTCCATGCTCAGGCGCTTTGGAAGCTCTGTGGAGTCTAAAAAGAGAGAGGTGTTAGGTTGGAATCAGATGCTGGTTCAAAATCATTCCCTATCACAAAAGTAGTGCAGTATACAGTGAATTTGGATATTATTCACTATATAGTCCCTTAAAAAATACCCACGAGGCATTGCTAATTTGAGGGTAAATACGACAGATATAGACTGTATATAAAGATGGATGACGCCTCCACTTCCTCCTGCGGTACAAACGTGAAGCCGAAATATCCTGGATACAGTTGCTGCCATATTGTTATTTTGGAGCCAGAGTCTGTGCAGTATTGATCGGGCAGTGGAGCCTCGGTATCAAAAGTCCCGCCCATACACCCACCCGACCAATTGCGATTCAATCCCAGCTGTCATTACGTTTCACCACATTTTTATAGCATCAAATAACTAATAAAAACTAAAGTTGTCAGAAAAATAAACACTTGAACAAATTGTATTTGATGTGTACTATGATGTTTTTTCCTGTACAGCAGCCAGCCACTCGGGGGCAATCCAGATGTTTTGGCTTTCCTAACAGGGTCTAGACATCCAACATACACGCCGACTTTCCATCAGTGGCGTGTTATCTGTACGCATTTTGAATTATCCGTTTGTATGTCAACGCTGTATACATCGGGCGTAAACATACACGCCACTTGCCGTGTTATCGCGAGAACAAAGCGAAGGTTGAGTTTAGGAAACGTGACACGTGGGACAAGATCCCCGGTCTCCTGGGTGACAGTCCCTCCACAACCCAGACCAACCTCCCTACATGGATTTTCGCCCTTTCGTACTACTCGCTACGGCGTAAATTAACACGCTATTACAAGGTAATGTAAGTCAATGGAGGCCAAACGGCAATGATAAACACGACAAAAAGCGAGTATGCGTCTTGATCACACGGCAATGGCACACAAATTGGCGTGTCAGACATACGCTTACATTTCATGAAATCAGTCTGAGACATCCGTGCCTGGAGGATATATAGAGACAAGACTTAATTTTGACAAAGAAAGAAAAATAATGTTCTGTATTCTTCTCACCAAAGAGTGCCAGGAGAGACTGGAGGGCAAAATGCATGATGCGCCTGCTGGCCTGCTTTCCAGTCTTCAGCACGACCTCCTCCTGACCCACCTCACAGAGATCGAAACCTGAGAGAGACAGAATGGAACGGAGTACATTTACTGTAGTAGTAGTACTGTACTAGAAAACAATTTTGGGGCACTTTTTCTTCCATTTTATAGTATTTTAAACCTCTAACTCTTGTATATTTCAGTTAGAAATATTGTGCTTTTTTTTTTTCTTCCACTACATCCTTCATCTCCATCTTTACATCAGTGATCTTCAACAGGGGGCCCGGGACCCCTTCGAGGTCCTCAGAGTTAATGCAGGGGGGCCGCCAAATAATTGTTCATAAGTTTCCAAGAAAATTAAAATATCCTAATATGAATCCAACATATTATTTGCAATATTATTAGCCAAGATAAATCAGCATCACAATTTGTGAACCCCCCCACTGATGAAGTAAGAAAGTCACTAAAATGAGCATGAGTATTCTCTTGACACAGTTTGCAGGACTCTTGCTTGTGTCCTTCTACGGTGTGGTATTGCTACTTTTACTGAAGTAAAAAATCTGAATATTTCTTCCAACATCATCCTTCATCCTAAGCAACAAAAAGCTTTCATTCAGTATACCGGTACTCATTTAGGGCCCTATCTTAGTAAAATGTGCCTAGGCTTGTGCACAGTGTGCACACTATGCTTGTTACACACACACAGGGCAGCGCAGCAGCGCACAAAAGATTACAAATAAAAATATGACGGTGCAAATCTGCCATCATAATATCACTGAGCCAAGGTACAAACGCGCTTGGTTTTGAAAGGGAATGGGAGATGACACTCATTGGTTGATTGCATGTTACGGCCAAAACACACCTATGATTAATGAAGACACTAAGTACAACCCTTTTGAACCATGCGCCTGGCGCAAGGACACTTTTTTCTGGCTTCAAACTAGCAAAAGTAAAAAAGGCACCTGAGCCATGTGCTTCATGCCGTGCGCTAGATCATTGAAATAGGGCCCTTAGTCTTATTATGACATGCATACATGTATTGTTATCTAGTCTGAACACTTAGTTTCATTTCAAATTAAAAAGTGAACCTTGGTTAATTCTACTAAGGACTCACCGAGCGCAGCCAGGAACTCGTGGCAGCCTGGAAGCCTCCACAACTGCACACTTATGGACACTTGGATGGGAGCCAGGGAGAAGTCCTGCTCTTTGTCGCCTGGCTGCAACTGAACCAGCACCTGGTGAAGCTTTGGAGAGGAAATGTAATGCTTCAGCGACTTTGTCTTGTTTCGCAACATCTGAGCTGAGTCACCACGCATCATTAAAGCAAGATAGACTACATAGCACTAGAGCTGCAAAGATTAAGCGATTCATTGTCTAACTAATAAAGTAATAAACTAATAAAGACAACTATTTTGATCGGTTTGGGTCATTTATTATTAACAATAAGTTAAAGAGCTAGCCAGCTTGTTAAATGTGAATATGTTGTAGTTTCTTCTCTCCTCTGTGACAGTAAACTGAATATCTTTGAGCTGTGAACTAAACAAGACATTTAAGGACGGCTTTGGTGAAACACTGTTCGACATTTTTCACAATTTTCAAACATTTTATAGACCAAAACAACTAAACCGCCTGTGAAAACCCTGACAAACTTACAACAAATTTGAGATTTGCTCTGCAAGTCCGTCTGGCCAAGAGCCCATTTCCAATTTTTCCAAATAGAGGCACCAATCACAACCAAGCATCTTGTTTTTAATAATCAACATGACGGCCACCCGTTGCTGCTGTTGCAGCTACGTCACCCGGATCGTTGGTCTGACTGGTTGTAGGACTATCTACTTGCACCCAGAGGCATTTGAGCGCCATCTGTTGGTGACACATGTCACGCCCCGATGTGAGTCGAGTGCATATTTGAGTCACGCATGCTCAGGTTTAAACGGTTTACGGCATAACGCGTCATACTGAAATTTGTGAAATCCATGAAATAATTAACGTTTTTCATTACAAACAATAACAGAAGGTGGGAATCATTTCAAAAACGTTGTAGTTATCTATGGTTGTTTGGTTGCTAACGTTAGCTCTAAACACCATTCAACTGACAGCCTTTGTTGTGTTTGATGCTAACTTGTAGCCACCAGTAAACAAACTTCGTTAATTAGGTCAATTTTTACTCCCCTACATTGTCACTCCCCAATGTAAGTGTAGTGCAGATGTGAGTTGCGCATTCGTCACTTTGCGACAAGTAGCCTACAAGATGCTAACGAGAGACTTCTGTAATGTCAACACAGTAAAAATGGACCTACTTAACCAAGTTGGTTCACTGCTGGCTACAAGTTAGCATCAAACACAACAAAGGCTGTCAGTTGAATGGTGTTTTGAGCTAACGTTAGCAACCAAACAACCATAGATAGCTAAAGAGTTTTTGAAATGTTTCCCACTTTTTGTTTGTTTGTAATTAGAAAAGTTTATTATTTCATGGATTTCACAAATTTCAGTATGACACGTTATGCTGTAAACCGTTTAAATCTGAACATGCACAACTCAAATTTGCACTCGACTCACATCGGGGCGTGACAGACATTACAGAAGTCTCTTGTTAGCATCTTGTAGGCTACTTGTCGCAAAGTGACGCGTGCGCAACTCGCATCTTCACTCGACTCACGGGCTGTGAATGAACCTTACCCAGACCCACTCTCAGTTACAATTGAGAAGGGTCTGGTGTCAACCAGGCTAAACTAAACCATCAATTGAGAAAAAAACTACAGATTAATCAACAAAAAAAAATAATTAGTTGCAGCCCTACATAGCACCCACATCTTTCAGATAAAACATTAGTGCTCTTTGTGTGCCCGCTGTGACCGTCTTAAACTTTCCTTGAACTCAAAGTGATACACTTACCATTCCCACCATGCTTTTAACCGCCTTTGTGAGGTGGGTATGAGAGAGGAGGAAACAGAACTTTACTGGTTTATTCCTGCGTAACTGTTATGTGTGGTGTAAGTCACTGCACACTCAGCCATGCATGAATGATGATACCTGATGACAGCCATTTGCTATATGGAGGGCTACGACTAGCAGAGAAGGATGTAACACAGTAGCTGAATACACAAAATGACTGCAAAATGAGTTATGTTTGTCCTTTAAATAAATCTCCATTCATAGCTGCATGACTAAAAGTAATGTCCTTAAGCCAATCAGGAGTAGGGTACAGATATGACCAGTACAGGACATTCTTAGACATGTTAGATTCACACTAATAAGGGCAACAACACACACACACACACACACATGCATTCAAGGGCACAACTTCCACAACTTTCACAACATGATGGTACCTTATGAATCAGCTGTTCTCCTGCCTCAGACACTGTGACCAGTTTACAGAGAGCCTGCAGAGCTGGAGGCGTGAGACCTGAAGATGGACAGAACGTTAATTACACCTTAACCCTTGTATAGTATTCGGGTCAAAGTACATTTTTTCTACCTGAAAATCAACGGCCTTACCTTATTTCCTGTGATAAAAATGTATTCCTTACTCAATTCAGAAAATTATTCTGGATATGACACTTATGTTTTTTCCATAGTGGATTTTTAACATGAATTATAACCTGATGATAAAAACTTCCATCTTTAATTGTGTTCTAGTAGAGACTGATTGCATTCCCTAAACATATATGTTATCTCAATTGTTTGAAATTGAGATAAAGACAATTTGTTAATATTTCAGAATTGTTTTTAAAACCCCAAATAAGTCCCGGGTCAATTTGACCCGAGGGATACGAGAGGGTCCCGAAGGTGAAGACAATACAAGGGTTAAAGCAGAGATTTCATATCTTCGTCAGGAATTGAATTTGCATTTTTTAAATTACAATTAGTCTCGCTTTGCCAGACCTTCCTCCACCGCGGTCCTGCGGCGGCGGGTCTGACTAGTCCACAAAGCATTATGGGATAGGAGAAAAACGTGCTCTGGTTTATTAGCATTTCATAAACCAATCACAATCGTCATGGGCGGAGCTAAGCGCCGGACAGAGCCACGGCGCCTCTGCAAAATAGCCTCAGGAAGGAGCTTGTTGTTTTAGTCGTGCAACAGAAAACTCAGATTGGACAGATAGTCTAGCTAACTGTCTGGATTTACCCTGCAGAGATCGGGGGAGCAGTTAACCATATTATACCATATAAATCCACCAGTTTAAAATGCCAACACAATGGAAGCCCAAGGTAACGGACGTCTGGCCTAAATGAGTGAAATCCGGCGAACTTTCCATCAGCAACAGAGCAATCCCGGAAGTGGAACATCGAGGATACAGACTAAGTTACAATGAATATTCATATTCACATATCATTGAACTGATATGGTCAGATTTTACAGGTACACGCTTAATGATAATACAGTCTAAATTCTGGGTCTTGGAGGGACTGAACAGGTTGTTATTCTTTCAGTGATTGACACTAGGGGCGTAAATCTTCACTGGTGTCACGATTCAATTTGATTATCCTGTCAACGATTCAAATCAATTTGATATCACGCTGCATCGGGAAGCTTCAACTTCTCAATATTATTATATATTGCTACACATGGTTTTCATCAACAAATTCAAGCAGTCAGACATATACACTATGATCAACATTTTTTTGTATCTGCTCTTGAAAAAGACACTTCCTGAATGTAGCGGAGTCTGAACACAGCAGACAAAAGGCAAAAACAAAAAAAGCAGCGAGCTGAAAATTAACAACAGTAACATCAGTAGGCAATAATCGAATATGGTCTGTCACTGCATCGATGCAAAGATCAATTTCAACGCCCCTAATTGACACGAGAGACACTTGGAGTAATGGGAAAGCTTTGTTACCGAGCAGGGACTGCAGAGTGGTGCTGCACTGTTGCAGCCGTTCCCCGGGGTCTGAGGTGGGGAAGAAAACCGCCGCAGGGAGACCAGCACAGCTGCCAGAGAAGTCTAACCGGAAACCCACGGCAGACAGGAGGGCCTGCCACCCGGGCACCCCACCCACCTGCCCCAGAGGAGAGAGAGAAGACGCATGGGCGTTGATAGAGCAGACACAGAGGCTGACATTTAAAGACAAAGAGACAGAAAGATGACAAACACAGACCTTGTTCTCGACGCTTTGTTGCGATGTGTACATCGCATTACAATGGCCACTCTGAATGCGCTGCAAAGACTTCTCAACCTGCAGGGACAAAGTTCAAACCATGTTGATTAAAACACACAAGGGCGATTCCAGGATTTTTTACGTGGAGTGGCACAGGGGCAAGGCTGGTGATTGCTATATCCGAACTAGGCCTTGGGGGTGCTCTCTAGTGTCCCCCTTAGGCCTAGGCCTACTTCCCATTAATCATAGAACGACAAGCGGAATAAAACATGTTCATTAACATGATCATCCTGCGGCGTCCCCTCAGCCACACGCTTACTTGTCAACCTGATTAGATTGAATTGATGATTACTGTCGATCATTTCCTAATTGGGGGAAAACTTCAAAACTAATGATTTAGTTTGAAGGTCCTGGGACGTAACGTTTCCAGTCTATGGGGCAGACTCAAACACACGGAGCTCTGAAGCTGTGCGTCGCTTAGTGTCCACTTGCCTTCCAGGTCTGTGCCGCTTCAGGTTTATAATGGACGGGCTCTGCTGTGGAGACGCTGCGGCAGATGTGTCACATTTTCTGCTCCGTGTATTTCTGCCGTAGTTTTGGTTTTCCATCTCCGATGTAGAGCAGCATACAGCCACTTCAGAGACGGGAGACCCAAACGGGGCTCGGTGTGTGTCACAAGGCCTGAGGTCTACTGTATCAGCAGAGCAATCACATAATGCACAGCAGGCTATTGTGCAGGTCGATTATTTTCTGAAATATTGTGATTTAATTCTTGTAATAGCCTATTATAACTTTATTTTACTCAAAATATCACAACTCAGATCACGGATGGGGTGAGTTATATTTTGAATGTGGACAAAGGTTTGAACATGAGCAGAAACCTTGCTCAAACACATCTGAAATATTACAGTTCAGGGGTTTCTTAATTCATTAAAATGAATGCATGTATCACTGAGATGAATAATTGTTAAGTGCACATTTAAGGAAGTTATATCCCCAACAAAAGATACAAAAGACGAGGGAAGAGTAAATGATGCCTAGGCTACATGTGTGCTGACTCGGATATAATTAGAAAAGTCGATCTACAGGAGAATAAATAGATGAACGCAATGCCTAAGAGCCTTACTGCAATACTTACCATTATGTTTTTATATTTGGATTGTAATATGTTTCCCTTTACATAAAGATATTTCCAGCATGCATATATTCAGAAAAAGTAATGATTAAGGGTCTGGCTATGATTAATAAAAATGGCCTAAATTTGAGGGGCGGCACCAGGCATGCATTTGAAAATATCACTGAACACAATCAGATAATACTACGACCAATTTTTATTGACGGATTCTGGATTTTGATAGTCGCAGCAGGGCATTTTGGACCTTTATTTTTACAGGACAGCTGAAGACATGAAAGGGGAGAGAGAGGGGGGAGAAAGAATGACATGCCGCCAAGGACATTTTATTTTCAAATATTCTGAAAAAGGAAATGTCCAACACATCCATTTGTGACTGTACTAATAGAGGATTTAAGAGGCACATGAATAAAAGTCAAACTGGAACGCAGTAGGATTTTCTGATGTGGTGTGACGTGCCCTGAAATGTTATTTACAGCATTTTGGAGATATCAGCATGCTCTACTGGAGATCTGATTGATGGAGCTGGGTGTATACTGTACAGAATGTGTATTGATTTAAGATAAAAGTATAATTTTCTTTTTCAGTAGATGAAGGAAAAGGATGCATCAGAACGTGCAGAAGGACAGAGGGACGAAAACGTGCTGAGAAGAGCAATAACTGGTGACTGTTGATCATGGAACTGGGAGAGGGGATGCAATGCAGTGATGGACAAAGTCACGTGCACATACAGCGAGTTTGAACATATACAACATCGAGTCAATGCGTAAGCTCTAATATAGTGTATTCATTTCATATTTAATCACAAGTAACCTATATTATAACTGGTGAAAACTGGAATGGTAATAAGCTACACCTATTATCACATTTAGGTGCAATCCTGCGGGCGAAAAATTACTACTAATCCCATTCTGAGGCTGCCGCACCATGTCGTTAACAGAATTAATGAATCATTTATTTCTTATTAATGGCTCTCAGTGGTTTTGTGTCCAGGGACCATTATGAAGACATTTAAAAAACGTTTCAGAGCGACGCACTTTACTGACGGCTCGGCATACAGTGGCTTTACTCATATGCTCCGCATCACCAATGTTGTAAAGAACACTGCCGTTTGCAAAAAAATGTAATGCACCACAAAGAATGTGCTCGGATGTAAGAGCATGTCCACGATGGGTGACGTACGTATCTGATCGACTGTGAAGAAACACAATACCTCTCAAATCGGTGGGCTAGTATCTGGAAATAAAAACACATCTATAGTCGGGGCCTCAGTATCATCTCCTGACGTATGTTTAGCTCTCTGCGAAGTAACACAGCCTCTTCATCAATGGGATCGTAAATGCCAAGGAAATGCCATGTTTGGAAAAAAAGGTTTTATAATCAGCCTAACATAGTTAAAAACAAGTTTTTTTATTCATGCTGATAAACTTAAAAATGTGCCTGAGACAGACTGAATGAATGAATGAGGAAAGGAAAGCGCGCTGTGTCAGATGGAGGAGACTAAGAAAAACTCAAGGTTTATCGAAGAAAACCTGCTCCCGACCAGGTTATGTTCACAGGCTCAGTTACCATAGTAACTGACCGGGGGGTTAAGTTACCACTCTTTCTGAAACTGGCTGGAGTTGACCCTCTCTCTCTCTCTCAGGTTTAAATAACCTCTCTTTCTTTGTTTTCAAAGATTATTTTTTGGGGCTTTTCCCCTTTATTATAGTGGCAGTGGATAGATGTGAAAGGGGAAGAGAGATGGGGGGGAATGACACGCACCCGGGCCGAACCCGGGCCGCTGCAGGACTCAGCCCACATGGGGCGAACGCTCTTACTGGGTGAGCTAGAGCCCGCCCCATAACCTCTCTTTCTGAAACAGAAAACCCAGAGTTTCCCTCATCTCAGGGTTACTAACTCAGAGTTTTCAGGATAGAAACTCGTAAAAGATGTACACTTCATTCCCAAACAGAATTAAAAGACAAATTATGGCTTAAACAACAATAAAGATGTGAGCACAAACGGTGTCCCTTAGCGACGCAATTTTTATTAGTCATTTTCTTCTTCTTTCAGTCTGTATTTTCATAGAATTTTATAGTTATATTTTATAGTTACTATAGTTTTATAGTGCTTTTGTAAAAGCCGGACCAGGGACAAAGACTGCAAATTAGCGGATGCTTACGATGGTGTCGTAAACACCTTGCATCTTTCACATTGGGTTGTCATAATGTTATAGGTATTGTCCCTGATAAATAAACAATATGAAAAGTTAAATAAAAGATGCACAACGCCACACTCACCAGGTGTAAGAGCACTCTGAGGGCGTCCCGGGCCCTCTCTGGGTACTGCAGGATCTCCGCCAGGGCTTGTCCAACCAGCGACATGGGGCTGTTCAGCTTCACATCAGTGCCAATCAGCATGTGCCCTGAAGGAAAACACACACACACACACACACACACACACACACACGGATGTTAAAGACATTTAAACACTAGATTATGTAATTTTTGCTAAAGTTAAAGCTTTAATGTTGCACACAGGCTGCAAAGAAGTGAAGAGAGGGGGTGTCGATGGGTATTATAAGCTGGACTGTGATGGAGGGAACACAAGTGTGCGTGTGTGGGTCAAGGGGCGTCAGACTAGGGGGAAAAAAGGGGGCAGAGGGCCCAAAAAGATGCTAGAATGAATAGCTGTGGATGTGGGGAGGGGCCCATAGCAAATGTCTTTCTGCAGGGCCCAGAATTTTGTGCTACGCCCCGTGTGGAGTACCAGAAACCTGCTGTCAGTGGAAGCAGGAGTATCTACAGTAGCACAGTCACTAATGGAACATGTAGTTCTCTTGCACACTATCACGAAACAGTGTAAATGTTAATTGAACCGTTTGTTTTCTTGAATTAAAAAGTCCAAGGGCCCCTATCTTGCACCCGGTGCACAGCCCGACGCAAGTGTTTATTTCCTGTCCAGCGCCCACGTTGTTTAAATAGCAAATGCACCTGCGCCCATCTGTGCGCCCATGGGCGTGCTGGTCTTAGAGGGAGGTGTGTTCAGGTGCATTCTGGGCATATTTCTATCTTGAGGCAGCAGGAAGTGATCGCGCCATTGATCAACAAAAAGTCAATAACGCAGCATTTCATTGTTATTTTAACAACAAATTAGTAAAATGTGCCTAGGCTCGTGCACAGCGTGCGCACACTATGCTTGTTACACACACACACACACACACACACACACACACGAAAACGCAGCAGCACACACACGTGCAAAAGATTAAAAATAAAAATATTATGGCGCAAATCCGCCATCATAATATCAATGCGCCAGGGTCCAAACGCGCCTGGCTTGTAAAGGGAATGGGAGATGACCTCTGATTGGCTGATTGCATGTTACGCCCAAAATACACCTATGATTAGACACCAGGTGTAACCCTTTTGAACCCTGCGACTCTTTTTTCAACCGTCAAACTAGCAAAAGTGGATTTGCGCTATGCGCTTCACACCGTGGGCTTAGATCGTTAAAATAGGGTCCCAAAGCTGTACTGTACTAAACTGTAAAATCTAACAATAAATAGAGGACCCTCTTTGCATGCGTGCGTGCGTGCGTGCGTGCGTGTGTGCGTGCGTGCATGTGAACTGTGTCTGTTGTCTTTCAAACATCTTGAGAACTGTTCATCCAATCTACTCCGCACTTGGCTTCCTGGATGCCTAATGAACTTGGGGTTTGGAATTTGAAGCAGTTTAAACAGCGTTGGATATTAATGAACTGGGAATAAAAATAAACAACCGTAAAAGGTTGAGAAAAAAACAAAAACGCCGCAATAATGCCGGCTTCACTTCTTCCACGACTACCCTAAGCCCAGTTTAAAGTTGCTCGCCTAGCATTTCGCTGAGAGGAAACTAACTTGTAAACAGCTAATCAAAATGCAGAAAGGACTTGACGTGATATCAGTTCAGTCAGTCAGTCAGGTACGAACACCACACCATACACTTACACAGAGAGAGAGAGAGAGAGAGAGAGAGAGAGAGAGAGAGAGAGAGAAAGTTTGGCGAGTGATGATAGCAGAGTGGTGGCGGGGCCAAATAAAGCAAAGCATCAGACACTTGAGGTGAAATAAGCGGCGGTGGCTTTGGCAGAGAAGAAGAACAACAGCTGGCCATTTCTGATGGCCTAAATAGACCGACAAATGTTGGCTAGGTGAAGCAGAATGTGGAGCATGAAAGCAGCTCTAGTTGACAGCCTCAACGGGCTCACAGGCTGTGGACAACACACAGTAGTGCTTTGTCAAATCTTTTCTATATTTCAGGCACTTTGCATGCAGTAATTCCCACATGTAAACTTGGAGTTGGTGTTTTGACCATTTATCATTTTTTTTCTCAAAAATATCGATATAATATTGATCTTGGGCTCAGGGGTTTGAAACTTGTTCTCCAGATGAAGCACCTCATGGTATGGACAGGTGGTGTGGGCGACTACCCACAGTCCAGGGCTCAGGGGTGGAACAGGCCCAGGACTTGGGCTTAGCACCGCAGCTCCTTTTCCCCCTTGGTTGGTTGGTTGGGCAGAGGTTGTGTAATTTGTCAAACTTTTCTTAAAGCGGTTGATGTGTGTTGGTGTTTGCTCACCGGCCCAGTTGGAGGGGTGGGAGAAGTGCTTGCTGCTCTGCAGAGTCTTCATGGCCTCGGTCAGAGCTGCGCTGGCTTTGGTCCCGTTCAGAAGCGCTGTGTACAAGGTGTGTGTGAAGAGTTTGGAGGCAGCTATCGGTACAGGCCACAGAGAGACACACACACACTGGACCCCTGCAGCCAAGAAGGCCCGGGTCAGACCCACCACCCCGTCAGCTGTCACCCTGCTGCTGGACTCCGGGTACAACCTGAGGGGACAAGGACTCAGAGGTCAGGTGGAACCTTACAAGCTTTGCAGTGTTTCCCCTAGGAACTCTTCCTTTTATACTGCACATTTTCAATATCTTTAGTTTTCTATTTGGTTTTGCCTTACATTTGCACTTCCACAATTATTATTATTACATGTATTACTGTATTCTATATATAAGTTATCTTTTTTAATTGTTTATATTACTTATCTTTTCAACTTTATTTGTATGTGTTTCTTATTTTCTACATATTACTTTGTTGTGTGTGTCCTTATTGCACAGTAGGCTGGAGAGAAACGTATTTTCGATTGTTCTGTATGTCTGGAATTGGAAATAAACTTGACTTGAAAATCTCTTTTTTAGTGCCAAAAATAACAGCAAATATCCATTGTGTTTTGCCTATATTTATTCTGCAGTGACGTACCGTTGTGAGTCATTGAAAGGTCTAGCTGTCTGCCGGGGGGACCAAGACACTGTTTTGCAAGTCAGCAGTAAGTCTCATATCTTTGCATCAAATCTGGGTAGCTCAGTTGGTAGAGCGTGCACCGATGTATAAAAGTTTGCTATTCAACGCAGCGGGCCTGGGGCTCGAATCAAACCTGCGGCCCTTTGCTGTCATTCCCCCTCTCTCTTTCCTTTCATGTCTTCGCCTGTCCTGTCAAATAAAGGCCTAAAAATGCCCAAAATAATAATCTAAAAAAAAAAAAAGACAAGCAAGTCCGAGTCAAGTCCCAGGCCAAGACTAACGGCTCCCAAGTCATACACTTGGTATTTCAAATGCTTAACAAGTCATAATGCAATTTTCAAATGTAGATGGAGTAATAATACATTTAATAAGCACAAATCATGAATACCTTTTTTTTTTTTTTTTAAGTTTTATCACATGCTTCTGAACTTAATAATACTGAGGCAGAACTTTTATACCTTCATAATGTTTCATGTCTGAATGGAATAAAAAAACAACACAATGACATGTTGTCTGTAGCCTACCCGTTGCAAACAGGCGCGCTAGTGAACGGCACTCGATTGATGATGCTGTTTTGCTCTCATTGTTCTCAGTGAAGTCTGCTGAACATGACGTCATGTAGCTCTTTTATGTGGAGTTAGCACTGTGCCGGACTTGGTTTAAAAAAAAAAAACTTTTAAATGCTACATTGCTTGTAAGAAAATAACTGGAGTAACAGGAGAACTGGCTTTAAAAGGGACATGTTTTCTTTAAAATAAGTGTTGTGTGGTGGATCCAATTCATGCCCATGTGAAGAGCGGTTCACGTGGATTTCCAAAAGTAACTGATTCATATTTCAAGAAACTTTAAAGTGTTAAATCTGGTGTGGTGATATGGAACTCACAACACCCAAACCACAGCATTGTTTTTATTATCTTCCTGCCCTGTAAAGCTGCTTTAAGTTTGTGAAAAGTTAAATAATAAAAGATAAATCTTCGTCAGAGCTTCTGCCTGATTGGGCCGCACCCTGCAAAACTCTGCTGGTTTTGGCATGCGCGCATGTACTTTGAGGTTTATGCCTCTACGCAGAGGTCCAGGGTTCGAATCCGACCTGTGACTATTTCCTGCATGTCTTCCCCCCTTTCTTACTTAACTGTCCTGTCAAAAATTAAAGTCGGGAAAGCCCAAAAAATAATCTTTAAAAGAAAATTTGGATCGTGCAACAAGACAGGTCTGCTTGGTTCTTTACAAAGAATCTGTTTATGGCATTTCCTCTCTAACTGGGAACAGTTGGTCTGTGGACGAAGTTGATTTAATATTCTATGTGGCGTTATCTTTTGCAGGGTGCAAATGTTCCACCAAAACAACGTCCTTCCAGAGACTCCGCCATCGCCGCGTCTGGAGCTTAGCGCAACCTAGAGTGTTTTTTTTCTCCTATCCCAGAATGCATCTGTAGCCAGACCGTACTCCGCAGCGCTGTAGAGACTAAGCTGGGGGAAACACTGGGGCTTTGTATGTCGTTAAATCTGTGTCAAAGTTATACCTCAGAACCACCAGTTTGACGCTCAAGCACAGGTCCAGGATATCAGCAGCAGTAAGGAGGAAGTCATGAAGTGACGGACTGTCACACACACTCTCCACGTCACACACACTCTCCCCGTCCTGGCTGGTTTCTTCCTCTCCTCTGAGTCTCTCTGGGCTGCTGTGACTCTTTGCAAACAAACCCTTGATGTTTCCATCGCGACCTGCGGTCTCGCCGGAAATCGACCCCCCACACGGTGACTTCTCCCTGGGTCGCCCGCCCACCCCTTCGCCCCCAGCATGCTCTTGGCTGGGGGCGAGAACCAGAGCGGCGAGCTTCCAGGAGATATGAGTGGCGAAGTGAACGCACTCTGCCTGACTCAGAGCTGCGAGCACGCGCTCCTTTGTGGCACTGGCTCCAGTCAGGGGGTGACATCCCAGCTGTTCCCCCAGCCACAGAGCTTCATCTTGGGCTGAAGGTAATGGGCCCCACAGCCAGCGGTCCATCACAGAGGGGGGCAAGCGAGGAGCCCCAACCACTGCAGCCACTGAACCTCCATCTGCGCAAAGCAAGGGACCACCACGGCGAGGAGGAGGCTGTGGGGCCAAATCGGATTATCAGATATGGGTTTACATATTTATAGAGATAAAGACATTTTTCTACAGTTTAAGGAGCAAAAAAAACCATAAAAAATAAAATAAAAATATCACTGTGACTTAAACACAAAATCCGAATAATATAGGAGAATTTTCACAAACTAAAGATGAATCGAATAATCGATTAGTTGTCAATTCTTACATTAATTACCATTTTAATAATTGATTAACCAAATTCTTTGAATCCACTCCTTAAATGTGAATATGTTCTAGTTTCCTCTCTCCTCTGTGACAGTAAACTGAATATATTTTGAGTTGTGGACAAAACAAGACATTTGAGGACGTCATCTTGGGCTTTTGGGAAACACTGATCCACATTTTTCACAATTTTCTGACATTTCATAGACCATGACCGACAATGGAAATGATTTATTTTGCAGCCCTACAATACAGTGTTTAAGATAAAGTTCTTAAAAAATATATGATTTGCAGACCTTGATTGGGGCTCCCAGGCTGCTTAAAGAAGGAACCGAAATGAGGCTGAATCTCTCATAGAGGTACTCATTGGAGGAGCTTCCTTTGAGCAAGGCAAACGGGATCAGGTACAGTTCCCCCTCCAGCACTAACACCAGCTGTCTGTGTCGGCCCACGGGCCCACTGCTGTGCATCAGGCCCTGGAGACCAGGACAGAAAGACCCAGTTAAAAGAAAGCATAAAATAGGAAATACTTAATCGCGTACTGAAAAACACATACACACCCCTTCCATTGGTGCTATGAGTAAGTCGTAAAGGGCTCGTAGAGGAGGTTTGCTGATGTTACTCGGCCGGTAAGGAGGAGATGATAAGCTGTCCTTCACCGGAGACACTGTGGCGCTGTATAGACTCGTCATGCTCCGACAGCTTCTGTTAAAAAAACACAAACAACAGATATTAAAAACACATATTTAGACAATTTGAAAGCAAAGAAATAACTACAACCATGTTAGTAGCTCTGTCGCAGGCACAGTGGTGCATAGCGGTAAACGTGCTGACACAATGACAGTGCTAACATGCTGATGTTTAGCAGGTTTAATGTTCACCAAGTTCACCATCTTAGCACGCTAACAGTAGCTATTTGGCACTAAGAACTAAGGATGGGAGTCGCCAATTCGATTACAATTCCTTTTGATTAAATATCAATTAGCTTTGGGAAGTTTCAGTTACAATTCCAATTTTGCTAGTTAACCCTCATGTTGTCCTTGGGTCAAATTGACCCGTTTTCAGTCACAAAAAATGGGCCGTTGAAATAAGCGCTGAAAATGTCAACATTACAAATTACACTTTAAAAAACTTTGGAAAAAACATTAAAAAAGCACCCACAACATTGAAAAAGTGACAAAAATGTGGAAAAAAAGCAATATAATGTTTTTTTTAATGGTTGACGGGACGACAACAACTAGCAAGTGTGTGCAGGGCTTTGAAACAAATTGAACATATTGCTCAAACAGTACAACTGCAACTCCCGGCCCATCACGTGATGCCCTTCTCCGTATATCCATGGTGAAAAGGCACGTATTAACAAATTTATTTTGAGTGTGTAAGATCACTTAAACAAAGATCGATTTTTAAATGGAGAATCGATTATTTTAAACCAAGCCCTACTAAAAACAAAGTGCAGCCGAGGATTATAGTAACGTCATCAGTTTTAGGGTATTTAGCCAGAAAGAAAGAAAGAAAGAAAGATAGATAGATAGATAGATAGATAGATAGATAGATAGATAGATAGATAGATAGATTATTAATCTCAATAAAATGGGAAATTAGTGTTACAGCAGCAAAATCAGTCACACAACACAGAATATAAATATAAATGAAATACTAGGATACAATATATACATACATACTGTAAATGAAATAATAATAGGATAAAATACAAGCACCAATATTTGAATATATATAAGTATACAAACCAAAGTATTGGACATACTACAACAATTTGACCTGATGATGGCACAAGAGAAAAAGTGAAGTGAGCACCAAAGTTATTACAGTTCATCCTGAGGGGAAGATGAATTTATGTACTAAATTAAAAAAACACAAATATGAACTTCATGGTGGGGCTAGAGGAAAAGTCAGAGGATCACTGAAGTCGGTACGATTCATCCTCTGAATGTCGGTACAAAATTTGATTGTAATCCATCAAATAGTTGTTAAGATATCTAGACAGAAGTAGTGATGCAACCGACCATCCGACCAACGTTCCCAGGCCACATGCATGGCTAAAAAAAAAAAAAAATCAAAGCTAAAAGCCAAAGTCCGACCTGTTGAAGAGGTTATTTCTGGACACCATGCGGAGGTATCCCGTGGGGTCGTTGGCTGAAGTCAGTTTGTTGTTCAGCTCCTCAAACTGTTGCTCTAACAGATCTCCGGCTTCACTCTCCGTCTCACTGCTGGAGCCGACTCTGCGGAGTAGACGGTAACACACACAGCCTGCAGTCATCAGTCATCAGCACGGCGAACATGTCGCTCAGTAATTCAGCAACAAAGGTACATTTGATTCAGAACATATAGGTTGTTTTCTTCATTAACATATAGTTTTCTATTTTAGTTTAATGACTTATGCTACATGTATTACTTTAGAAATGACTGAACATTAAAGTGATTCTTTGTTTGTTGAACAGTTATAAGTCATAAAGTCAGAGAGGTTGGAACCAGAGAATTATTGATATTTCTGCTTGAAAAAATGACTGATTTTTGAGATTTTGAACTAACTTCCTGCTGACTAACTAATTGAATAATCAACTAATCTTCTCAGCTCTAATGTAACATGAGTCCAGAGATGTTGTACACCATGTTAACTTTGGTCTTAAGCAGCGGTGGAAGAAGTACTCAGATCTTTTACTTAAGTCAAAGTAGCAATTCCACGGTGCAGAAATACTGTAACAAGTAAAAGTCCTGCATTCAAAACCTTACTCAAGTAAAAGCACAGAAGTATAAGCATTGAAATATACTTATAGGTACCAAAAGTAAACATACTCATTTTATTACTATCATTATATTGTATTAATTATGCAGAATTACCCATTTTAGAACATATATGATGTTACTGGATCATTTATTGATGCATTAAAGTTCATCACTCTAATGTGGCAGCAGGTAAAGGTGGAGCAAATTTGAGTGATTTTATATACTGCTGGGAAGATTACATCATACTGTATGTGAGTAATAATTATATATTAAATCATATTTGTATTAATAATCTCAATCTGCAAAGTAACAAAAGTTTTAAAATAAACAAAGTGGAGTAAAAAGTACAATATTTCCCTTATAAGTGAGTATAAATTACCTCAGAGTTGTACTTTAGTCTGTACAAATACTTGAGTAAATGTACTTAGTTACATCACACCACTGTACAGCCTGTATTAGCCACCGCAAGCTAGTGGTCAAAACCACTGGCGCTACTACGACGACCATTTGTAGACACTGTTCCCTTATCTTTATGTGACTGTTATTGCCAGTGTGACTCAGCCTATATGGGGCGCAAGCAAATAATGTTTAATTCTTCTTCCAAAAGTTACATAAACTCACTTTTTAAAGCAATTTAACGTGCTGGAAGGACACCTCTTTAAGAGAATGAGGGGAGCCTCTTTACAGAAATGAATCACAGCACTCAGGCTCTGAGTGCTGGCTGGACTCATGGCCCTCGGAAGCTGCCATTAGCAAAGGCCATTACTTTTAATGGAATCCTCTCGAGGCACCTTTCACAGTTCAGGGAGATTTGATTTGTGTTAAAATAGCAGTTTCTACATGCTCAAGGGGAGTAAAAACTCCACCGCTGGATCGGAAAAGCATTTTAATTCTGCATATGTGCATATACTTTTCACGCTGTGGATGAGCGGGACTCAAAATCGTCACAGATAAATGGAGGGAGGCTCCACGCTCACCGCAGCTTTAGCGCACACACACACACACACACACACACACACACACACACACACACACACAAACACACACACGCAGTGCGTCTCACTCTTTGTGGGGACCTGCCATTGACATAATACAGTGGTGCTCAAAAGTTTACATACACATGCTTAAGTTGACTAAAAAGAGGAATAAAGAAATCATGTTTTGGAAATTTATTTTAATACCTAAATTAAAAAATGAGGTAAAATCCAACCTTTAAGGACACCAATTTTCTTTGTGAATGAATAACGTATTGTAAATAAATAAATGTTCTTATTTAAAATACAGGGGTCATAAGTATACATACCCCTATGTTAAATTCCCATAGAGGCAGGCAGATTTTTATTATTAAAGGCCAGTTATTTCCTGGATTCAGGATATTATGCATCCTGATAAAGTTCCCTTGGCCTTTAGAATTAAAATAGCCCCACATCATCACATACTCTTCACCATGCTTAGAGATAGGCATGGTTTTATTTCAGTTAGACTAATACCTGGTTTGATTTGCATTGAGAGATGATTTTATAGAAAGTATCCCATGCCTATCTCTAAGCATGGTGAAGAGTATGTGATGATGTGGGGCTATTTTAATTCTAAAGGCCAAGGGAACTTTATCAGGATGCATAATATCCTGAATCCAGGAAATAACTGGCCTTTAATAATAAAAATCTGCCTGCCTCTATGGGAATTTAACATAGGGGTATGTATACTTATGACCCCTGTATTTTAAATAAGAACATTTATTTATTTACAATACGTTATTCATTCACAAAGAAAATTGGTGTCCTTAAAGGTTGGATTTTACCTCATTTTTTAATTTAGGTATTAAAATAAATTTCCAACACATGATTTTTTTATTCCTCTTTTTAGTCAACTTAAGCATGTGTATGTAAACTTTTGAGCACCACTGTACATTCCCTAGCCGCTTATCCTAACCTTAACCATCACAACTAAATGCTTAACCTTAACCCTTACCCCCACCCTCACCCCAACCGAATTCTAACCCTAATCCTAAAACCAAGTCTTAACCCTTAAACAGCCCTTTAAAGTTGTGGGTCCAGCATTTTGGCCCCACAAAGCTGTCCGGACCCCACAAGTATACTGTGTTCCCGGTTGTTGGACCCCACAAATGTAGTTAAATGAGCGCGCACACACACACACACACACACACACACACACACACACACACACACACCACAGTCTTTTAGAAAATGCTCTGTTCAATGAATAGCTGCTGGCTACAGTAACTCTGCTGCAGTGGTTTCCACAGAAAGTTGAGACGTAGTTTGTGTGGGGGAACATTTGCTGACACAACACATGGCTGTGATTTACAAAGCAGTGCCAACCAAGCCCTGAAAGTTGCGGGCGGGATAATTGAATGTAAGGAAATATGGCAGCAGCGAGCAGCAGAAAAAGGAAGACGGATGACATGCAGCATGTGGCTCCTCTGTCTTCTTTTGCTCACTTGCCTCCCTTTGTGTTTTAATGAGCGACAACAGCTGCTCTGTGAGGCTGTACACGCTCGCTATGATGACGCTAACATGCTGATGTCAGCACAGGTGTAGTCTCGCATTGCCAGACCTTCCTTCACAGCGGTGCGGAGGAGGTGTCAAAGGCTGTGGAGAGGTTAATATAGGGCTGGCCGATATAGAGAAAAACAAATATCGCAATATTTTTGACCAAATACATCGATACGATATTTTAGTGTTGACTATTGGTGCTTTCACACATTTTTTACAGAATGAGATCTTTGATAAATAATCATCAGTAATGTGGATATATTGACTATGCGGGTAAAGGAAAATAATAGAATAGTTACAACAGTCTGGAAGTTCAGAAAATGACATTACTTTACTGTAATGCAGCCTTTAAAACAAGGAAAAAACACCACTTATGCCATATTGTGTATGATATTACGATATCCAAAATCTAAGACAATATCGTCTCATATCACGATATTGATATAATATCGATATATTGCCCAGCTGTAGGTTGATATATATGAAGGCTTGTATGCTGTTATGTCTATGTGTGTTGTCTGTAGCTGTTCCTAACTAATTGCCCCTTGTGGGATTAATAAAATTGACTGAAATGATATGTCACACCTTTATCATTTGATTATTATTCCTCATGCATGAATGTAAAAACAGGATCCTCTGCTGATTACTTTCTCCATGAAATCAAATCTTCTCGCAGAGTAAGTGACTGTGAGAAAAGAAAAGCACAAACCTGCTGTAATGGCTGTCCACTCCGAGAGCCTCTCGAGCGTTGCAGATGTACTGCTCCAGAGACAGAGGGCCTCCGCCTGCTCCTCCTCCTCCACCCTGCGGGCTCCCACCACCACCATCCTGGAACTCCTCCAGTCCGGACTCGCCCAGATACACCTCGTTAAACTTCACAATACCTGGCGTAGCATTTCAGGAAGAACATGAGTGAGTTAGTGCCCGCTGCAGTGTTGTAGAACTCTAGATCGGTCTCGGTCTCAAGACTACTTTTTAAAGCTCTCCGTCTTGTTTCAGGCTCCGAGGAAGAGGACTCTGGATTTTATTTACAGGGATTTTACTAAATTACCTGTGTATTGTCTGATTTATACGTCATTACTGTGATTGGATGTAAAACGTCCTGCTTCAAACGCAACCGATTCCTTTACTCATTTGTAGTTCTGACAGCTGGGACCACCTAAAAAATGTTATGGGGACTTAGTTAGAAAGCATAGAGAAAGGTGAGCATAAGTGATGCCAGGGATACTAGCTAGCTAACGTTATCCATCTGCCTCTCTACCAAAACGCTTCAAAATCTCTTCCCCCCTCACTCAAAGTGATTTAGAGAATATCAGCTATACATATTAGCTAGTTTTGTGTATACTGTATGGTTCAGGGATCTAGTTTCAGTTGTTTGGTCTTTGTCTTGTATCGGTCTCAACCCCTCAAAGTCTTGGTCTTGTCTTGGTCTCAACCCCTCAAAGTCTTGGTCTTGTCTTGGTCTCAACCCTCAAAGTCTTGGTCTCACCCCCTCAAAGTCTTGGTCTTGTCTTGGTCTCACCCCCTCAAAGTCTTGGTCTCACCCCCTCAAAGTCTTGGTCTAGTTTTGGTCTCAACCCCTCAAAGTCTTGGTCTTGTCTTGGTCTCAACCCCTCAAAGTCTTGGTCTTGTCTTGGTCTCAACCCCTCAAAGTCTTGGTCTTGTCTTGGTCTCAACTCCTCAAAGTCTTGGTCTAGTTGTGGTCTCAACCCCTCAAAGTCTTGGTCTTGTCTTGGTCTCAACCCCTCAAAATCTTGGTCTTGTCTTGGTCTCAACCCCTCAAAGTCTTGGTCTTGGTCTCAACCCCTCAAAGTCTTGGTCTCACCCCCTCAAAGTCTTGGTCTAGTTTTGGTCTCAACCCCTCAAAGTCTTGGTCTTGTATTGGTCTCAACCCCTCAAAATCTTGGTCTTGTCTTGGTCTCAACCCCTCAAAGTCTTGGTCTTGGTCTCAACCCCTCAGTCTTGGTCTTGTCTTGGTCTCAACCCCTCAAAGTCTTGGTCTCACCCCCTCAAAGTCTTGGTCTTGTCTTGGTCTCAACTCCTCAAAATCTTGGTCTTGTCTTGGTCTCAACCCATCAAAGTCTTGGTCTTGGTCTCAAAGTCTTGGTCTTGTCTTGGTCTCAACCGTCAAAGTCTTGGTCTCACCCCCTCAAAGTCTTGGTCTTGTCTTGGTCTCAACTCCTCAAAATCTTGGTCTTGTCTTGGTCTCAACCCATCAAAGTCTTGGTCTCCCCCCCTCAAAGTCTTGGTCTTGTCTTGGTCTCAACCTCAAAGTCTTGGTCTCACCCCCTCAAAGTCTTGGTCTTGTCTTGGTCTCAACTCCTCAAAATCTTGGTCTTGTCTTGGTCTCAACCCCTCAAAGTCTTGGTCTCACCCCCTCAAAGTCTTGGTCTTGTCTTGGTCTCAACTCCTCAAAATCTTGGTCTTGTCTTGGTCTCAACCCATCAAAGTTTTGGTCTCAACCCCTTAAACTCTTGGTCTCGATACACTTGTTTTGTTGATGACTTGGATCTTGGTTTAGGTGGTCTTGACTACGACACTGGCAAGCTGTGTATATTAAGGCTGCAGCTAACAATTATTTTCATTGTCAATTAATCTGTCAATCATCTTCTTTAACTTACTGATTTGTTGTTTGGTCTATAAAAAGTCAGAAAATGGTAAAAAATGTGGATCAGTTTTTCCAAAAGCCCAAGATGACGTCCTCAAATGTCTTGTTCTGTCCACAACTCAAAGATATTCAGTTTACTGTCACAGAGGAGGGAAGAAACTAGAAGATATTCACATTTAACAAGCTGGAATGAGTGATTTCATTCAGAGAACCTAAAAAAAATGACTCAAACCACTAAATCGATTATCAAAAAAGTTGCCGGTTCATTTTAATAGTTGACAACTATTGAATTAATCATTGCAGTTTTAGTGTATACGTGTCCATTTGTCTGTATGTGTGTGTGTGTAAAGGCTGTACTTAATGGAAGGCTCTGTGAGGCCGGGTTTGGGGTTTGTTACTGCAAAACAATTAGAAAAACTAGGACAAGGTCTACTTTAAAGCTGGCCGTGCTGCGCTGTGAAACAGTCTGCAATTCAAAATTGCTCCAAACTCTGTATGCGGGGCATATTTTGGGAAATATCTTAATTATTAACCAGGCTAAAAGTCTAAAGCCCTCTGTAGTGTGTGGATCTTAGAAGCTGCAGTGTTTGTTGCAAAACTAAAATGCAAAAGTGATCGTGCTACAAATATGAAGTTCCCTTGAGGGAGGCCTGAGAGGAAAAGGCCATGTGGACATTAAGGTCAAAAAGTGAAAATCCAAAGGCTTTTTCCCCTTTGGTGCACAAATGTCTTCAAATGTCATGACTGTAAGATCATGAGATAAGTGCACACGTGGTTGACATTTCGGACTGAGGGTAGCGCAAGAGAGAAAAGATCATGGGGAGTCCTAAATAAAAAGGGTTCATCCACTGAGGAGAATGAGTGAGCTCAGTTAATGTCACAGAAATAAAACCATTAGATTTTTTTGGGGCATTTTAGGTGTTTATTTGTGACAGCTTATACATGAAAGGGGTAAGAGAGGGGGAACGACATGCAGCGAAGGGCCCCAGGTCGGGACCAAACCCGCAGACCAAGCGCCGAGGACTGAGTCTCTGTATTTAGGCGTGCGCTCTACCATGTGAGCTACCCAGGCAATAAGATCTTGCTGTGATAGATAGTGAATATGCAAGTGCAATATTTTAACCATCCACTTAACTCTTGTGTGGCGTTCATATTGTTGTTACACAGCTGACGTTCCCGGGTCTGGTGGAGCCACCACGATATTAGACTTTTAAATCAATACAGCCATAACAATTTACATAAAAATAATTAACCATCATGTTGTCCTCCGGTCAAACTGACCCGTTTTCCCATAGCAATATGTTCTTTTTAATTACCCAACATAACATGATTGATTCTTCACAACGCACAATTAATTTTGAGGTGTCTCTTTCAATTTTATAGCATTTGGAGAAAAAAGAATTGAAGTGATTTTTGAAATAGTATTGAGTGAAAGTTGACATATTCCAGTCTGTGATTATCCATCAACATCCATTCCTTTAATTTTAGTCTAAATAATTCCTAATTTCTGTTTTTCTAACTAATTGAAAAATAATTGAGGTTTATTGACCATGAATTCCAAAAATAACTGTAAAACTAAAGTGAATGAGTTAGTGTTACGTAGGGTTGAAAATGTCAAAAAAAGTGACAAACATTGACAAAAAGTGTTGAAAAAAGGGACAAAAACATAAGCGTGTGTGTGTGAGTGTGTGTCTGTGTTTGTCTGTGTGTGTGAGTGTGTGTCTGTGTGTGAGTGTTTGTCTATGTGAGTGTGTGTCTGTGTATGTGTGAGTGTGTGTCTGTGTTTGTCTGTGTGTGGGAGTGTGTGTCTGTCTGTGTGAATCTGTTTGTGTCTGTCTGTGTGCAAGTGTGTGTGTGTGTGTGTGTGTGTGTGTCTGTGGGTGTGAGTGTGTGTATGTGTGTCTGTGTGTGTGTGTGTGTGTGTGTGTGTGTGTGTGTGTGTGTACCTGTCCCTGGAGATATGAGCCAGCTGTACAGAAAGCCTCCAGCCAGAGAATAGTAGAGCACCATGGCCCTCTGACCGTTGACGGTCTCCAGGATGTGCTCCACAGTAACTGGGATGTACGGGTCAGCGCTCGCTGCTTGCTGACTCCCTTTCTGGCGTTCAACCAGGAGATCGGCGAAGGCCCGCGTTCGCCCTCGCTCTGCTATGGCCAGCGCCTCATCGTGTCGGCCTGCAACGCACGGTAACACACAGGATGTCAAATTAGTATTTGAGAGGGAGAACAGAAGGAGTTTCTACAGGTTTTCACACATTTTGCAAATTTAAGACTTTTTAAGACCATTATGAATGAAATGTAAGACCTTTATTACAACTAGTCCTGAAAAAAATGAATTTTTTTGCAAACCCGTTGTCTTTGGTACAGTATAAAAGAGACTTGCACCAATAACATTTAGGGCCCTATTTTAACGATCTGTGCGCACGGCGTGAAGCGCCTGGCGCAGCTGCGTTTAGGGCATGTCCAAAGCCACTTTTGCTACTTTGACAGTAGAAAAAAGGGTCCGTGCGCCAGGTGCAGTGTTCAAAACGGTTATACTTGGTGTCTTCATTAATCATAGGTGTGTTTTGGGCGTAACATGCAATCAGCCAATCAAAGTGTCATCTCCCATTTCCTGTAAAAGCCAGGCGCGTTTGGACCTTGGCGTATTGATATTATGATGGCGGATTTGCACCATAATATTTTTATCTGTAATCTTCTCCATGTGTGTGTGCTGCTACACATCCCTGTGTGTGTGTAACAAGCATAGTGTGTGAGCACTGTGCACGAGCCTAGGCACATTTTTACTAATGCGCAGTTGAAATAAGAATGAAATGCTGCGTTATTGACTTTAGAGGTTTTTGTTGGTCAATGGCGTGATCATGTCCCGCTGCCTCATGATAGCAATACGCCCAGAATGCACCTGAACACACCTCCCTGTAAGACCAGCACGCCCATGGGCGCACAGCTGGGCGCAGGTGTATTTGATTGATTAAACAACGCAGGTGCAGGACGGGAAATTGACACCTGCGTCAGTCTTAAAATAGCAGACATTGCGTCGGGCTTTGCGCCGGGTGCAAGGTAGGGCCCAAGAGCTGATTGGCTGCAAAATAAGTGGTATGTTGGTCTCATTTAAAGCAGTATTATATTTGGAATACAGAAAGAATGAACTACAACACCATGGGATCAAAAATAAGAGCATTTATTTAAGACCTAGAACGTAATACTTCAACAAATTTAAGACTTTTAAGGCCTAAAATGTTGTTGTGTTTTAAAGACCCCGGAAATCCTAAAATTAGCACTCAGACACCAGGTGATAATTTGTGCATCACTAACACAGGCACACAGAGAGAGAGAGAGAGAGAGAGAGAGAGAGAGAGAGAGAGAGAGAGAGAGAGAGAGAGAGAGAGAGAGAGAGTGTGTGAACATGAGAAAGTTAAGGTGAGAAAACTAATTCACATATCAGGAGGAGCGGACTGTAAGTTCACCTAGGCTCACGAGGACTCTCTGGAGAGCCTGGTACGAGCTGGTTTGCAGATCAAACAGAGAGAGCTTGTTATCCGTACTGTGCTGCGTCTCGTGACGAATCGTCTCGAACAACACGGACGCTCTGTACAACTGTAACACCGAAGACACAAACACACATCACACTTCATACAGGTTACTGAAGAATTACACGTTCACATCACATGAGTGCATGTACGAAACACATTATTTTAAAGCAGGAGGAAGGATTTCAATATTTCTGAGAAGAGAGCGTGCGGTTACGTTAGTAAGCACTGGGGGGCACTACAGATACACAACAATCTGAAGCATGAACCGTTCTGCTTCTCTTCTTTTCTCTCTATCTGACTGGGAAGTGAGCTAAAGCTGGAAGGTTACACACAAACACACACGGTGCCAAAACTAGTCCTGGTGTTGGCTTTGAAAGCATTGTACGATGTGTATGTACTAAAATTGTCTCTTAGTTTCATCCTCCAAGTTCAGATTTTTTTCCTACAAGCGCTCACGTGTTTTCTTTTCTTTCTTTCTTTCATTTTTTCTTTCTTCCTTTCTTTCTTTCTGTGACTTCATACAAGGGCAGCAACTAACAATTATTTGAAACTGTGGGTCAGTGTTTCCCAAAGCCCCCGATCACGTCCTCAAGTGTCTCGTTTTGTCCACAACTCAAAGATATTCAGTTTGCGGACACAGTAAGAAATGAATGAGGAATTTAATAGACAACTAATCGGTTATTGTAGCTCTACTGTAGATGCAGCTATACACACACACACACACACACACACACACACACACACACACACACACACTTTTCCCTGCTTTTATAAGGTTTAGGTATAGCACCCGAGCCATTTTGGGCAGCACCCAATTTATTATTGTTTTTTTTATGTGCTATAGCTTTAGTCACAGATATGATGATAATAACGTGAAAAATGTGCAAAATGACGAGAAAACTACCACTAAGAAAACAAAAATGACCAAAAAGCGATAAAACTACAAAGACACATTTTCTTAAAGAAGGACGCCTAAACCCCCGCCCAAATACGCACACCTAAGTCTTCCACAAAGCTAGGAAAAACACTGCGAGCATGTGTACACACACACACACACACACACACACACACACACACACACACACACACACACACACACACACACACACACACACACACACACACACACACACACCTGGTGTTGCGCCTCGTCCAGGTTTCCCCCGGCCCACAGAGACAGGCCGAGGCGATGGCGTATCTTAGCTTCATCTTCTCTCCGACCTAACTGCTCCGCCAGCCGCAGACCTGAATAGGAAGAAGGAGACAAAGAGAGACAGGGAGAGACAAGGAGAGACAGAGAGAGACAGGGAGAGACGGCGTGAAGCGCTGATCACACGATAACTTCTGAAACATCTGAAAACCTGACAGTCATGACTACTGTTGCCGCATTGAAGCGAACTTGTGCTGAGCCCAGGGCGCTCACATTAGCCAATCTTTCTCTCTTTGTTCCCCTTTTGTCTTCCTGTCTTTTCATCCCGCTGCCTCGAACTCAAAGATCTCATGTTCCCTCTTCTCTTCAGTTTGTCTCAGATATGTTTCATCTCCCCTGCTGTGCAGATGCACGCAGTCGTGTCGGGTTGTAATTAGTTCTCATTAGGCTCTCAAATTGAGCAAAATCTCATCAAACATCAAGTTTTGGTTTCTCTGCCTGTCTCTTTCTGTCTGTGAAGTTCTGTATCTGCGTTTCTTTCCATCGGTTTGGGGAGGTTAATTGGACACATGAATGTTTTCTCCAGCGCTGTCCTTGCTTCAACTCTGCTTGTTGAATTAATGATCAATTAAAATCCAAAGGATCTGTGAGTTTAGTGACAAGCCGTGACCGTGTCCTCACAGACCTGATAAAGCCTGAAGGAGTTCATAAATAAACCCAAACATCCGTTACATTTGTTTTTTTCACTTTGCCCCAGCTTTAGTCTGTATTTGAAAACCAGTTCTAGACTACAGGAAGACAACACAAGGGTTAAGTGGACTAATAAGGAGGAATACAAAAAAATCATGTTTTGGAAATTTATCTTAATGGCTTAATTAAAAAATGAGGTAAAATCCAACCTTTAAGGACACCAATTTTCTTTGTGAATGAATAATGTATCGTAAATAAATAAATGTTCTTCCTTAAAATACAGGGGGAACAAGTACACCCCCCCCATGTTACATTCCCATTTATCTCTCTTCGTTCTCTTTTCCTCGCCACTGTTGCACCAAATAATTTATAATTTTTTTTTTATTGTTCCCAGTGTTACAATTTACACTCTGTTTGTTAGTAATCACTACACACAGGCCTGAAATACACACACATGCTCAGGACCTATTCATGCACAAATGGAGAGATGTCAGAGTGAGACCAGTACCCTGAGAGGTTGGGGGGACGCTGGCATCTCTCCAGCTACCGATCCACACTCTGTACTTTGGTCCACATGGGGACTTGAATCAGCGAAGTTCCGGTTCCCAACCCAACTCCCTACGGACTGAGCTAACCCCCAAAAACATGCTCTTGTGGGAATTGCTGAATGGACTCTGGTCAGGATCTAGTTTCTCACCTTCCTGCAGGTACATCACAGCCTGGGCGTAGTTTTGCAGTGCGTGGTGTGTCCTCCCCAGGCTCCCGTAGGCGAGAGTTTTAGCTATCAGATCGTTGGTCTGTGCCGCCACGCTCAGGTGCTGCTCCTGGAAGACCACGGCCCGCTCGTACTTCCCCAGAGCTTCGTAGGTCAGTCCCAGGTTGCCGTAGGCTCGGCCCTGGCTCCTCACGCACCCCGTCTGCTCGGCTATATCCAAAGCCCTCTGGTGCCACTGTAGCAGGACAGCCCCTTTACTTAAAGGGCTAGTTCGGCATTTTCAGAAATATGCTCATTCGAGGTTCTTGCAGAGATTTAGATGAGAAGATTGATACCACTCATATCGCTTAACATGACGCTATAGCCAGGAAACTGTTAGGAAGCTTAAGATTGGAAACAGGGGGAAACAGCTAGCTTGGCTGCGTCTGTAATTAGTCTCGCATTGCCAGACCTTCATCCACAGCGCTGCGGAGGAGGATCTGTCTGGTCTGGGATGGGAGAAAAACATGCTCTGGTTTATTGGTATTTCTTTAAAGCAATTGCAATCGGCATGTGCGGCACTAAGCGTCGGACGGAGCCATGGTGCCTCTGCAAAATAGCCTCGGGAAGGAACTTGTTTTGGTGGAACATGTGTACGTTCAAAGGTTGTTTTAGTCGTGCAACAGAAAACTCAGATTGGACAGATAGTCTAGCTCGCTGTCTAGATTTACCCTGCAGATATCTGAGGAGCAGTTAACCATATTCCTCAGAAATCCACCAGAGTTTAAAACTGCAACACAAAGAAAGCAAAAGGTAATGGACCTTGGGGTGAAAGAGCGTGATACAGCAGAATTTCCAGCAGCACCGGAGCAATCCAGGAAGTGGAACGTTGTAGATATAGACTAGTTTAAAGTTAACAAAATGTCAATGTCAAAATCCACCAACCAGCAGGGCCTGTACAAATGGAGTCATGTTACGGGGAATTTGGGACACTAAACGGCACGCAAACCATTGCAGATGTCACTCCCCGATGTAAGTCGAGTGCAGATGTGAGTTGCGCATGCGTCACTTTGCGACAAGTAGCCTACAAGATGCTAACAAGAGATTTCTGTAATGTCAATACAGTAAAAATGGACCTACTTAACCAAGTTGGTTCACTGTTGGCTACAAGTTAATCAAACACAACAAAGGCTGTCAGTTGAATGGCGTTTTGAGCTAACGTTAGCATTCAAACAACCATAGATAGCTACAACGTTTCTGAAATGACTGCTAGCTTAGCTACAAGCTAGCAATCAAACACAACAAAGGTTGTCAGTTGAATGGTTAGCAATCAAACAGCCATAGATAGCTAAAACATTTCTGAAATGATTCCCATCTTCTGTTATTCTTTGTAATGAGAAAAGTATATTATTTCATGGATTTTACAAATTTTAGTATGCCATGTTATGCCATAAACCATTTAAATCTGCACTCGACTCACATCGGGGAGTGACAGCAGAGAAAAGTAATTTTGCTTGTTATTGTTGATTCAGGTTTTAGATTATGGGAGTTAACCCACAAAAGCTTAGCTATATGGTCTGAACAATGGGATGTCGGAGCAGAGGGTTTATTTTTTCAAGCAGCAGTTTACCCCAGCTTCAAGTCATTATGCTAAGCTAATCCATTGCTGGCTGTAGCTTCATATTTCGTGTAGACATAACGTTCTCATATCTCGGCAAGAACAGTAACAACTTTATATAGCACTTTTTGTAGTGATTTGAAAGACAAAGCCACCCATAAGCATTATACTGAGTGGTCAATATAACAACAGAGAGCTAATCAGTGAAGCCAAACAATAGCGAGACAACATTTGGGTAAATGGTGTATTTCACAAAATGTCAAACTCTACTCTACTTTAATTGACAGCTAGGAAATACTGATGTATTATGATTTAGCACAAACCTGTAGTGCTGTCTCGTTGTCTGCCATCAGCTGATAAACGCCTCCAAGTGCATCACTTGCCTCTGCTTCCAGGGATTTATCCTGACAGGTAAAGCAGGATTTACTACATATTTCTGTGCATAATGTACTTTTCATTCAAAAAATGGGCAATTGTCTTGTTCAGCAGGGCAAGAAGAGAGAAATGTGCAACTGGCACCAAAAACCCTTTGCAGGTAAATCCTTACCCCCGCTGTGCGTGCAATGTTGAGCTGGTGTTCCAGGCAGGAAAGGGACTGCTCGTAGTTGCCCAGTTGGCTGTGTAAGGTGCCCAGCTCCCAATAAGCCTGAGCCTTGCCCCCTCCTTCCCCACCCAGCTCATGGGCCACCACCAGCCGCTTCTCGAAGCACACCAAAGCTTGCTGGAGACTACCCAAAGACCTGAAGAGAGAGAAAATCCTTGTGTTTGATTTGTTCTTGCAAACACTAAAAGCAGGGGTGGAGGAATGTTTTTGCAAAAGCCCTGAATCTGAAGGGTTTTAAAATATCTTCAACTTTGTGTCATTTCCCCTTTGTCTCTCTGACGCTGTTCCCTGCTGTACATTGTTAAATGGTAACATTGATTTTTAGCTCTTGTGTTGTCTTCTCGTCGGCCATGCAACTTGTTGTTCCGTTGTCTAAAATTTGAAATTAACCCTCTTTAGAAGTTTTTTTTCAACTTATTACTCTTAATCTAACACTTTATTTTGGAATTCATGGTCAATAAACCTCATTTATATGAAATTATAGCCTACCTAATTTTTTTATTAAAAAAAGCTGATATTGGGCGACTGGTCAGCTCACCGGGTAGACCACACGCCCATATATAGAGGTTTACTCCTCTAAAAAAGCTGAAATTATTAATTATTTCAACAAACAGTTAGGATTGAGTGGAAAATCACAGACTGTCAAAGTTTAGTCAAGATACTGTTTTTTTTCAAATGCTATAAAATGTAATAAAACAAAATTAAATGAAAGTATTGAACTGATCATTAATTTAATTTGTGAATGTATGGAGCGTTGTATGGAGCCTTTCATGTTATTTTTGGGCAATTCGCTTGAAAGAAACCCAAATGTCTGATGTTAAAAGTTTCAAAACGGGTCAAATTTGTCCCGAGGACAACATGAGGGTTAAGGTGGAGTCCCCCTCCACATTGGTTGTGCTCTGGTTTCAGAATGATGGAGACAGTTGGAGAACCATCAGATGCAAAACAAGATGTAGGCTCTACAGGAGGATTATTTTCCTTGGCAAGTCTCATGTTTTTCCCAATTGATACAAAGATTTTTAGGCATTTTATTATCAAATGGCTTGATGGCTGTCGGGAATGGAGCATGCCGTAGACCACGTAGACCAATGTCTGGCTCCACTCCTAACTAAAAGTACCAGTAGTTTCCAAAAAATTATTTGTAAATTATAGTGTGATATAGTGAGATAACTCTTATGATTCGTCATGATTTGATACTATAAATAAAATTGAATTGAATTAAAATTGATACTACTGGTACTGGGGTTTTTTCCACTATTACAGGACTCGTTTTTTTTCCCCAAGAGACCATTTTAAGAAAACAAACAATAAAGCAAAAGGGTTAATAATTTAGATTTTGAGCTGTAAAATAAAGAGTTCAGTTGCTCCGAGAGAGAAGGGTAAAACAAAGGAACATCTACAAAGACTGTGTTCACTGAGATAAGTCAGTGACTCTTTTTTCTCATCTCGTTCACACTCCAGAGAGCAGAAACAGACTACAACAGATGGATGAAGAAGACCCATCATTAAGCCTTGTTTTTCTTTTGTCACTGAACATTACTTGAATGGTTTCATGTGAGAGAGTCATGTGGGGATATGGTCTCTCTCCCATCATCCCTGCTGCGTGTTACTGTTGCTGAATTATGATTGTTTTAATTATGATCATGACTCTGACTTAAAATGTTTGTGCTTGAGGCAAGGAAAGCGGATTTGAGATTCTTGCCCTGTAGTGAAAAGGCATATCCAAACTAATGGGAGAGCACAGAACATAAATATATGCATTGCATAAATATTAACACAAATGTAAACAAATAATCTGGAGCTCTGAAACTGTGCAGATACAGCATAAAGACACCTTTGATAGACTAACTGCTACAAATGTTCATGTCTTTGCTTGCTGTAATCTAGCCTGCAATGGAGTATATAATTCAGTTTTCAAGTTCAGCATTCATTAAAAAAATATGGAATATATGCAAATGATGTGCTACAGCCTGCTCTACCACCAGATAGAGTGGGTGCAGAGGAGACTTAAGAACACAAATGAAATAGAAAATACACGTATTTGCTTTTTTTTTGCCAAGACTTAGACAAGAAGATGGACAACACTTTTACATCTGTATGGTTGAAATGAAGACACAGCAAAAAGACTGAAAACAGCTGTGCTATATCTCATTTCTTTCATGCGCACAAAAAAAACCTGTAAACTGGTTTTAATAAGTGTGTGTTATGTGGGATTGTGTGCATGACTACTTCATAAAAAATGTTTTTGTACAGAAAAGGTGTTCGTGAGCTTTAGAGGTGCTTGTAGGCTGCACATGAGGCCGGTCAGTTAACACTTGGCAGCAGGTACCGTTAGCTTACTGTTAGCTAGTAGCTGGCTTTAATATGACAGTTAAACATTGTAACGTGTGACTGTATTTAACTGGAAAGGATTCCAACACCGAGACGTACAACAGTCTGCAGCTAAAGACACAGACACCAACAGGACTTAATGGTGCGTTAAAGTGCACCTCCTAAGCTAATGGTGCATTCAAAGTTATTGTAAAATACCCTTCTGCAATCTAGGGGGTTCTAATTTTGCTCCTGTTTCACCGCAATTTACTGGTGAAAAAAGTTGATTACATTTTAAATCATTTATTTAAAGGTGCTCTAAGCGATGTTGGGTGACGTTACTTCTTGATGACGAGACTAGCTCGCCCCTCCCTCCCCCTCATCCCGTCCCCACCCCCTCCCTTCCGTGTCCCCCCCACCCCAAAGTCCTTCTTGTCGGTTATTGGCTGGAACACTGGCACACTTATGTTTTGCGGTGCAGGTTGGCACAATTTATTTTTGTTGTTTGTAGACCCTGGGCTGTCTACAGAGACCGCGGTTTTTTACAGTGTGATCTGGGGCCAGGCAGCTCGCGGATAGTGAGATGTTTGCTGTATGTGACAAAAAATGTTGTAGTTTAAAAACTTGTGACATCGCTTAGAGCACCTTTAAATTTGACCATATGACTTAGCGATAAACAAGGCTTTAATGTCACTGACTTATCAGTTCAGGCAAAGCACTGTTTTAAAGGTCTCTATAAAATTGTTCTAGCACCGAATTCAAAATATACCCAAAAAATACCCAATCCCAGCTGTTTCCAGTTTTTATGCTAAGCTATGCTTAACTGCTGCTGTCTGCAGCTTAAAACCTAGCATACAACATGACAGTGGTTCAGAGCTCCTCATCTAACTTAGTGTATGAACTTTGCTTTGCTGACCTGTGTGCATTGCCGAGTCCTCTGTAGGCTTTCTCCTGGTCCTGGACATGGTTGAGACTCTGAGCCACCGTCAGGTACTTCTCGTAGTACTGAATAGCCTCCTCGTAGTCTCCCAGAGCGTCATAGCAGTCCGCCAGGTTCCCGTAGGCCCGGCCACGGTCCAGCATGCTCTCAGTCCCGCTCAGCTGCTGCAGCATGGCCAGCTGCTGCTCAAAGTAGCCAATAGCTTCCTCAAACACCCCCATGTTCATTTTGGTGATGCCCATGTTCCCGTGGACCTGGGCCTCCAGACGGGCATCCCTGAGTCCCTGCGCCAGACCCAGCTGGGCCTCATAACACTGGAAGGTTGTAGCATAGTCTCCCAGGGCCATGTGGACCGCTGCTAGGTGGCCAAGGGCGCGGCACTCCCCTTGCTGATCACCTAGATCCTTCCGGACAGTTAGTTCCTGGCTATGGAAGGACAGGGCTGTATCCAGCTGGCGGAGCAGCCTCCAACAGAGAAAGTAAGAGAGGTAAGAGAAGAAGAAAGAGCACACAGTTCAAAAATATCTATCGACTTACCCGTGAACTAGTCCGGATCAGCGGAAGTATATTCAAGTACAAAGTACATTCTGTAAGGCTTTGTCCCTCAACCTTCCGCTCCCTGTGTGTTGGCGTTCTCAAAATCCCTTTGCTTCGCGAAACAACGACAAACTTGGAGCTAGCAAGCTACACGCTGAAAATGGCAAGTTTTTAAGATGGTTCGTGCCATAAGGCAGACCAGCTGGGTTCTTTTGTTGAGCTGGGTATCGCCACTCACTTCCTGAATCGATTCGATGTTGATTCACAAGATCCCAATTCAATTATATTTACTATTAGAGTCAATGTTATATTATATTGAAATATGTTATATTTCAGTTGCAAAAGCAATTTTGCTTGGATATGAAAGAGATTCTACAATTGTACAAGCCTTTATCCTGATGCATTATTATTAATATTATATTATTATTTATTTAACATGAATACACAGTAAAGTGCAGCTCTACAGACTCTACAGTCAGTGACATTTCATTCAGGTATCTTGAGGTTAGAGGTCAGGGACCCTTTTGAAAAGGGCCATGCCAGTTTCTCCCTTGCCAAAATGTAGCCTAACTTTGGAGCGTTATTTAGCAACCTTCCCGACAAGCTTTCTATAATATCAGTATGGGATCATCAAATTAAAATTGATTTAAATCAGATTATTTATATTTTTTTAACCCAGCCCCATTCTTTTGGCGAATGATTGTAAAGATTTACAAAGAATACAGTGTTAAGAGCAAATGACGGTGAACCTTGCATCCAGATAATTTAAATAGCTCACATTACTATATTATATGAAATTAATTTAATATTGTATATGGCGTTTTCTTTTGCGAGCTGCAAATGTTCCAGAAAAGCAACTTCCTACCCTAGACTATTTAGCAGAGCCACCCTCGCTGCGTCCGGAGCTTAGCGTCGCCCAAGACGATTGAGATTGGTGTAAAGAAATGCAAAAGACCCAAGGTGTTTTTTCCTCCTATCCCAGAATGTATCTGTGGTGCCAGACCTTACTCGGCAGCGCTGTGGAGACAGGTCGGGTATTCAAGACTACCTGTGAACGGATCCAAGTGCAGAGTAGGCGTCCGCCTCCATCTTCTGATCATTGACCTTCTGAGCCAGACTTAACTGCTGCTGGTAGAACCTCACCGCTCCGGAAAGATCACCCGGCACACACACACATCCCCCAGGTTCCCAAAGGCCCTGAAAACCGCCTGCTGACAAATACAACAAATGATTAACAACCACTTCCTGTGTGAAGAGGAACAACTATTTTTTTTACAGTTAGAGAACACAGCAGCAGTAGGTGACCTGTGTGTTATCCAAAGCTTGTGCCAGAGAGAGCAGGTATCTCTGACATTCCTCGGCTTTCTTGTACTCCCCCAGTGCTTTGTGGGCCAGACCGAGGTTACAGTAGGCTTTTGCCTGAGCTAATTTGTCTTGGAGGTCCTTCGCCAAGGCAAGGTCCTGCTCATAATACCTAGGAAATGGATGAAAAATGACATAAAAGCACAACCCTGGAAAAGCATGAACTAAAAATTTCTTTAACCCTCATGTTGTCCTCGGGTCAAATTGACCCATTTTCCTATATCAGTGTTATTTTTAACTACCCAATTGTAACTACCCAAAATAACATGATTGATTCCACACAACGCTCTTTGGCAAGTACAAATCTCTACTTTCATTAATTTTGGGGCGTCTTATTCATTTTCGTAGCATTTGAAAAAAAGAATTGAAGTGTTTTTGAAATAGTATTTAGTAAAAGTTGACATATTCCAGTCTGTGATTATCCATCAACATCCATTCCTTAAATAATTCCTAATTTCTGCTTTTCTAACTCAAACATTAGGTATAATTTCCTATAAATGAGGTTTATTGACCACAAATTCCAAAAATCACTGTAAAACTCAAGTTAATAAGTTAGTGTTACGTATTGTTAAATGTCAAAAAATGACAAAAGTGTTGAAAAAAGGAACCAAAAATGATAAAAACATTGATAAAAAGCATCAATAAAAGTGTTGATTTTCATTTTGACAGGAAGACAACACAAGGGTTAACAGAAGATGCAACACATACTAATGCGAATTAATGTGCACGTACATTTTTGGACATACAGTACACTAAATGCATCATGACAATAACCCTTTGACATTATTTCCCCACTTCAGTAATTTTAAAGTTTGAAAAATCCTTATTCCTTATTCCATTGACACTACAGTACATGTTCTGTGTGTTCCAGCTTCTCTGATCAGTCTGATGTTGAGGGAGAGCACCAACCCCCAAGACTCCATGTTATTTTAATGGCTGCACCATCCAATCGAAATATTTGAGATACCTAGTCCCAAAATCTGTCCTCCTGACACATTTAATATCTTTAGAAATCTCCACAGGCTAAACTGTTGTTTTTACCAAGGATGACAAGTTGTTCCTTGTTGTAATTGTTTGGTGAGATGAGTTTAGACACTGACCTGACAGAGTCTCTGTACTGTCCGAGGCAGTAGTGAGCGTAGCCCAGGTTGTGGCAAACCTTCCCCTCTCCCTCCAGGTCCTGCAGGCCCGGGGCCAGAGCCAGGTGCTGCTGGTAGTACGGCAAAGCCTGAGCGTATTCACCTCTCCAGCTGTGGAAGTTGCCCAAGTTTGCTGCAAAAGAAGAAACCCATTTTTTAATCAATCACTGATTTCCCGCTCTTCTGTCCTCAAAGCATCTCTCTCTCTCTTTGTCTAGCTTGCCTAGTGCTCTTGCTTCACTTTGAGTGTCCCGGAGTTCTCGTGCTATAGCGAGATGGTGAAGGTAGTGCTGCAGAGCTCGGTCGTGAGCGCCCAGCGCCTGATAGGCTACAGCCAGGTTACCATGGGTGGAGGCCTGGGACGGACGGTCATTCACCTGAAACGCAAACGACATGTCAAAGTTCTGTTTCCCACGTGAGCGTCTACACGTTGCTTGCGGGAAATTCACCTCCAGTGATATCTGCAGTTCTTGTCGGTGGTACCGGACAGCTTGGTCGAAGATGCCGAGTGCGTGATAGGCGTTGCCCATGTTGCCATAGGCCCTTCCCTGGGCGGCGTAATCACTCAGCTCCTGGGCGAAGGACAGGTGGGCTTTGTGGAGCTTTAGAGCTGCCTCGTACTCCCCCTTCATCTGGTGGATGATGCCTGAGATGGACGTAAGAACAGGAAAGATTCAACTTGTCTTTTATACGTAACAACAAAGAAATGGAGATGCTGTTTTAATTTGGGGGGGTCTGAGTAATATACAGAGATCTGATTTGAAATGTGATCTGGTGGGTTAACAGAGGGGTTTTAACGTCTTTTGAGACATGTTCAAGTCTCAAGTCTATCAGCAGAGCACTTGTTGAATTGATTAAGTCATTTAAGACCTAAGTCCAAGTCAAGTGAAAAGTCCGTCTGCATAGCAGTTTAATGGTTATTTGAGACAAGTCTAAGTGGAGTTTTAAGCCTGTCAGCAAATCTTAAGATTTCAGACTAGTCAAGTCTCAATAATTGAGACATGTTAAGTCTAAATTCCATCAGCAGCAACAATTTTGGTTGCGCCAAGTCTCAAGGCATTTGAGACAAATCCAAATGTATAGTCTAAAGTCTGTCAGCAGGGATATTAAACCCCTGTGAGGCAAGTTAAATCAATTCTCAAGTCGATTAAGGCAAGTCCAAGTCAAGTCTCAAGTCTGTAGAGCAGTTTTAAAGTCTTTTGGGGCAAGTCCAAGTCAAGTAGTTTGAGAAAATGTAAGTAAAGTAAAGTTGGTCAGCAGAGCAGTTTAGTAACCTTAAAGATGGAGATTCTACCTGTTCAGTTCTCAGTATCGGCAATTATTTAAATATTCTATTAGGGAACAAGTCCAAGTCCTCATTTGTGTGACTGAAGTCTTACTTGTTTCCAACTCTCAAGTCTGCAGCTGCATTGATGAGTTCATCCAAAATGTATGAGAGTAGTAGTAAGCATCAAACAGGGCTTGCTGCACTGCGTGTAGGGGGAACTTGTGAACATGAGGAATTCCCCAAATGATACACTGAGATATAAATACCCAACAATCAAAGACAACATGTGTGTATGTGCATGTGGATATTTGCACACGTGTTTTTCAGAACCCTAAAGAAGACACGAAGCAGAGGGGTGAATAATTTAAAAAGCTACAGTTGGAAAATTCAACAAATCTAATATCTGCAGCAATGGATCTTAAATATGTAGAGATCTAGGAGAGCTGTGTCTCTGCCTGGGGAAATGGAACTGGAAAACTTTACCTCCCAGTAGCCTTACCAACTTGTTGTGTGATGATTTACAGAGTTAAGGAGGAAGCTTGGGACACAAGAGAGGAAGAGGACATTACCTCCCTCACCATTCCTGACTCTCCGCTCTCTTTGAAGAGAGACTAACTTTAACTTTAAACCTCGGTCACATCGAGCAACATTAATGGGAACTTCTGAGCAACGTTAAGTTCTGAAAATGGCAAGTTTGAAGGAGGATTAGGATCGTGCAAATCTCTAACAGGGATGTTTTGGGACAGATTGCTGGGAATTGCTATGGAAAAAATCCAAATGGCGATACACTGTTAAGAGCAAATTCCATTTAACCATGTATCTAGAGAATTTAAATAGCCCACATTACTGTATTGTGTAAACCGTTAACGTCATGCAACCATATTCTGCTCATTTTCAGGTTCATAATTGTATTTAGAGGTTACACCAGAATTGGTTTCCATGGTTTTATTTTCAAAAAACACTATATTTTTGTTGTACTGCACATTGCTGCAAATCCTGTTTTCACCCTGTGTGTTTGGGTCTCTGTTTTAGCTACAGAGTGAGACATCTCCCTTCTATCCTATCTTTGTTGGGAGCTGCACATGCTCAGTAGCTCGGTAAGATCCCATCAGCTAGATAACCCTTTCTCCAGCTTTGGTCAGTCCAAGGCAGGATTAGCTGGGAGACTTCTTCTAGAGGAGGGGAATACCTTTGGAATACCTGCAGAACAGGGACAGGAAGTAGTTCTTTTGGAGATGAGGGTGAACTAGTGTGTGTTGTAGCTTTGTGTTGTCATTGAGAACGAGCTAGCATGCTACGGTTAGCCACCTCGTCTCGGCTAGTGACGTAGAAAGCCGTGCAGATGTTGACCAGCTCACCCGGAGACTGAAGACAGAGGACAGTCAGAAACCGGATCTCACTCAAAACAGCATGGATGGTTATTTTTCTCAAAGTTTTTAGGCGTGTGGAAGCGGGTATTTTTACATAATATGGGCACTTTAATAATTTATGTGGCGTTTTCTTTTGCGGTGTACAAACAAGTTCCTACCCAGGACTCAGAGCCACTGTCGCTGCGTCTGGAGCTTAGCTCCGCCCAAGATGACTGTGATTGGTTTAAAGAAATGCAAATAAGCCCTGACCATTTTCCTCCTATCCAGGAGTGTATGCTCCTGCTGCCAGACCTTCCTCCGCAGTGCTTTGGAGATAAGTCTGGCAATGGAAGTTGAACACTGGGGTTTTCAGAAGGCGACTAAATACTGGGAAAATACAGCCATACACACAACTCTTAAATACACAGATCCTAAACCTGTGTGTGTGTGTGTTTGGGTTTAACTGCAACATTCATCTTCCCTCTAACAGTTTTTGTGTTTACATGCCCGCTGATAACTTGATCATAACCAGATTGAGGCAAAACTGTGATTATTGCAACACTCATGTAAACACCTTAACTGGGTTATCTCAGTCTAATTAAGGTCCAAATCAGAGCAAAATGTTATTAGATTAACTGGATTGGATTACACACCTGCCTTTCAAAACTGCTGTTGCAAGTGCAGTGTTCACCTTTTCAGTCTGATTTCTTCTTTCGAAAGGTCCCGACAGGGAAACTACACCCAAAGCAGTGTTATATACACTATAAAAAATATCAGGGCAGGGCAAAGTTTGCAATCATAACTAGGCCTGTAACAAGTATTACATAATTGTCTAATTGTCAATATTTTTTTACTTAATCACAGTTTCTTTGTTTAACCACAATCAATTGCTAACATTAGCTAAGGTCCTAATGTATGACTGTTGATGGTTATTGTGGATTTTGATTGGATATGCCAAATTGTAATTGTACAAGTGCTTGTTGGTCCGACCGTTGAGCTAAAGCTATGCTAGTTGTTGGCATTTGACCCTATAAACGGTCATAGCAACAAAAATGGCAAGGAGAGGATACAGTTTGAATTTCATAGGCTGTGACAGTGGTATATAACCAAAAGATGTATCCTGGAAAACTTTAATTTGTTTAAAAAAAGTAATAAATAAATACATGTTTTTGAATGTGACTGAAAGAGACAATTATATTGTAAATCGCAATTATTTCTGAGACAATTAATTGCACAGCAACATTTAGGATAGTTACAGCTTCAACCATAAAATCTTCTTTGAAATCTTTTTTTTTTTTTCATAGTTTAGGGTTTTGGATTTTGTTTCTCGTGAACTCCAGTCCTGGGTGCGCTGGGAGTTCACTCCTTTTTGATGGCAATAAAGTTAGCGTTGGTACATTTTATAAGTTTACATGTACGTGTTTTTATTAAGTCCTTCCAACAAGTACAATACTCCCAGTGCCCCAACAGCAGGTGGTTGGTTTCCTGTCTCTCTACTTTTCTTTCCTTTTAAAGGTTTAGTAAATAAGAAAGTAGTTATGTTTACCCTTAAGGCTCATCGGGTAATTGAACCCAGGACCCCTCGCAAACTAATGCAAGAATCATACCCCTAGACCAAGGGTTGTCAACTGGTCTCACCCTGTGACCCACATCTTGCCACAGTTTTCAAGTCGCAATCCACTTTAATAGAATTAAAACCAAGCAATCCTTTTGCATTACAGAGAAACTGAGGAGGAAAATGATAGCTGCATGGACAAAAGTGATTCAAATAAACTAAATAAATAAATAGGGCCACAAATGATCTTGCCTCCAAACATCAACACAAACTTAAAGTGAACGTTAACCCTCATGTTGTATAAGACACCCCAAAGATTTCTACTTGCCAAAGAGCGTTGTGTGGAATCAATCATGTTACGTTGGGTAATTACAGTTGGGTAGTTAAAATAGGAAAATGGGTCAATTTGACCCAAGGACAACATGAGGGTTAAATGCTTGTGTGTAAGTCATAAGTCTCGCGAACCTTCCTCATGTATGTGAAATGAGTTCTTCCTTAACAACTACATGCTACATTTGGGCCAGATCAGTACGCACTGCTAGTAGGCAGTTGTTGCTTTTGTGTTTTAGTGTAGAGCTTCTTTGCTCTGGTAACATAGCACATTATTATAAAAATGTTACTGTAACATAATCCTGTTTGAATGCCTACTGCAGAAAAATCTGCCTGAACAGCAACACAGAGGTCAGGATATCGTCAGCCCGGTCTTCCATGTGAAGAATTCCTAAAAACTGAGTTACAGTACATCAGATGCATGTTATTTCTACAGCAAAGGCACAAAGGAGGACAGATGAGAGAGTGTGTGTGTGTGTGTGTGGGGGGACGGGGGACGGGGGGTGTCGAGACACCAGATGGTAAAGGTTACACATGGCTTTCATGTCATACTGTGCAATGAGAGAGAGAGAGAGGACAGACACTGTGGTCTGATTCTCAGTGTAAACTGAGACATTTCCAGCTCTGTTGTGCTATTTAGGATAAGTCTGATGAGAGTCTATCACTTTTTATATTTTCAATAAATCCCATGAAAAAATAGTCCCCAACAAATGCACTATTTCCTCCTGTTTGATTAAAACTACTGGGACCAGCTGTTTTAGGAAATTACTGGACTGTTGCTTTTGTTTTGTTTTTGAATTAAACAGTATATTTGGATTTTTAAAGATGTACATTGTCCAGTAGGAACCAATGGGCTTGAAGCTGAGAGCCACAGACAGGAAGTGAGAAGTCTTAACCCTTGTGTTGTTTTCCCGTCCCGTGTTTTTTGTCAACACTATGATCACTTTCTCAGACACTTTTGTCACTTTTTTAATGTTGTGGTTGCTTTTATTTAATGTTTTTTCCAAAATTATTTGATATTTCAAATTTCTTTGTGATGAAAAATCTGAAAACGGGTCAAATTTGACCCGAGGACAACATGAGGGTTAAGATGAGGCACAGCACAATATTCCTTTATAAAACATCGGAGCAGCCATTCTGATGCAAGGGCGTTATGCATGCTATTGTTATTAATAGCATATATAGATGCATTCATTTAAAATTAAACACAAATACTACATCTGAAGCGCATCATCGCAACGAAGCTACAGAAAGGTAATCAATAATGGTTTAATTTAAAGCACTCAAACTGGGCAATTTACAGAACACTTCATATTAAAAATGAATTTAAAAACGCCAACTGAACAACAAGAATAATAAAACTGAGTGTACAAAGGCAATTAATCAAAATGAATAATCACGCATCTTTAATTGGCATATTAAAGATGAGTGTGCAACTGCAAAACAAAACTAAAAAAAGTAAGTCAAGTTCTATGAAACTTTAAGCAACCTTTAAGAATAACGATGCATAATTGATTCTGTTTTGACTTTATTTTTCATTTCCAACTGTGTGTAGGAATGACTTGAAGTATTCATGAGGTGCACACATTCTCACAGCATGTTCTGGGTTGTAGGAATACAGCTTCACATGCATACGCATGGTGTGTGCATGGTTTTTGTGGGAGCACATGCATCTTGCTTCTGACGTCAAAGCTGGTTGAGTCGATAGCGAGAAGCAGAACATGATAAAACGAGACTGTCCTCGCACGAAATACGCTCCCACAGCGCTGCGGAGGAGGGTCTGGCTGGTCCACAGCATTACGGGATGAGAGAAAAACGTGCTCTGGTTTATTGGAATTTCTTTTAACAAATCATAATTGTTTTGGCGGTGCTAAGCTCGGCACGGAGCCCCGGTGCCTCTGCTAAATAGCCTCGGGAAGGAACTTGTTTTGGTGGAACGTGTACATTCAAAAGTAGTTTTATTCTTGCGAGAGAGAACTCAGATTGGACAGATAGTCTAGCTAGCTGTCTGGATTTACCCTGCAGAGATCTGAGGACCAGGTAACCAGAGTCCTCAGAAATCCACCGGAGTTTGCTATTACAACAAAGAAAGCGGATGTTAACAGACATCAGCGAAAAGACATGCATCCGGCAGAATATCCAGCGGCACCGGAGCAACCCCGGATGGGAACGTCGAGGACATAGACTATGATGGAGGTAAAGCAGGAAGTAAGAGGAGAGGAGATGAGAAGACAGGTGATAAGACAATGGAGGAAAGGAGAGAAGGATGCGAGGGGGGAGAGGAAAGACTAGAAGAGAAGGAAACATGGGATAAAAGAAGAGCAAAGAGAAACAAGCGAGGAAAGAAGATAAGGAGGAAACAAGGAGGGAAATAAAAGCAGAGGGGAAGACGGATAAAAGGAAAGAAGAGCAGACAACAACAAAAAGAAGAGCAACTCCCGCTTCAAAATGAACATAAAAACGTTTTTTTTTTAACTTTATGAACGTCACGTTCAGCGCCCCATATGTAACCTTCAGTACGTGAAGTTACGTCTTATTTGAACGCAAACTGCGACTGTTTTCCCGTTAACAACATGTTTAAAATCCCAACTGTTACGTTCAAAACCGCGACCGACGTTCTCTGGTTTAGTTATGAGGTTTTTTGTCCGCTACAGACATGGGCGCTAATTTATGAAATGCTCCTGTGGCTCATATGAGAGGGGAGGAACAAATGACCCATATCGTGGGATGGTTTGGAGGACTTGTTGGATAAAACTGTTTAAGAGACAAGTGCAATGATACCACACTAACACACCAAGGTTTTGACTCACATAAGCCCTGTCAGGAATATGTAGGAAGGAGAAGAGAAGGAGACTGCTGATAAGGAGAGGAGGCCTCGTTCATCGGGGTCTCGCGCTAAGAGGATTACAGAGAAGCCTGCAGAGTTGGCTGGACTCGCTGGTTACAGTTACACCCGTGCTCTTAAACTCTGCTAACACACGAGCGTGAGCAACTACAAGGCATAAGAGTGCCAGCTCTCTGCAGATACTCTGCAGGACGGTGGGAATCCCCTGGCGTGGAGAGATGGCACAATGTGAAGAGAGCAGAGCCGTGAGGATTAGAGGAGAGGAAAATGAGGGGAGAGTTGATGACAGGGTGAAAAATTAGAGAAAAGACCCCTGTCATCAACGGCATGAAGTGGGTGTGGCCAACCAGAGTGTCTCCTCAGTTTCTGCTGACTTTCTTTGAAGTTTCAATTTCTAAGATCTCTTTAGAAGAGGAGGAGGAGAGAAGATGAGAAGACAAAAGATAAGACAAGGGAGGATAGGAGAGGAGAGGAGCGAAGGAAACAAGGGGGAGAGCGGAGGCGGAGAGGAAAGGAGGAAACATGGGAAAAAAGAACAAACAGAAACAGGCGAGGAAAGAAGATTAGGAGGAAACAAGGAAGGAAATGAACAAAGAGGAGAAGGTGGATAAAAGGAAAGGAGAGAAGGAAGCATGGGAGGAGAACAGAGAAGAGCAGCAAACAACAACAAAAAGAGGAGCAGAGGACACAAGAAAGGAAACAAGAGGAGGAAACATGGGAGAAGAAGAAAAAAGGGGCGGGAAAAAGAGACCAGAAAAAAGGGGAGGAAAGGAGACAGAAGAGGAGACTAGAGGAGATGAGAAGAGAGGTGAGGATGGGAAAGGAAACAAGGCAGGAGGGGTGGTAATTAGTGAGGTAGTAGTAGTAGTGAGAGAAGTAAAGGAGAGGAGGAACCGTGGGAAGAGGAAAGGAGAAGAGGAAACAATAGGAAAGAGGAGGAAATTAGAGTGGAACGTAAAGGAGAGGAGGGGAGAGAAAGGAAGGAGGAAACAAGAAAAGAACTGAGAGAAGAGAGAGGACATACAAGGAAAGGAGAAAACAAAAGAGCTTAATTTGCAACAAAATGAAGAGGAGAAAATAAAAGAGGAGAGGAGAGAGAAGGGTTCGGAGTGAGAGAGAAGTATCATCCATAAATGATGACGTGAATCATTGATCTGAGGCGCAGACTGCAGCTCGTCTGTCAGTGTCACGACTTCAGCAATCGCCTATTAGTCGCACATCAAGGCTCCTACGTGTGGCGGTGTGGCGTTGTATTTTACTTCTGCTTGTTTCAGACGGCAAATAAAAAATGACTTTTGGGAGACTGAGCACAAGACTCACATGAACTGATACTTCACAGGAAGTGGAAACCAAAACAGGGAAATGTGTGTTTGATGCTGAAGATTGGACGTGTTTAGTGCTTTACCACCGGCGTGATGCAGGGCACGTACGCACACACGCGCGCGCACGCACGCACGCACGCACGCACACACACACAGAGTTGTCCACTCAGCGCTGGAGTCAGGTTCACCGGCTCTCAGATATCACTGTGGCCGCAGAAACCAGAACCCGCTTAATAAAACATGAGCGTTGTTTGGACAGAGAGGCACTACTGCAGTCACGGGGGAACAGGACCCTGGAGGAACTATTTAGATCCTTTACTGAAGTAGAAGTACTAATACTACACAATGAAAATACTCCACTACGAGTAAAGGTCCTGCTAGTAAAATATGAGTTTAAGTATGAAAGGTTAGTATCAGCAGAATTTGCTAAAAGTATCAAAAGTACTCAAAACGCAGAAGGAACAAAAAGTATAAAGTTGCATAACATGGAAATCCTCTGAGTACTTTAGGATGAGCTGTGTCTGTGGCTGGCTTCCTTAGTGACTACTTTACCTATAGGCCAGTAAGCCTAGCCGCAGTGGGGATTTATATTAGCTGATAATATGGTGGATTCATGTTAAGACATTTTCATTTTTGAAAAAACTTTCAAAAATTAACAATAATTTTGTGGCCCCCTAGGGGTCCTGGACCCCTGTTAAGGATCTCAGCTCTACAGTTTGCAAAGGGGCAGGCGCTACGCCCTGCTACACCCTGTAACGCCCTGCAGTGCCCTGCTGCACCCTGTAACGCCCTGCAGTGCCCTGCTGCACCCTGTATCGCCCTGCAGTGCCCTGCTGCACCCTGTAACGCCCTGCAGTGCCCTGCTGCACCCTGTAACGCCCTGCAGTGCCCTGCTGCACCCTGTATCGCCCTGCAGTGCCCTGCTGCACCCTGTAACGCCCTGCAGTGCCCTGCTGCACCCTGTAACGCCCTGCAGTGCCCTGCTGCACCCTGTAACGCCCTGCTGCACCCTGTATCGTCCTGCTGCACCCTGTATCGCCCTGCATTGCCCTGCTGCACCCTGTAACGCCCTGCTGCACCCTGTAATGCCCTGCTGCACCCTGTATCGCCATGCAGTGCCCTGCTGCACCCTGTAACGCCCTGCTGCACCCTGTAACGCCCTGCAGTGCCCTGCTGCACCCTGTAACGCCCTGCAGTGCCCTGCTGCACCCTTTAACGCCCTGCAGTGCCCTGCTACACCCTGTTAGCGCTGACAGCGGCCTTACTGAAATTAAAGGAATTCTTTCCTTTCTTGTCTTTCTGTCAAATGAATTGCTTTTTCGAGGGGCTTAACAAACTCACCAAAATTGGCGGTCGCATCAAGTCTAATGAAAAATGGTTCGCTAGTTTCCCCTACAAAATTAAAGAATTTGAGCCCCGGCACTTTGTTTAACGTAGACCAACAAAACTTGGTACACAAACGTAGCATGTCAAGACGTACAAAGAAGTTCATTGGAGCCATACCCTTAACCCAGCAGGAAGACCGACATTTTTAATTGAAAGTTCAAAATTAGTTCAATTTTGGCCATTTCCACATGTCGTACTTTACTTCTCCCAGAAATTTCATCTGATCAATTTCAAATTTGGTCTGTGCCATCTTAAGACGTTACAGAAGCAAAGTTATTAAAAGTAAAACCTTTCGGCGTAGTGCATGGCCGTGGCGGCCATTTAGTCGATTTACCATCGAAACAGGAAGTGAGTGTACATTGTCCAATTGGCTCAAAGCTTTTCAGGATTCATCAGTCCAACCCTGTTGACATATACACGCCGCTATTGGCTCAAAGTCATAGCGCCCCCTAGTGGAAACAGGAAGTAGACCTAAAAGTCAAGGTGCTATACTTAAACAAACTCCTCCTAGAAATTTCATCAGATCAACTTCAAATTTGGTCCGTACAATCTCAACACCTTAAAGATGCAACGTTTTTAAAAGAAAAAGATTTTGTCAAATGGTGTGGGGCATGGAGTGGTGGCCATTTTGAATATTTATCGATGAACAAAGTTGTTGTAACTTTAGACCAGCCCCCCTATGTTTAAGCCACGCCTCTTTCATAACTGGTGACCTGTTTAAGCTAAAATCTTATGTGAGGTATCAATGAACTTAGCAGAAACTTCCTTTTTGATTGGTAAAGGTTTTCCTTGACCCCGATGCTTTGGCCACGCCTCCTTCACAGCTACTGTGTGATGTAGAGTATGAGGTATCATTGAATTCAGCACAGAGTTCCTTCTTCATTGGTGACGATTTGTAGTGTCTGAGCGCCGCGCAAATGCATGTTCACAAGGAGCGGCTGCTGTCAGCTTTAATTTTATTATTTATTTTATTATTTAACCTCAGGGTAGGTTCACTGAGAGGCAGCCTGTCTTTTGCAGGAACGCCCTGATCACATTGACACAGTTACACATTCATACCTGGAAGCTGCCCAGGACAACCACAGTCTGATCTGCTGCCACCGAGCAGCTCTACTAGAGCAGTTTTGAGGTTAAGGGCCTTGCTCAAGGGCACCTCAGTGGGGGTAATGAGGGAGGGACCCCAGCCAGATTTTATCCTGTTGGTCTGGGTATTGAACTGCCGACCTCCAGGTCACAAGTGCTCTCTTCTCTAACCTTTAAGCCACCACTATATTTACACACACACACACACACACACACACACACACCTACCCAGGTTGGAGGACGCTCGGCCCTGAGCTGCTCTGTCCTGCAGCTCCTGAGCGATTTCTAGCTGGTGCTGGTGGTGCTGCCGAGCTCGCTCCAAGTCCTGAGAATCACACCAACAACCATCAATCAAATTTATTAGTCACGTAATAAATATATACATAGAACATACAGAATGAGGCTGAAACTACAGTTATTTGTTGCTACGTTTTGTCAGCTCAACATGGTCCATGTCTTTTATTTTTTAAAGATTTGTTTGTATTTTTAGGCCTTTATTTGACAGTTTAGACATGAACAGGGAGCGAGAGGGGGAGTGATAGCAGCAAAGAGCTGCAGGTCGGAACCGCAGCCGCTGCGGCAAGGACTGCGCCTCTGCATATCAGTTTCCTACCAACCTGCATGCATCGGGCGGCGTGTCCCAGGCCAGCATACGCTCTCATCTCGATTGCCCGGTCGCCCATCTCCTGAGCCAACTCCAGAACTCGGGTGTGGTATGATATGGCCTTGTCGAAGTCCCGCTGCGAGTGGTAGGCGCTGCCCAGGTTGCTGTACGCCCGCGCCTCCTCACGCACATTCGCCAAAGTCTGACAAAAAGAAACACCATTTCAGCGCTAATCAGACATGACAACAGTGGACATTTTTCAGAGTGTCCCAAGTCGTCAAAGATCAGATATTATCAATGCTCTTCTTCCTTCAAAAAGAGTTGTTCTTCATAAGTAGGCATACATGACTTCAAATAACACAAACAAGGACTCAAAGGACTTTAAAAAAATACTTATTTTAAAGCATTGTCACTTGAATCAGGACAATAAAAACAGACTCTTAATAAGAAATGAAATAATACATTGAAAAATATATCAGTGCTCAGTATAACTAAAGGAAGAAGCAGATCTGTTTCTGTTTAGAAAGATGGAGATGGAGATGGAGCCCCATGTCGCTAACAGATGGAAACTGTTTTGTGTTACGAGCTTCAACACTTGAAGCTAAAGAGACCAAAACTGTCAAAACAAAATGACTTCATAAACTCTCAGTAGTCTGGAGATTTGACTTTATTTGTATTATTTATATTTGACTTTACAAAATCTAATTGTCAACAGATGGTCAATTTCTTTGTGAGGGGCGGGAGAGAGAGAGAGAGAGAGAGAGAGAGAGAGAGAGAGAGAGAGAGAGAGAGAGAGAGAGCTACAAACAGTGTCATGATGTTGGCTGCAGCTGCTGGCTCGCTTGGCAATTTTACTCTTCATCCAAAAAAAATTAACATAAAAAGTGAAATGTGCACAGATTATTGTCTTTTGTTATGTTTTTTTGTGAAACATTTGCAAATGTCCTGAACGCACACCATGTTCTTTGGGAAATATGCAGTAACTTTGTTATAAAATACTGAGTTCAGACAATGATAGATGGATGTGTTGAAGATGAACGTTAGAAAAACTAGAGATGTAACTGCTGCTCCCCCATTGGAATTTATCACAGTATTGAAATACAAATTACGTACACGTCTCTCCATAATAATACACAATTGAAATTACTGGGTGCGGCTGACGGCTTTATATTTATATTTAAGGACATGGATATATCTATTTTTAGCCTGTTGGTGAAACAACAGGCTCGTTGGAGATCTGTGCAGAATCTAAAAGCTGATTGGTTCAGAATCGACTCAACCTAATGACAATTTATATGAATGTATTGTTTTTGAACTGAAGGGATTTTAATTGCTATTTGGCTGATTTAAAGGCTTATTCTGCACAGAATGCATGTTGTGTGGCTGATAGTGACGTTTAGATGTCAGAGAGACTAAATCCGTTCAGATTACGGATCATCTATAATCTGTTATTTATTACCATCAGCAACAGATCGCATGTAGAGCATTTTAACTTAAAGTGCTCATTTTCCGCAAGTTTTCAGGTTCATAATTTTATCAAAAAACATTTTTGTTGTACTGCACATTGTTGCAGCTCCTCTTTTCACCGTGTGTGTTGAGCTCTCTGTTTTAGCGTTAGAGTGAGGCATCCCACTTCTGTTCCATCTTTGTTGGGAGTTGCACATGCACAGTACCTAGGTAAGGACTACTAGCCAGTCAGAAGCAAAGTATGATGGCGTGCCATGCTAGCAGCTAGGCGAGCATTATAACGTGTGTTACAAAGTGACGCACGTTTGTCCCGGAAGTAAAGACTGGACTACAATAGAGCTGCTCTGTTTGTGAACAGTGTTTTCTGTTGGAGATGGTAAGTCCCTTTTTTGAAAGGCAGGCGGGGGGCAAATAAAAAAACATCCTATTTCACATCCTAAACATCCTATCCTATTTGAATTAGGGGGTCTTTAGATTAATCTAATGTATATAATGTTGACTTTACACCAAATAACCTTTTGAGCAGTTCCACTGTAGTAGAAACATTTCCAATATGGGAATGAAATCCTGAGTCTTGCTAGAGTTCGGGCCTGTGGTCTCTGTCATTTGGTGTAAGGTAGTCATAAAACTCAGCCCGAGCTGTCTTCACGTCTTGACGTTCTGACAAAACCAAACATGTTTGATGTTATTGTAAGTTTTGAGTCTTAGTAGAAAAATCGTCTCGTTTTTTTTCTAGACATGCAAATTGTTTTTTTAAAAACCTGCGCTGCATTTTCTAATTTTGTCAACGTTGACTGAAGCTGGCATACCTCACTTACTCTTTTCCAAGTTCCTTTTTTGTGTTACCATCAACAAATCCCATGGAGAGATTAAAACTAACAATATGTCTTGTGATACTTTCTGACTCCCCATTTATCTCTGTGGGACTCAGACTCAAGCCCATTGGTCCCTTCTTTGAAAACTGATCACATCATATAATAATTAATAATAGTAATAATGTATACTGTTCCCAAGTGGGGAAATTACAATGCACAGTAATCACTACACACAGGCCTGAAATACACACACATGCTCAGGACCTATTCATGCACAAATGGTCCGTAAGGGGGCTTGAAACGGCGACCCTTTGGTTCCCAACCCAATGGACTACTTCCACCCAAATATAGTTTAATGTCACAATTCTCAGTAATTTCCTAGAACTGCTCACAGTAGTTTTTATCAAGCAAACAGGAGGACATTTTGTATTTGTTAGGGACTATTTACAGCGGCGGATTAATCCACATTTGGTGCTCTAGTAGTAAGTGTTTGTGGCAGCAGGACGGTGTGTGTGGGATTAAGTCAAATTAAACAACAGTGTGTGTGTGTTCATGGGGATGAAGGAACATGTCAGCTAGGAGATTAACAACAAAGTTAACAAAGTTTCACTCCTCCACCGAGACATCATCAACGGATGATAGGATGTAGTTCAGTACCTTTGAGATGTCCAAGTGCTGCTCGTGGCACTGCACAGCGTTGGTGAAGTCTCCCAGCGCCGTGTACACGGCGCCCATGTTGCCCAGCTGGCGAGCTTCGGAGAGCTGGCACTGCGTTTGTCGCGCCAACAGCACACACTGTTTATGGCTGGCCAGCGCGTTTGGGTAGTCACCGATAGCGGTGTACACATGGCCCAGACCGCTGAGAGCATCGGACGCAGCCTGGAATCACACAGACAACACACTGGTTAGTGTCCAGAGGAACAAAACCGTCCACTGAGTTCAGGGGCGATTCGGGGGGGGGACCAATAATCAGTCAGGGAGGCATTTTATCAGAATACAGCACAGAAAATCTTAGACATATAGGAACATATTGGATAGGATACAACACAATGGAATTCTGCTAAATAAAATACATACTATACATTTTCTATAGGCTCAGTCTGCCCTTTATAATAAAAAAAACCAAGTTAGTTCGGAGTGTGGTAAATTGGGTAAAAACACAAGTAGTCAGAACTCTACTTGTTGTAATTGTGCGTATTTACTTTATTTTTATTATATAAAAGAGAATATTCTTAAAGTACTTCTTCAATTCTTGCCTTTTGTCAGAATTGCATTCAGAGTGGCAGCAACTGCAGGTTTGTATCCATCACTTTTAGACACTTACTTCTCCATTTGCTGGACTTCGATCTGAATTGCAACACATGGCGTTAACTGAGGCCTGCCCACCTGTGCAGTCCCCTTTTCATGGCTGGTAGTTTAATCCTATCTGTGTATTTATTGTCCTCCTTAATTCAAGTATGTGGATCATGCCTGTTGGGAATCACTGGATGAGATAATCTGTATAAACAGTTGGCTGGTTTACAGCCTCTCTGATCGTCTGGCTGCTTGCCGCCCTGCTGGTCTTCAGTCTAGTGATCCCACTGTGTTCCCAGATTTTACTTTGTTAATGCAATGTTATTATAACTCATAAAAATGATGGAAGAAACAGTGACAATAAGACCCAAAATGTCATCAAGCTAAATAACAACACTAAGGCTCCCTGATGAGCATTTAGAGTTTATCTTATCTCCATTATAACGGCTGGACATGGTCATTGTACGTCAGGCCGCCATTGTAAAGAAGAACCTGTTCTTAAAGGGTAACTACCGTTTCTTTCAACCTGGACCTTATTTTCCTGTCTTTGTGCCTAAGTGACTGATGGGAACAACAATCTTTGACGTTGGTCCAGTATTAAGCGAGATCGCTGCAGTTGGCAGCGGTGAAACAAGCTACAATGTAAGTTAATAAGGCAAATGTCCATCTTGTATTTACCTTCATAAAAGTGCTCGTTTTGCCACTGACACTCCATTTAAAAAAGCAATACTTTTAGCGTGTATAGAGCCAACATATTCTCACATGTAAATCGGTTAACTGTGTGTTTATTTCAACCAAAACAAGAGTTGTGATGGTTGGAAAAGTGGAAAGACGACCCAAAACAGCACTTCATAGTTTAATTTTGTTTCTGTCAACTTTGTATGAAGTATATTTTACGATGCTAAAATTACTGTTTATTTACACGGAGTCTGGTGGGTTTAGTGAACGCAATTTTGCAGATGTTTTTATGTTTAAAAACAGGATCTTACACTTTAACAGAAAGGTTGACCTCGTTAGAAATCCTTTCCATAATGTTGTCAGACACTTAGAATATTAATCGGAGCCTGTCAGTGGCAAAACGAGCACTTTTGTGAAGGTAAATATAAGATGGACAATTATCCTATTAACTTGTAGCTTGTTTCACCGCTGCCGACTGCAGCGATCTCCCTTAATACTGGACCAACGTCAAAGATTGTTGTTCCCATCAGTCACTTAAACAAGTACATAGGAAAATAGGGTCCAGGTTGAGAAAAACCTTCAATGACTTGCCTGGTAAAATAAAAAAAATAAAAATTCTTCCACTTTAAGCAACTTTATACTTGTACTTGCCTTCTTCTCAGAGGTAAACATTGCACTTTCTTGTCTGACAGATGTGTTTCATCCCCTACCTGTCCAGTGAAAACCATGTACCTCAATATGTCTTGATGTTAAGTGTTTGTGATAAACTGATAGATGAAGTCTTCCTTTATGTGTTGAGAAAATTCTCCTTTTTTAAGCTAAATAATATCTTTAATAAAGCCTCTGGGATGAGATAGACAGTGCATCATCACAAAGCTGAAAGCAGAAAAGGAAAAGACTGACAGGGAACATTTTACTGCACAATAAGTACTTTAAATACATTTAGCTATTACTTTTACTGAAGTAAAGGATCTGAATACTTCTTCCATCTCTTCTGAACAGTAAGAGGATACTGTGTAGAGAGAATATAAAAGGAGGAGGGGCGACATCACCTTCTCACATCCCAAATGGAAATGTTATTGGAGGCTGCAGGAGTGAGATCTCATGTTTCACATCCTATTAGCCCCGGCTGTGAGTCTCCTCCGCTCTACTCAGGTTCCTGCAGTTGTGTTTTAACTCTGTTTCAGCACCTGAGACACTTTCATAGCACTTTGAGTCGTCTAATGAGTTCCAGCAGCGCTCCTCCTGCTAATTACAGAGACCTCTTCAGGCATAATGCTATGCAAACCATGAGGATTGTTTCAGCTTTAAGTTCACACTACTGTTGTCTTCATAAAAACAGGCCATGAACACACACACACACACACACACACACACACACAAAAAGAAACAAACACACGCACACCCACACAAACACAAAGAAACGCGCACACACACTCACACACAGACACACAAACATACAAAGACAAACACACACACTCACACACAAAGACACAAAGACACACACACAGACACACAAACACACACACACCCAGACACACACACACACACACAGACTAAAATACACACACACACAGACTAAAATACACACACACAGACTAAAATACACACACACAGACTAAAATACACACACACACACACACACACACACACACACACACACACACACAAAAACACCGTTTTCCACCTTCTTGTCTGTTTCTCTGATTAGAGAGATGAGAAACGGTCGCTGCCTTCCTGCTCTTGCTTTTGTAATTTGAAACCTGCCGAATCATTTGCTAACTAATCTCAAGGTTATTGGTATTGATCAGATGAGTCCTGGGAAATGTGCGTCAGGAAGATTCAAATTAACCCGAAAAATCAAGATGGGAGAAGCACAGCCTGTATCGACACATCTCACATTCATCACTGTGTGCTACTGCTGTTCTCTGTCTATGTGTATGGACACAAACACATTTTTATGTGTTGCTAATACACACGTAGCAGCTATAAAGTCCTGCTGATTTGTCAATACTTTCAACAGGTAACATTTTACTGTGTATAATTGTATAACACAATGCAATTAAAGAGTTTAAAGAGTTTTATGGAATGTCATTTATTTCACTGGATGGATAGATTTCTATATTTTAAACCATGTAACAAGACAAATATAAAAGAGGAATAGTCCCTCTGGCAGCTCTCACGTGGGGGCATTCACTGGCAAAGGAATAAGCACTACATTTTCACGTTAATTATAAGCATAAACATTTCCATCTTTGCAAAGGTCTGCTGCAGGATGAGGATGCCTTAGTTGTTCCATCATCAGTTAATGAGCAGCATTACATAATGTCGGTCTGCCGTCTACGTTTCAGCTGCAGTACAGACACCAGACACGGTGTTTCCCAACGCAATCCACGAGAGAATAAATAACCAACAAGTCCTCCAAACCACACGGCGATAGAGGTCATTTATTCCTACCGTCTAATACGACCCACAGGAGAGTTTTCTGTCCTCAAATCTAAACCAGAGAAGGTAGCGATGGTGTTTTTTGGTTTGGTTAAGTTTAGACACAAAAAAACACATGGTTATGGTTTATGGTGAGTTGGTTGAAAATCAGACTACAGTTACTACGTTTCCAGTTATGCATGTGACGCTAAGGTGTTATTATAGATCCCATGTAATCTCTAGGCAAGTCCCGCCCTACGAAGCAGCTTGATTGGTCTGGGTTAGGCATTGACCTTGAGTAGTTAAGGTTAGCATAGCCGATTGGTCATGGGATACGTTACCTTGCGTAAGCGTTAGTCTTCATCCTTGATGTTCCACTTCCTAGATTGCTCCTTGCCGCCGGAAAATCCGCGGGATTTTACTCATTTAGGCCGGATATCCATTGCCTTGGGCTTCCTTTGGGTTGTCATTTTTTATTGGGTTGATATATGAGGACTATGGTTAACCATCTGTCCAATCTGAGTTTTCTGTTGCACGACTAAAACAACTTTTTAACATACACATGTTCCACCAAAACAAGCTTCTCCAGAGCCTATTTAGCTCCGACAAATGTGATTGGTTTAAAGAAATGCCAATAAACCAGAGCATGTTTTCCTCCGAATGCTATGTGGAGTAGCCAGACCTTCCTCAAGAACACTTTGGAGGACGGTCTGGCAAAGCGAGACTATGTAAGCATGGATGCCTGGCCAATAGTAGCGCATGAATGTTATTGGAGGGCGGGTCTTGCCTAGAAGTTGCTAAGTGGGATGTAGCTCCGTTTGTCCGGATTCTTCCGCCGTTTTTCCTTTTTCTAACGGGACAAGAAGCCCCGTCTCCTCTGTGAAAGTCCTGTGCTCGTTTGACCCCTCCACCATCCCAACCTCATGTGAAGCTTGCCGCTCTTATGTCACATTACTTCCTGCTTTGCTCTCGTAATAATTACTACAGCCATTAGAAGGCGTCGCCACTATAAATGTTAATATGAACTATAATTGCCGCTTGAACAAACAACCTATGGGGGCGTTTTTAGGGGGAAGACAGTTAGATTGATAAAATTAGTTAATTGGTTAATAAAATCAGAACAAAATATGAATAAAATACAACGTAAAAAGGGTAGGTGTACTCATGGGCGTCAGTTTGGTTTGAAATGTGCTTGGGACAGAGACAGCTTACTAATTTAAATGAATAAAAATGTGGTTTAATGTACCTTAACAATGATCAATGAATACCAAATTTGTCTCTCATATTGATCCTCATAACCACTGAAATCTGTCAAAAAAATCTAACAAAAAGTTCAATTATTATGGACGTTATCTGACAATAAGCGTTTCTGCTTCACATTTTCAGCAGGGCAGTGGGGCAGCTGTGGGTTGACTCCCCACGGTTCTCATGGGCTTTCATAGCAAGTCATAACGTGAAAAAGCTTAACATGGTTTAATGTACCTTAACAACGATCAATCATCACCAAATTTCTGGTTTGATTTTTTTGACAGTTTTCATTGGTTATAAGCAATATGAGAGAAACCTTTGGTAAGCACTGATCAATGACCACGTTAAGCTTTTTCCTCGCCATAGACGCCAATGAAGAAGAAAACGTTATTGGGAGATAACTTCTATAATCGTTGGATTTCGGTATAGTTTTTTTGACAGGCTTAAGTGTTCATGACAAGATGGCCATTAGAAATTTGGTGATTATTGAATGTCCGGACAGGCAATTTGACCCGTCAATTTAGTTTTACAGTTATTTTAAAAAAATGTATGTTCAATAAACCTCATTTATAGGAAATTATACCAAATGTTTGAGTTAGAAAAGCAGAAATCAGGAATTATTGAGACTAAAATTAAAGGACACTATGTTGAATATGGTGAATAATCAGACTGGACTATATCAACTTTTACCCAATACTATTTCAAAACCACTTAATTTTTTTTTCAAATGCTATAAAATTGAATAAGACACCCCAAAATTAATGAAAGTAGAGATTTGTACTTGCCAAAGAGCGTTGTGTGGAATCAATCATGTTATTTTGGGTAGTTAAAAAGAATATTGATATGGGAAATCGGGTCAATTTGACATGAGGGTTAATAAAACATTAGATTTCATAAACTACATTGTTTTCAGTGTACAACTCTCAACTTGTAAATTAATTTTTTGATGGGGTGGAGTATAAAGTACAACATTTCTCTATAAAATGTAGAGGAGTAGAAGTAGAAAGTGGCATGAAAAGAAAAGACTCAAGTAAAGTACAAGTACCTCAACATTTGTATTTAAGTACAGAACTAAATAGTTACATTCCACCACTGCTTCTCATTACTGTATAAATGTATTTAGTTGGATTGCACCACTGGTAACAGTTCTAGGAAACAATCTCCATAAGTAACTGATTGGAAACGTGGAAAAAGACATCCTCCAATGACGGTGCTTCAACAGCCTTGTTTCCTTCAAACATGTTCACCGGTGCTAATTAATCTATTGAAGACAGCTTATTTCTGTGAACACACAGTGTGATGTTATTATCAATAGCCTGCGGAGGTATAGACTGTAAAAATGATCCCCTTGATGCAATAACAGTGATGATAACGAAGTTAGAGGCTCTCTGCAGCACTCACACAGACTCACACACCCAAACGTTACAACATGACTTTGACCTTTCAGAGCACACAATGAGGGACAGCGAAGAACAAAGTCAGAGGCTCTAATGAATGCTTGCAAGTTTAAAGAGTGTGTGAGAGAGAGAGAGAGAGAGAGAGAGAGGAGAAGAAGCTATGAATTATTAAAGAGGAGTTATTAGCATGTTCGTTACTAATTCATATCCCCAAACACACTCTCTCGTATTCAGACAGAGTTTGTTCTTCAGCAGACACATGAGATATTCAATATTCAGAGGACAAAAAAACAAAACCATATAATTATAGAAAAAGGTACGACTATGAATATATTTTACATTGAAGCAAGTTATAGTTTTCCCGTTTAACCCTTTGTCTAACGTGTCTCCATGTAGCTTTGTAATTGGTAATTGATGATATCTAAACTCTTGAAGGGAAAGTTCAAATCAAATTCAAATCAAATATACATATAGTGCTACTTATCAATCTAGATAGTTTTGGTAGGAGTTGCTCAGTGTTGGAGATATCGGCTGTAGGGATGTCTTCCTTCTCTTAAATATAATTGAACTAGACGGCACTCGGCTTGTGATGCTTTAAGCACCAAAAAAAATACATTTAAAAAAACTCAACAGCAATGTCTCTTTCCAGAAATCATGACAAATACTACAAATACTTCGTTACTGTACTTTAGTACGGGAAGTGAGTACTTTTGCCATCTCTGTCGGCCAACTATATCACGGTGCAGAAGGAAGCGTACTCATGATGAGAGGCTAATGCCCATGACAGCTGCAGACAAATGGCCGCCATTTGTGATACAGTAGCCCAGCGGCTGCCAAAGTGGGGTCCGGGGACCCCCAAGGGTCCCTTAAGGAAGTTTTAGGGGGTCCCCAGCACAAAGGGGAATCATTATCTTCCCAAAAATACCATCCATAAGTAACACAATGACAGACTAAATGACTATTTTGGCCATCAACACATTCTCACCCCCAGCTCGTCAAACAGCAACGCTTGGTCAGGTGCCTTTGGCGTCTGTCACTGACGCAAAAAAGTCTCCTTTAGCATCTAGCCTTTTGGCGTCATATTTAGTCGCACTTGGTTGGGACTCTTGGCGTACCTTTATGACGCTCTGGGTGGGGGACGTACATTTAGCTAACATGCGTCACAAGAATGGGACAGTTAGGGTTAGCAAAGGATAATGGGAGGGGTTAATATATGGACGCTTCAGGGACAAGAATGGGACAGTTAGGGTTAGGTATAGGTGACAACGAATTTTGGCATTGCTTTTTGACACTCTGGACGTACGTTTCAATGACCCGCGGGACAAGAACGGGACATTGACCCGGATCTCCTGGGGAAAAGCCTTGTGTCACCCATCCACCACCCCAACCCTTCCACAGATTTTGGGTGTTTCATACTACTTGCTTCCATTGTTGCTCTTCACGTCATCTTACAGTGCCGTGGTCAAGCTGCTGCTCTTCCCGCTGCGCTCCATCCAGACGCTAAACGGGGATTTTTTTAAGAGACACTGACCAAGTGTCAGTCCTTAACGAGTTGGGAATGAGCTAAGGAGACACAACAAGACACTGAGTCTTGTAAGAGGTCATAAGACATGGTTGCAAACCACTGTTTTATTTAATGATTCTTAATCTGAAAAGGAACTACAGCTTTCAGACAAATGGAGTAAAAAGTACAATATTAGCATCTGAGATGTTGAGGAGTATGGTATAAAGTTGCAGAAAATGGAAATACTCAAGTAAAGTACATCAAAATGATACCTTAGTGCAGTTCTTGAGTTAATGTACTTAGCTGCTTTACACCAGTGAAATCTACCTAAGTAGATTTAACAGAGGGCCTAAAAGTTTGTACGTTCAAAAAAATACAATATATCTGAAATTCGGAAATCCTTTGCTCTTGTCCGTAAAAAAACTGATCCTTTAGTTTTAATGTTTATGAATAAATAAGACGCAAACCAGCACTACACGTTCCTTAATGAATGCTAAAAACTGTCAAACTGATCTTTAGTTAAATTTACCTTCTAATTAAAAATCGGGAGAAACTGCTCATTTCATTTCTGTTTGTGTGACTGTGTGTCTGTAAGGGTGTGTGTCTTTGTGAGTGTGTGTGTGTGTTTGTGAAATACTACAGCACACACACTAACTGAAATCCCAATTCCCTGCAAAGTGATGAGAGTAAACACATAAAATCCAGTTGACACATCTCCGAGGCAGGAAAGGGAGATTTAATAAATGACGGGGAGGCCTCTGTGTGTACAGTCAACCGGCCAGACGAGTGTTTGATTTCCCTCAAGGACACAATGTTTCCCCTGCACGAGAAAAAACAAAAACCAAAATCCAATCATGTTGTGTCTGGGTCTGTCAGCTGGTACACTGTGTTTTTATATATATATATATATATATATATATATAAAAAAAGATAGAAGAAATGGACAACCCTTGTCTTTTTGCATGGAAAGAAAATCCCAAAAAAGATAATATGCGAGCTGTCGGTATTCTATAGTTTTTATATAACATTGCAGGGGAATCTCATTAGGAGGGTCTGTGTGGGTAAGAAGAGGAGAAAGGAAAATATCTGTAAATCTAAAGAAAGAGGAGAGATGAGTGGAGACAGTGGCTCTGCATTCTCCGCTCGATAAACTGGGCAGGAGTGATGCAGGAGGGTTAGAAAAGAGATGCTCAATCACCCCAAAAATGGGCTTTTCACCCTCAGCATGGCGTAGAGGAAGAAACGAGTTCTCCTGCTGCGTCAGGGGGGGAAATGACAGATCTGAGTTAACTTGGTTCATATTGGTTTGACTCTGTGACCGAAAGACTGAGTCAGGAAATACAGGTGAGAAAGGACAGACAGACAGAGAAAGGGAAGTCTGAGGTTAGAAAAGAAAAGAAAAGAAAAGAAAAAGAAGGGATGGAGAGAAACCAGAGGCTCTTTCCAACATTCACCATTTGGAGCTTGTTATCATGAAGATTTTCTGAAGTTTTGTCATCATACAGTAGTTTATGATATGTCATCAAATGTCTCGATTCCTTGCATTGCAATCAAAATAAATGCATCTTTAAGTAAAAATGATGACGCCCGATTTGGCCGAACGTTTGGCCAAGAAACGTAAGAGTTGTCGTCATACACGCACAGAATGTGATGAAAGATTTAATGGAGATAAAGGAAATTGTTTTCATGGAGCAGAGGATTGTGGACAGAAGGACAGCAGATAACAGTCCAGCCCAGAAAAAAAGGTCTAGACATCTTCAAATATCTTAAAGATACAAATTTCTCCATGATGTAAAAACACAGAAAAGCTAATTATTCTTAGACTTAAACAATGACTTGATTACTTAATGTAGCTCAGCGTGAATTCTTCCAGGAAGACCTAACTCTAAATCAATGCAAATGAATCAGCTGGTGGAGGCGTTCACCTTCCTGCTTAACCAATCAGCATCGTACACAAATTGCAAGGGCCAATCACAGAGTTACAATCCTATTTTTAAAAATCTTTCTTCCTGTGCTACTTACCCTCCCCCCCTTCCACCTCCAGTTATCTACTCCAGCTGACCGGTACAGAGCCTCCTTAGGTCTGGTCTTCTGGCTCCTTCGTCGCCACCACCGGTGTCTAGATTCCATCGGGGGGCCTGATGGTTTTCTACCCTTATGTATATACTAAATATTTGTATAGCGATGGAGTCTAATCGCCAAAGACTTACATTTTATTGAGCTGTACAATAAATCTTATTTGCATATCTGTAAACATGTCTCTCCTGATTGAAAAGTGTTGCTTATTTGTTTTTCTATCAACCGACTGAGCTGTACAGGAATGAATTAAATTATATTATAAAGGTGTTTCCTTCTTTTGTGTGTGTGTCCACCCTTGTGGGTTAAACACCACCTCTTTGTTTGGAAGCACGCTGTCTGGAATCACTCAAATAAACACATGTACCGCAGCAAAGCGAACACACAGCGGGAGATATGGATTTCTGTTGATGACCACGTTTCAGTCGCCTCAGGCTGGGCACCTGTGGAGGAGAGGCTCAATAATCTGTCTGTCAACAACACAAGACATTCAACTCCCGGCAGAAACAGATCCACACAAAGCTCAAATGGAGAAAAACACAAGTCCTCCGAACCATGAAACCACAGAGGTTGTTTATTCCTGCCCTCTAATACAACCCATAGGCGTTTTCCGTCCTCATATCTAAACCAGAGAACACCATTCGCAGTTCTAAATGTTAACGATCATGGTTTTAAACACATCGTTAACGTTGTGAAATGGTCACAGATTGGTTAGGTTTAGGTTAGTCTATATCCACAACGTTCCACTTCTGGGATTGCTCAGGAAATTCCGAAGGATGTCCTTTTTTTCGGCTGGATGTCCCGTTACCTTCTGCTTTCTCTGCAGGGTAAATCCAGACCGCTAGCTAGACTATCTGGCCAATCGGAGTTTTCTGTTGCACGACTAAAACAACCTTTGAATGTATACATGTTCCACCAAAACAAGTTCCTTCCCGAGACTATGCGCCGTTGCTCCGTTTGGCGCTAAGCGCCGCCTAAGACGACTGGAACTGGTTTAAAGAAATGCCAATGAACCAGAACATGTTTATCTCCCATCCCAGAATGCTGTGTGGACTAGCCAGACCCTCCTCCGCAGCGCTGTGGAAATAGGTCAGGCAATTCGAGATTGGTTGTAGGCTCAAAAAACTACTTTGTGAAGTTTATAAAAAAAAGGTAGTAGTTTGGATTCAAATCAGATGGTACTTCACTTCCGGGTGCACATGTCATCCTCGCACCTGATCCACGGAGTTAACCATAGTCCTCATAAATCCACAAAGAGAGCGGAAGTTGACGGATGAAAACTGAAAAATCCCGGACATGGAACGTCATCGATATAGACTATGCTAACAGTCTGCTGCGTTCGCTACGTAAAGTTTAAGAACATGCCGTTTTCTTTGATTTTTAAAACGAGAAACGACCCCCGGTCTCCTAGGTGAAAGACCTGTGTTTGTTTGACCCATCCACCAGCCCAACCTGCCTCTTTATGAGGAACTTGGTCCTCTTATACTTTTGGGATTTTTCCACTGCATGGTATCTACTCGACTCGCCTTTTTTGGTTTTCCATTACGAAAAAAAGTCCCTGGTACTTGCTAACAGGTACAACTTTTTGTAGTACTACCTCAGTCGAGGTTACAAGCGAGCAGAGGCGATACCAAAAGCTGACATGAAAACCTGCAGACTACTGATTGGTCGGAGAGAATCATCACTAATCACTGGAAAAAACGCTATTAGTCACATTACATTCTACTTTTCTCCAGTCATAACTACTACAGCCACTAGAGGGAACCCCCATTAGAAAAAAAAGAGGAATCGTAACTGATGCATGACCAAAAAAACGACCTATGGGAGCGTTTTGAGGGAGGACAGTCACAAGGGAACTGTTCTGTCTTGTTTTTACACTGAGATTTATGACAAAGTTAATGTGACAGAACTGGAAGCTGCTCAGAAACACAAGCAGTATTCCTGTTAGTCGCTTGCTGCTTTCATTAAAACAAACTTACTCAAACCCTCATTCGTCTTACTGACAGCTGTTCGATCCGCCTCCCCAGATCCAGGATGCAATCACATGCTATTAAATGACCGTGTGTGTGTGTGTGTGTGTGTGTGTGTGTGTGTGTGTGTGTGTGTGTGTGTGTGTGTGTGTGTGTGTGTGTGTGTGTGTGTGCGAGGGTCCAGTGGAGCCTTCAACATTAACATGTCCGTAGAGCTGTTATAATAAAGCTGTACATTAGAATCATCTTATTGAGTAAACAGCTCAAAGATATATAATAATAATAAAAAAGCAGCCCAGCTGTCCAGTTATTTTATACACTGCAACAACAATATTAATCAAAAGATATTGCGATATTGTGTAATTGTATCCTTCTGAGAAGAGATGGGGAAAACTTGAAGGTACATTTTAAGTAATTTATGAAAAAACCTATCAAACAGTTTTAAAAATGTACACCTAAAAGCAATAACAAATCTTGTGACACCCTTCTGCTCATCCTTAAAGGGACAGTTTGGATCTTTTGGAGTGTGTTTTCTAGAAGCTACTTCTACATCGTCAGTGTGCTAGCTGGTTTGCTAGTTTAGTTAGCTCCTAAATCTTTTAACAACACCAAAGTCACACAATAACCCAAGGAAACTACATGATGGAGGCAGCCGTAGAGCAGCGACTCCCGTGTTCTGCGAGGTAAAAGGGGTCTGGAGGCTTCGAAAGGAGCAGAGATAATGGCTTCAGTTCCCCGTCGTAAAGCACTTGTTGTTAGGAGGCTATATTTAGGCTACATATACATTTCTGAAGCACAACATTTTAGCCATTTTGTACATCCGCCTAAAGTGCTCATTTTATGCTCATTTTCAGGTTCATAATTGTATTTAGAGGTTATAACAGAATAGGTTTATGTGGTTTAATTAAAAAAAACATTTTTGTTGTACTGCACAATGTTGCAGCTCCTCTTTTTACCCTGTGTGTTGAGCTCTCTGTTTTAGCTACAGAGTGAGGCATCTAACTTCTGTTCTATCTTTGTTGGGAGTCGCACATGCGCAATAAAGACTACTAGCCAGTCAGAAGCAGAGTATGAGGGCAGACAGAGCTGTTTGGAGCAGTTTGTGAGATTGTCATCTGTTTGAGATGGTAAGTCCCTTTGGGGGGGGGGTGGGGGACTTTGGGCTTTTTCACTTTGTAAAGCTATAACGTGCACAAAAAAAGATATATAACACATTAAAGGAAAGGGAAGACGCATAATAAGAGCACTTTAAACCTCACAGAAAAATGGGGGGAAATTATTGTAATATAAGACAGGAAGCAACAAAAAAAATCTAAATAAGCCGTTTATCTATCTGACAACAAATTACAATACATAGTAAGTAGTATAATAGATATTTGTGTACAAACGAATAGTACAGCACACATGAAACTGTTCTCACATACAGCACAGTAAAAACAAGAAAGATTGAAGAATAGCCAACGTCAAACATTGATCACACACACACACACACACACACACACACACACTTTAATATCAAAGACACAATAAATTATCCCACACACACCATAAATGTTCACACTGTGACACGTTTGGAAAGTTAAGAAAGCAACATACTCTCTCTCACACACACACACACACACACACACACACACACACACACACACACACACACACACACACACACACACACACACACACACGAGTAGTTAAACGAAGGTAAACACACACAAACAACCTGACAGTTTCACTTTGTGTTCGGAGACATAAAGGGGCCAAAGTCTAATCTGTAACAGCGATCTAATTAACTACGGTTTTCACAACTGTCCAAAGTGTTTGAGAAGAAAGTGGGTGAGTTTAGCTTCAGGCCGTGGCGAGGGAAAACTGCTTTGAGAGTGAGGGAGCAGACGCAGAGACGCTACAAACAAGCTAAGACAAAAGATTGGGTTGAGATCTGTAGACATCCACCGTCTCCGACAAACTGCTGACATGGTCATATCATATACGCTGTATTCTAACGAATGGAGCTCTTAAATTACACATATCAGGGAGGCAAGAACCTCCCTCATATAGAATCAAGAAGACATCAACACTGCTCAACAAGTGAGTATGGTAAGGACGTTATTCCTGCTGCTGTAAGGCCTCTCTCTTTTTTCTGATTCAAAATGGTCCCATAATGTAAAAAGTAAGATTTCCATGTCTTGTTTTTACTACAAAGTAGGTTGAGTTACAATATAAATACTGTCTACAGAGATCCACAGAGAAATGCACACAGCCCGTATTCAGAAACTGGGCCTTTAAACTAAAGATGTTCATATACCGATACCAGTATCGGTATTGCCTCCGATACTGCCTAAAACGCTGGTATTGGTATTGGGAAGTACTGGAGGTTATGCACCGATCCAATACCACGTCAGTCTCCTCCATCATGGTTCCCAGATATCACCCAGATATCAAACGTGTTCTAGTAGAAACACAAAATTCAAATTTGAACCTGAAAATGAGTGTGTTATGGATCCTTTAAGCTTCATTCTGTGGATGTGCGATGAACTACAATCCGGCTGTTATCTCTGACTTGGTAAGTTCAGAAGCAGAAACTGATCCAGCAAACAGCACGGCCAGGTGAAGGGCGCTGCACTTAAACCAAGACTGCAAAACTATACAACACAGTTGATGATATGAACGTACATGCGCCTGTTTCTCTCTTTCTACACACACACACTGAGCTGGGGAAAAAAGCCTTTTCTTACTTCGGTCCTTGGTCTTGGAATAATTTGCAAAACTTGCTCCATCTTAATGATCTAGTCCCACTAAATGAATTTAAGGCCATGTTAAAATGCCATGTAATTCAAAAATGTAACTGCCACTTGTGACGTGTTCCTTTCCTCTGTGTGATTCTTGTCTATGTTGTATTTCTGTTTAAATTGTAACTGGTGTGCCGTCTTGGCCAGGTCTCCCTCGGAAAAGAGATTTCAATCTCAAGGGACTTCCTGGTTAAATAAAGGTTAAATAAAAAATAAAATAAACACACACATGCTAACATACCTCTCTGTCCTTGAGCTTCATGGCCAGCACCAGCTGGTTCCTGTGATTGGCCAGTGCTTCTCTGTAGCTGCCTTTGGAGAAGAGGGCGGAGCCGAGGTTGCCATGAGCACGGCATTCGCCTGACTGGTCACCTGTGGACGAGACAGACAGAGAGTACGTGACGTTCACCTTCTACAGCGTCCATACACACTGCTGCGTTCTCCTCTTCCATCCCAACGGTGGAATGTAGCTAAGAACTTTTAACTCAAGTACTGTATACAATGTTAATGCTCCTGTTGTCCATACATACGTACATATATTCACATTTTTGTCACTTTATTTGACATTTTTCTCTTTTTTTACACTTTTTTAAAGTTCTTTTACCAATTGCTTTTTCTCCAAATGCTATAAAATTGACAAAAACACCCTAATTAAATAAAAGTACTGAACTGATTAGTTATTTAACTTATGAGAAGCGTTGTTGGGAACCATCCACGTCACTTTTGTTGGACAATTTGTTTGAAAGAAATCCAAATTTCTGACATAGAAACTTTTTGGAAAGGGGTCAAAATTGACCCAAAGACAACAGGAGGGTTAAGTAACATTTTCAATGCAGGACTTTTACTTGTAACAGAGTATTTGTTTTACAGTGTTGTATTAGTACTTTTACTCAAGTGAAGGATGTGGCTGTCCCATACCTAAAGTCTTGGTCACCTCCAGGTCCTGCTGCATGTAGGCAATACTCTTCTCGGCGTTACCTAAAGACCAGTAGGCCGAGCTCAGGGCCGAGAAGACGGAGCCCCGCAGCTTCAGCGAGCATGTGCCGATCTTCAGCCCAGCCTCCAGCACCACGACCGAGGCGCCGTGGAAACTGTGGGTCAGCAGCTCCTGGCCGATGACCGACACCACCACGAACGGGCTCTTGTCCAGCTTCATCTTCTGCAGCTGCTGGTAGGTCGGCTCAAGAGTGTCTGTGAAGAGAGTGAATTCAAATAGTCACTTAAAGAGTGGCTATTATGCTTTTTGGGGATTTTCCCATCTTTTAGTGTGTTATATATATATTTTTTTTAATATGTAATAGATGTATAAAGTAAAAAAAAAAAAAAAAAAGACAGCAGTTTTTGTCCGAGGCTACATTAACATTGCTACGTTTTGGTTGAAAAACGAATACCTTTTTCCACGTTTACACCTCACACTGTTCACACTGTTCCGACGTTTCCGAGCCCTTAAACCGGAGACATTTGAAAACCCATTTTGGTTAGAAATCTCCGGGGTCATGTTGCAGTCTTAATGGCTGCAAACACTGACGCCTATGTTTCGCCGCCTGATTGGGTCATGGAGTCTCCATCCATCCATCTTCCATCCATCTTCCATCCATCTTCCATCCATCTTCCATCCATCTTCCTCTGCTTATCCGGTATTGGGCAGCTCCATCAGAGGACCCCAAACTTCCATGGAGTCTCATTCTCTGACTAATCTACTGATGTTACCATGACAACTACCAGCAACGGGCGGCGTTTACGTGCTGTCTCCTGTCTACATTGGGCACACGCATGCCCAGTATACGAGAATGCTGATGAGATACGCGGTTTGGGCGTTAGTTTAAATGGAGATTCGTTCTTCTACTGGAGCTAAAAACATTTGTGTGCACAGAGATCGCGAAACAACTCACACACATTCCTGTTTCAATCAGTGACGTCACTGTTTGAGAATGCCAGCCCAGTTTTTCATTAGTGCTGCCCATAGGTGCTGCCTGAGCCCACCCAGTGGCTTTTTTGAATTTGGCTGACCAATTGCAACAGAGTTGGCCAGCTGACCAATCAGAGCAGCCTGGGCTATTCAGGAAGGCGGGCCGAGAGCTCAGTGTTTCAGATGGAGGCACTGCAGCAACGGGAGATATGAAAAACATTTTTTTTTTTTTTTAACATGTAAACCTATTCAAGGAGACACCAGAGAGAGAGAGAGAGAGAGAGAGAGAGAGAAACTCTCCATAATACATTCTTTAAATGTCGTTTTGATTAGTCAGAACAAATGGTCAAAATGATTTATTTTCCTGTACTCATGCCAACAATACTGCTTAAAAGGTACAATATGTAATTTTCTGCCACAAGGGGTCTCTCAATTAAAACATTAACTAAAGACAGAGCAATGCCGTCATTTCAGCCAGCTTCTCCAAGGTAAGGATTGCTTCAGTGTTTATCGTTCAAGTTTTCAAGGTGTTATCCTCCACTCCAAAACAAACGGACCTGGCTGAGACACTGAATAAAGAAGTTTCACGTAAAAAATCAGTGTTTCTCCGATGCCGTTTGGCTCTTTGGTGGAGAGGCTGCGAGCCGAACTGCTGCCAACGTTTGCGACCATAATGGCGGCTCGTTCGGTATCTCGTATTTTACAAAAATAGTTCACAAAACGTGTTTCTGAAAACATTTTAAGCGAGAAATAGGCCGTGCAGCCGTGGTCTTGACTCGGTCTCAACCCCTCAAAGTCTCGGTCATGTCTCGGTCTCAACCCCTCAAAGTCTCGGTCATGTCTCGGTCTCAACCCATCAAAGTCTCGGTCTCAACCCCTCAAAGTCTTGGCCTTGACTTGGTCTCAACCCCTCAAAGTCTTGGTCTCAACCGCTCAAATTTTCGGTCTTGTCTTGGTCTCAACCCCTCAAAGTCTCGGTCTTGTCTCGGTCTCAACCCTTCAAAGTCTCGGTCTTGTCTCGGTCTCAACCCCTCAAAGTCTCGGTCATGTCTCGGTCTCAACCCCTCAAAGTCTCTGTCTTGTCTCGGTCTCAACCCCTCAAAGTCTCGGTCATGTCTCGGTCTCAACCCCTCAAAGTCTCGGTCTTGTCTCGGTCTCAACCCCTCAAAGTCTCGGTCATGTCGCAGTCTCAACCCCTCAAAGTCTCGGTCATGTCTCGGTCTCAACCCCTCAAAGTCTCGGTCATGTCTCGGTCTCAACCCCTCAAAGTCTCGGTCTTGTCTCGGTCTCAACCCCTCAAAGTCTCGGTCTTGTCTCGATCTCAATACACTCGGGTCTTGATGAGGACTTGGTCTCGGTTTAGGTGGTCTTGACGACAACACTGGTGTTTTGCAACAGACTGCTGTTAGAACAATTGTTGCATAAAATACCTGCTGTTACTTCTGTTCTTACTTCAGCGGAGAACATAATCAAAACATAGTCTGAAGTTTCTGAAATTGCGTAATTTTTCATCTGAATCGATCGGATGATCATAAATGACCTGTACCAGCAAACAAGACTAACGGTGAAAAGGATGCTATTATAAAAAAATAGTTTTAGTAATATATCTGCCCGGGTCCGATTTCTTTTCAGTAACCTATCCGGTTCATAATTTTGTCCTAAGAAACTGAGTCTCCTGCCATTCCTAGAATGTGTCTGACGATTTCAGCCCCTAACGACTCTAACGTCTCTCCGCCTTCGTGTAAACTACCCTCTTTCTTCACCCTCAGATGTTTTCTTCCACTTCCAGTGCAGAAACGTCATCAACTAGTACACTCGCCTGCCATTAATTCTCCACCCAATGAGCTGCTCTATTCCCACACGGGCTCAATCAGAGGTTACACAGTCTTTGTACTTTGTAAAGGATAAAGTCCGATCCAACTGATTTGGAAATTTGCGATCTCACATATACAGTCTCCTCCGAGTTAAGATCTAGATAAGATTAGGGTTGCAGTGCATGTGTGAAAGGGGCTATAGATTGTATTTTTTTGTGTTTTCTTTCCAGATGTGTGCAACATGTGCCAAAACCACCCGACATCAGGTCATATTCAGCTACACTTCATGCAAATGAGATGAACTGCAGCTGCTCTCATTTCTATGTGTAGTTCTACTACATATCAGGCTAAAATTTAAACAGTGTAGTGATGTGATGTATTGGAGGCAGGCTTGGTAAACATCGTCCGGGAAGAGAGCCCCGAGGAGCCCCGAGGAGCCCCTCCTCCTCCATGCAGCTCCCCTCTGGGCTGACTGCACATTGGCCTTCTCCACGGTCCAAAGCGTTGCCCTTCCTCCTGCTTACTCAAGCATGACAAGTCCTGGTAACACTTGATACTCGGCATCTTAGCTTCGAGGCTTCTTTGCTTTGAAGCGTATGAGAGATGGGGTTTGGGAGGTGGCCGCCCCTGGACAGCAGAGCAACCTCCCACAGTGCTTCAGATCTACACAGTGAAGCTTTGCAGGATTTCAGACGGGACTCTGTCACACGATGCATGTCATTAGTACAAGCCGCAGATCGTAACTTTAAAAGGCTGCGTGGGTGTGAACACACACTCTGGCTTTTTGTTCTCAAAGTAAATTCACAGAAATAGACATACGGCTACAAAAAATGGGACAATAAAGCTATGAATGTCATTGAATAGTTGAATAATACCAATACTGTTTTAAAGGTGAAATGGATTTAGAATTTTTTGTTTTTAGAAAAGGACAACACAGTGCCAGGGATCGAACCGCCAACCTTACGATTCATGGTTCGATCCCTGGCCCTGCAGTCCCATGTCAAAGTGTCCTTGGGTCTGAACTGCTTCTGATGCTAGGCCACAGTGTGTGAATGTGTGTGAATGGTTCCTGTACTATGTTAAAGTGCTTTGAGTAGTCGTTGAGACTAGAAGAGCGCTATCTGAATACGATCCATTTTACTGGATTGTTGGCTTAAATGTGTATCAAGTAAATTAAGTAGTAGAAATTGTTGAAAAAGTGCGAATGGATTTCATTAATATGAATGTCATTCATTCCGTCTGCTGTATTTCATACAACGTTGCTCTATTTGTAAATGCTTTAGAGCTGCAAAGATTAAATCGATTAACTGATAGGTTGTCAACTTTTATATTTAGGGTGTGATTTGTGAAAAAAAATCGGGGGGGGGGGATGTTTCTTGGCAACAAAACAAAACAGAATTAAATCCCCCTTTGAAAAGCATGGATGCCACTCAGCCAGCCATGCTAAAACACTTATTTATGAACTTCAATAGAAAATAATCTCATTGCCACTAATCCCACTGGTGATAGAAATTATTCAGCAGGGGCAGGGATATGTAGACCAGAAAGGGGGAAATTCTAGTTTTTTCTCTCCTCTGTGACAGTAAACTGAATATCTTTGAGTTGTAGACAAAACGAGACATTTGAGGACGTCATCTTGGGATTTTGGGAAACACTGATCCACATTTTTCACCATTTTGTGACATTTTATAGACCAAACAACTAATCGATCAACCATAAAAAACAGACAGATTAAAACAGATTAATCAACGATAAAAAACGTTGTTTGTTGCCACCTTAGAATGAGAGAGAGAGAGAGAGAGAGAGAGAGAGAGAGAGAGAGAGAGAGAGAGAGAGAGAGAGCAACACTCATTTGGTCTGTTACCAATGGCCTTGTGGTCAACAGCCTGGATTGGCATGCTTTACCTCAAAGGGAAATATTGTAAAAGTAGATATGCGCTGCAGTGTGCGAGCAGATTGAAAACACCTACGTGCATAGACATTTGCTGTAGCTTGCCAAGCAGAAGGCTATTCCCAGGCATCCTTGCTCTCATTCGGATACAGCTGAAGGGCAAAAACATAATCCCGTGCCAACTCAAGCCTGCAAACCATTCAGGATTGTATGCACTCTTCCTTTAGCTTCATTTGCTTCACCCGCACATTAAAGTGCACTCTGAACTCAGGGGTGAATAGATGAATCACACAATAATCTAATTCATCTATCTATCTGAATATTTCATCACCTTCATCAAATTCAGGATAATAAACATGATAGCAAGGCCAACCTTTCGCTGTTCTCTTTACATTAACCCTCATGTTGTCCTCATGTCAAATTGACCCGTTTTCCTTTATCAGTGTTCTTTTTAACTACCAAAAATAACATGATTGATTCCACACAACGCTCTTTGGCAAGTACAAATCTCTACTTTCATTAATTTTGGGGCGTCTTATTCAATTTTATAGCATTTGGAGAAAAAAAATTGAAGTGCTTTTGAAATAGTATTGAGAGTAAAAGTTCCAAATATTCCAGTCTGTGATTATCCATCAACATCCGTTCCTTTAATTTTAGTCGAAATAATTCCTAATTTCTGCTTTTCTAACTCAAAAATTAGGTATAATTTCCTAAAAATGAAGTTTATTGACCATAAATTTTGTCAAAGGAGTCTGGTGGCTATGAAGCGAGCAGAGATAACGGCTTCAGTCTAACAGCAAGGTAAAGCGCTGAAAATACTCTAAATTTGGGTTCCACTTAAACTGATATAGGTGGTTTTAGGTTTCTAAAATGTGTAGCTGCTGCCCCCGTTTCTTTAGTATCTGTGTTGGTGCGCCTGCCTGCAAGGTGGAGGCTGGGGGTGTGGCCTTGACCAACTGCCACTTTGCTCATTTGAAAGCCATGATGTCTCTCTCTCATGGGTGGGCCATATTCTCTGGGCGGGCAAAGCAGAGAAAGGGGAGGTAACCTTGCCCCGTATGACCTCATAAGGGGCAAGATTCCAGATCGGCCCATCTGAGCTTTCATTTTCTCAAAAGCAGAGCAGGATACCCAGGGCTCGGTTTACACCTATCACCATTTCTAGCCACTGGGGGGCCATAGGCAGGCTGGGGGAACTCATATTAATGTTAAAAAACCTCAGAAAGTGAAATTTTCATGCCATGGGATCTTTAAAAAAGGGGTCCTCAAAGTAACTTAGGTCAGGGACCCCTTAGCTGAAAGAGAGACAGAGTAGGGACCCCCAACTGCATTATTGTATACAATTAAGTTGCATATTAACTTGGGCCAAATGGATGAAAATAAATGGTAATTATTTATGCAATAAAGAGTCAGTGGCAGTGGACACAGGTGCTGTGAGGATTCAGGCAGCAGTGGATATCAGGACATCAAGCAGTCCAATCTCCCTGACACTTTCTCACTGTTTTCAATTTCAACTTCTACATGTGTCTCTTTCTATTTCATCTGACCTGTTTTATTCATTTTCTACATCTCACTTTTCTCCCTCTGTGTTGTTTCTTTTTGCATCCATTTCTTTGTGATATCTAAATCCTGCTTTACAGTTTCCCTTGGAGCCTATTGTACATCTCACTCTCCTCTCATTCAACTTCTCAAAACACAAAGTTATGGAAGAAGGAGTCAAACAAACAAATGTATGAATATATAAATCTGTTGTTGTAAGAAAGATGAACGAAGCGGAAAAAGATGACAGGCAGCATGTGAACTCGGCCGTACCTCTGAGGGGAGATTTCATGGCAGCCTCCACCATGCCCACGAGCAGCTGGAGACTCTTGGGGTCCTGGGCGAGGCCGGAGGCGAACGCTGCCAGGGCGTCGGCATGCCGACCCAGGTACTGCAGGGCAACCCCCTGACGAAAGTAGGCCTGCAGGAATAAGAAGAAGTAGACGTTAACAGTTGCTTTTTATATTCATGTTGTTGGATTTTTACATTTTGATCCACTTGTGTATTTTTACCCCTGCTGCTCCGACGACAGTGATGTCGGTGACGTTCTAACCATCTTGCTATGATTATATTATTAGTTATAACGGAATACCTGGGTATAACATTAACTATGTTTTCTATCTAAGTTTAGCTTGTTACCATGCAAAATCCAGTTAAAATCTAAAATTATCAACCTTACAGCGAGAAAAAAAGTTAGGGGATCACCAAAATAGTTTAATCCTCTGAGGATCATGAATGTCTGTGCTAAATGTTCACGTCAATACATTCAACAGTTGCTGAGATATTTTAGTTGGAACCAACAGACAGATGTGGAAGAAATTTTTTAATAAGTAAAAGCAGCAACACCACAGTGTAGACATACTCCTAATAGTCCTGCATTCAAAAGTAAAATTACAGAAGTATTAGCATTAAAACAGTACTTAAAGTACCAAAAGTAAAAGTACTCATTATGCAGAAAGGCCAATTTCAGAGTAGCTTGTAAATTTTGTCTACAGAATTATTAACTTCTTAGTTTTAACTTTAAAAAAAAACCTTTTTTCTAACTTTTATTCTTGCATTTTACATGTCTATTTTAGCTTGTTTTTTTAATATTATTTGACCTTTTAATGAACTTTAAAGTCCTTATGTGGTGCATTTATTTTGCCCTTTATCTCAATGCTTTTACTGTTGTTTTGTAAAGCACTTTGAATGGCCTTGTTGCTAAAATGTGCCATTTAAATAGCCTTGTCTCGCATTAAAAAATGACAATATTTGCTTCTGAAATGCAATGGAGTAGCATAGTAGTAGTATGCAGTAGCAGAAAATAGAATTTCTGTCATTTTAGGTGGTTTTCATCTGGCTGAAGGTTGTTCAAGTGTTAATTCATTTTACGGATAAGTTTGGTTTTATAAGTTATTTGATGCTATAGAAACGGGCCCGCACAGCTGACAAATTCACGTGACACTTCAGAGGAAAGTACGGCTTATCCCTCTTAAAACACATTTCCTTAATTGTTTCCTCTATCCTCACATGATTTCCTCCAGGGAAGCAAGGAAAGGATACGTGGATGCAATTGAAGGACACGTGACGTCCCCACCGTTTCCGTCACATGTGCACACAAACAGCTCACACTTTGTTAGGACTCCTCCTGCATTTCACAGCAACATTAGAGACAATGAATCATGACATGAGAGTCATGCAGAGGACACACAAACACCGCTCTCCTCTTCTCTCACTGCCGACCAGACTGTAACTTAATTGTCCTGTCTCTTTCTCTCTCTTTCCCTTCATTCCTCTCCCTTTTTTCTCTCTAATTTATCATCCTGCCCTCTCTCCTCCCATTTAAACATAATCTGTCATGACAGAGAATGAATGAAGACAAAGAAGAGAGGAATTAGATTACATGGCAGCTCCTGTCCTGGCTGCCACTTTCTGCACTCGCTGTTGTCTTTGTCCTTCCCCGTGTCTTTAGACAGCTTCAATGAAACGAATGGAGCTGGTTTGGGGGGGCGGGTGGTCGGAGGGGGGGTGGGTCGGAGGGGTGGGTCACGACTAATCAAATGCACTAAGCCCTTAGCGGCTGTGTTGGTGTTGGGAGCAGAATGTGAACAGGACACAGTGTTATTTCACTGTTGATTGACACAAAGTGGGATAAATGGTTGGTAATTACAGCTGGGGTCAGACCCCATCTAACACTGAAATCTGTCACAGCTACAGTGGGAATATAATCAGATTCATTTATTGACCGTATGGTCTTTTTTTTTCTCCTAATTTGCTCAATCTGCATTTTTTTTCCTCCATTAACTTCTACTACTTCTTCTATTGTTGCTGGCTGTCGTCAACACAAGTTAAAAGTTGGTTCACACAGAATACTCGCATATCAGATTGAAAAGATGGTATTTGGCACCAAGTTACCAGTAAGGCTTAAATTAGATTACATCTTACTTTGTGCTGCAGTAACTGTATAGCTGATTCTGTTGGAGAAAACAAGACATCTGAAGGACAAACTTATGATGATTATTTGAGATTCTTTTTCCCGTTAGATGCCTGAAAGTGAGTAAAAAAAAAAGAGATTTTCACGTTTTGTGGCATTAAATATGTCACTAAATACTCTAGACTAAAAACATCACATGTAGAGCTGCAAAGATTAATCGGTTTGAGTCATTTTTTTATGAAAATAGTAAAATTTCTCTGATTCCAGCTTGTTAAATGTAAATATTTTCTCGTTTTTTCTCTCCTATGTGACAGCAAACTGAATATCTTTGAGTTGTGGACAAAATAAGACATTTTGGGCTTTGGGAAACACTTTTCCATATTTTTTTGACATTTTAACAACAACAAAACTCCATTAAACCAGGAAATAATTGTTGTTGATTAAAAATGAAAATAATCATTAGCTGTTGCACTAATTACTGATAACTAAGAGTTCACATAACTTCCTCTGGAGACAGTAAAGGATTTATACAAAAAAAAGATTTTCACATATGCATTAGTACTCTATCCGTACACTAGCAAAAGGTCCCTCAGGTCTTCTAACCAGGGATTACCGGTGGTCCCACGCACTCCTTTAAAAAAACTAAAGGTAATCGTTCCTTTGAAGCGGTGAAACGCCGTTCCTATTAACGTAACGTTCCACAGTCTCGGTTGATGCTTCTAAAAAGCAGCTGAAGACACACCTGTTTCAACTCGCTTTTGTCTCATGTTTGTCTTTTAATCATTTATTGGTATTGTATTTATTTTTGCTTGCTTAGTTTCTGTTTTGGATCCTACTGTATTTTAACAAATGTTAATTGTGTGAAGCACTTTGTGACTCTGTCTATGAAAAGGTGCAATATCAATATTATTATTATTACTCTCCGACACCTGTAAGCAGTTCCCCTTTAAATGGAGACACCTCACCTTCTATTTGACATAGAGAAAAGATACAGCAGCATTTTTCTACAGTGAAGAACAACAACAAACCAACAAACAAACAACAGACAATGTGCAAAAAGTACTGAATGAATGTAAAGTGGCATTATATAAAAGATATTGTTAAGTAAAGTTAGGTGGTCATAGTACAAAAATATTGCAAGGTAAGTGAATAAGTGACGTGAAATTAAATAGAATATGTAATTAAATATATAGCAAAAGTAAGTCCCCATAGTATAGATGATAGAGTTTAACCATAGTATACATAAGTACTCAGAATGGAAAAATATAAATACAGATAATAAAAATAGAGCCATGGTGTGTGGTGAGTACAGAAACTGCAACATTATTAGGTAAAACCAGGACGGTGGCTCAGGTTTAGCTCCTGACTCCGATGCCAAGTGTCCATGCTGAGGAGAGAGAGAGGCAGCAGCCTGCCCTCTGACCCTCGTCCAGGCTGGAGGGGAGCGCGGCGGGGCTGGACTGCAACGAGGTAGCCATGCTGGTGGCTGGGGGGGACATATGGACGCCCCACCTGTCTGCCTACCTCTACTTAGCGCTGGCCCCAAAAAGAAATCTGTCTCCTTCACACTGATTTGGCTGCAGTGTGGAGGACGCAGTGTTTCTCATTTAGGCATTCATGTCCTATTCTTGACTACATTTGATTGGGGGAAGCTTCTGGGATGATAATTTCAGTCAAATGAGGGTGATTATATCAGGAGGAGGTTTTAAATGTTATAATCATAGCAAGATGGGTATTATCTCTGCATGAATGTACAGCACAATAGGTAAGATTGAGAGTGTGCGTACGTGTGTGTGTGTGTTTGTGTCAGAGCTTTTTACCCCCATCAAGGGTGTAAACATGCCAGAGCCAGACAGAAAGTGACAGCAGGAAGAGTCTGCTTCAACCACCACCACCTCCAGCCTCCCGCTCACACACATCCTGCCTATTAGCTCAGTCTGGCTACGCTGCCTGCTTATCACATACAGGGGGTATACAGTCCAGACAGTCTCTCTCTCACAAACACACACACACACACACACACACACTTTGTCTCATTTTTTCCGTCTGTCTCTCAGCAGTTGTTCCGGAGCATCTCAAACCTATCTTGTCAGATTACAGAGTCTCTCTCTCTCACACACACTCACATTCACACACACACACAAAATCAAGCAGTTAGACAGCCCCTTTAACGTCAGCTGACAGGCCTGTGCTGGTTAAAGTGAAGGGATCAATAAAAAGGACAAGAATAATCCTGGCGTGAGTGTGTTTGCACCTACAGTATTTACTGTTGTGTTCATGTGTAAATGTGTGTGTTTATCTGGTGAGCAGGTGGCACCTTGTACAGCGAATGTGTGTAAATGGTTCCTGTACTAAGTAATAGCGCTTTGAGTAGTTGTTAAGACTAGAAAAGCCCTATATATATATATATATATATATATATATATATATATATATACACTCACCGGCCACTTTATTAGGTACACCTGTCCAACTGCTCGTTAACAATTAATTTCTAAGCAGCCAATCACATGGCGGCAACTCAGTGCATTTAGGCATGTAGACATGGTCAAGAGAATCTCCTGCAGTTCAAACCGAGCATCAGTATGGGGAAGAAAGGTGATTTGAGTGACTTTGAACGTGGCATGATTGTTGGTGCCAGAAGGGCTGGTCTGAGTATTTCAGAAACTGCTAATCTACTGGGATTTTCACGCACAACCATCTCTAGGGTTTACAGAGAATGGTCCGAAAAGAAAAAACATCCAGTGAGCGGCAGTTCTGTGGGCGGAAATGCCTTGTTGATGCCAGAGGTCAGAGGAGAATGGCCAGACTGGTTCGAGCTGATAGAAGGGCAACAGTGACTCAAATAACCACCCGTTACAACCAAGGTGGGCAGAAGAGCATCTCTGAACGCACAGTACGTCGAACTTTGAGGCAGATGGGCTACAGCAGCAGAAGACCACATCGGGTGCCACTCCTTTCAGCTAAGAACAGGAAACTGAGACTACAATTTGCACAAGCTCATCGAAAGTGGACAATAGAAGATTGGAAAACGTTGCCTGGTCTGATGAGTCTCGATTTCTGCTGCGACAGTCGGATGGTAGGGTCAGAATTTGGCGTCTACAACATGAAAGCATGGATCCATCCTGCCTTGTATCAACGGTTCAGGCTGGTGGTGGTGGTGTCATGGTGTGGGGAATATTTTCTTGGCACTCTTTGGGCCCCTTGGTACCAATTGAGCATCGTTGCAACGCCACAGCCTACCTGAGTATTGTTGCTGACCATGTCCATCCCTTTATGACCATAATGTACCCAACTTCTGATGGCTACTTTCAGCAGGATAATGCGCCATGTCATAAAGCTGGAATCATCACAGACTGGTTTCTTGAACATGACAATGAGTTCGCTGTACTCAAATGGCCTCCACAGTCACCAGATCTCAATCCAATAGAGCATCTTTGGGATGTGGTGGAACGAGATTCGCATCATGGATGTGCAGCCGACAAATCTGCGGCAACTGTGTGATGCCATCATGTCAATATGGACCAAACTCCTGAGGAATGCTTCCAGCACCTTGTTGAATCTATGCCACGAAGAATTGAGGCAGTTCTGAAGGCAAAAGGGGTCCAACCCATTACTAGCATGGGGTACCTAATAAAGTGGCCGGTGAGTGTATATATATATATATATATATATATATATATATATATATATATATATATATATATATATATATATATATATATATATAAACAGTCCATTATATATAGAGCTGGGTCTTGTATAAAGATTTTCGATACCGGTATCAATACCAATATCCTGACTTTGATACCGGTTCCTAAACAAAACACACACAAAAAAATTACAACATTACGGCACACATCGTTTTATAGATTTTTCAGCTCGTACTACGTGAGCCCTGTCTCTGTGCAACGTAGAGTTTTACCTGTGCATCTCTATGACAAGTAATGTTAGACAGCCAATCAACAGCATTGTTAGATATTTGTAGGTGTATGCTGCATGCTTATTGGCTCACTGATGCTGATGAGATTTACTCCTTAGGTATTGAAGTTGGGTTTTGAATAACAAGGCATTATTCGATACTCGATTCTTCATAGGCGATTCGGTCGGTGCCTAAAATGTATTGAATTTCGAACCCAGCCCTACTCATATATTACCATTTGTGCCCTGATGTCTGTCAATCAGTGGTCTTAACCTTCAGTATAATCTATATTTTTTCCCATGTGGCATCATAAAACCTTCTTGAGATTGTGAAATTGTGTGTGCAACTTGAAATTTTATACCATGGCCCCAGTTCTGTCATTATCCTAAGACTATTGCCTTTTTATGAGCGTCTGATCTGGTGCTACATAATGAACCATCCAGACCTCTCAGGTCGACTGGGTCAGGTTTTCAGAGTCAAAACTAAACGTGGCGTTTACCGCATACTGTATCTGGAACAAACTCCCAAAAAACTGCATGTCGGCTGCAACTCTCAGTTCTTTTAAATCAAGGCTGACTTTTTCTTTTATTTAAATCAAATAATTGTTCCTTTCTGCTGTAACTTTTATTCCTGTATTTCATTGTCTTTGCTCATTTTTAGTTTCTATTCTCTTTGATGAATGACTTTAATTCTTATAAACTGCCCTTTAATGTTTCATGAAAAGCACTTTCAAATGCCTTGCTGCTGAAATGTGAAATGTGCCATTTGCTTGGTCAACTGCTGCCAAATCTACTGGCTTATTGCTCATGTTCCACTGTCATATATATTTCACCGTATACCCATTCTTATTGATATGCTACTGCTGATTATGCCAAATGCTGTCTGCAAATTATACACGGAATATTGCTTCTATTTCACTGGCAGATACCACTTTTATCACTGACCGGTGGTGTGTCAGTCTTTTTTAAGTGCCAAACGGTTTGTCACTTTGACAAGTCAATGCTTTTTGGCTGGTTTAAGACACAGCCACTATCATATACACAAAGTTATGACAAGTCATCCTATGATCCACATGGCATTCCATAAAAAGTAGATAGTCAGTAGCATTCTTCCTCTGTTGGACATTCACGTCTGCACAAAATTTTCAAGGCAATCAATCCAATAGATGTTGAGATAATTTCTTCTGGAGGGCCCAACATAACGGCTAAAAAAAGAATGGAGCAGTTGAGTGTGTGTTTTAGTGAGACATAATGGCAAACAAAATGAAGGAGAGAGTGAGAGGTATAGCAAGTGAGGTGCTATATGTTGGTGTGTCAGAGCAAAGGATGCACACCGGATGAACAGATGCTTCAATTACTGCTCGTAACTCACATTAATCGAGAACAGATGGCGACACAAGTGGCGGGAGAGAGAGAGAGAGGATGGGTTCAAGTGAGAGAGGATCACATAAACCAGACATGATAGAGATTGATGTCTCTGCAAATCAGACAATCTGCCTCAAAACACACAGACAAAATCTTCACTCTCATTTCATCTGGACACAAAGTGGATTGAGCCTTCTTTTTTCACCGGTGTTGCTTGTGACTGAACAGATTTAACACTGCAGAGGATGTGGACGGAAGAGGGAGATGTGGCCTTGATTTGTTAGAGATGGAGGATGCTGAGAGGAAAGATGAGAGCTTCCTCCTGACACACCTGGCAGCCTGGAGCCAGCTCACGTTTTCTCATCACAGAGAAACAATAAACAGCCCCTTATACTATATTGACAAAAGGACATTACCATGCCCATACCTCTGGTCCCAGAGGGAAACATGGTTTAATAGTTTAGTTAGAGCTTGGGTTTTATTTTTTTGCCATTGGTTGTGATAAGATTAAACTCCCCAGGAGACCATTAACTGCAACATTTCTAAATTAGAAATTAGGCAAGAAACATGATCAGATTGTCAGCAAACCAAGAGTTTATCCAGATTATATCTAGACCATTTTATTCTGTGTCAAACCAAAATGAGCACCCCAAACTATTGGCTATAATTGCACAAGAAAACTGTACAACGGTAGGTTTAATATTTGGTCAAAGCTGAATAGTAATAACTGTTAAAGTGGTGTCACTTGTTAAACGTTTTCCACATCCAAAAACAAAATTGTACATGGATTAATGTAAGATGTATTCGTTAGCATGTCCAGCAACTAGCTCACTACCTTCAGTATTAATTTAGCGTTACGTCCAGCGTCCCTCAGCTAGCTAGGCTATTGTAGAGTTTCAGCTGCCGTTAGCAGATCTGTCCTGCTCTTTATTGGGTCAGAGTTTACACTGAAGCAACATTGCTACCCAAAAGAATTATGTTTGCATAACTTATCTTAAGTCAATTAAACATAAATCTAACCTATGTGTTGCTTGTCCAAGTATGTTTTCCCAGTAAATATCCAAACAGAACAAATAACAAAACTAATTCCATTTCTATTTATAATGCTATAATAAGGTTCAGTAAGGCTAACTAAGGCCACATGGATCATTGATGGTGAAAATGCAGACTTTTTGCCAAGACATGTTAGCTTTAGCCCACTCTATTAGATATTGAAGACATGCTGTATCATGCACGTAGGCATCAAGAATATTTAATAACTCTTCACAAGATTATTGTTTTAAAATGAGTCAGCTAAAAACATTAAAGTCATCTCAAGATGGCAGAACAGCTAACTACAGCTACTAGTTTGAGTTAGCCAATTAGCTAACTACAGCTACTAGTTTGAGTTAGCTAATTAGCTAACTACAGCTACTAGTTTGAGTTACCTAATTAGCTAACTACAGCTACTAGTTTGAGTTACCTAATTAGCTAACTACAGCTACTAGTTTGAGTTAGCTAATTAGCTAACTACAGCTACTAGTTTGAGTAAGCTAATTAGTTAACTACAACTACTAGTTTGAGTTAGCCAATTAGCTAACTACAGCTACCAGTTTAAGTTAGCTAATTAGCTAACTACAGCTATTAGTTTGAGTTAGCTAATTAGCTAACTACAGCTACTAGTTTGAGTTAGCTAATTAGCTAACTACAGCTACTAGTTTGAGTAAGCTAATTAGTTAACTACAACTACTAGTTTGAGTTAGCCAATTAGCTAACTACAGCTACCAGTTTAAGTTAGCTAATTAGCTAACTACAGCTACTAGTTTGAGTTAGCTAATTAGCTAACTACAGCTACTAGTTTGAGTTAGCTAATTTGCTAACTACAGCTACTAGTCTTGTGAACTTCGTAACTTCAAAGAATTGTTTCAGAAATTAGTATGAATTTCGATGGTTAATTTCCCACTGCTATAACATAAACTGTGCTAGTTACCATTTTTAGTGAGTAAGCTACTAAGTTATCATAACTGACAGATGTGATGTCAGCAACTACAAAAAATAAGCTTCATCCTTTAAGGTCTACAGTTTTTTGGTGCAGTCCTCCAAGTGAATTATTGTCTTGTCGAACAACAGGGATGAAGTGGTGCTGATGTCACTTGGCCATCACTAAAACAAGAGGGTTCATTTTGCCAAGTCAATACCCCACTTATCCCACAGTAGGTGATATAACGACTTGCTGTGTGAGTTGTGAGCTGTGGGCTGTAAACCTCAGCGAGTGAGATCATTATTTAAGAGCCTGAGAGGGTCTGAGGGAGTCATTAAAAACAGCAATCTGTATAGCGAGGATGCCTCTTTGTAGAATTGAATGCACCTTATTACCAGGGTGAGGTATGATCAAACCCTGTGAATTTAAACCAGCAGACCTCTGCAACAGAGTGCAGTTACTCACGGTCTGGGAATTAACAGTTCTCTCATCTTGCTGGGCGACGCGATTCAAACAGGTTCTTCTAATAGACTAGTCAGCCTATAAACACTGCAGTAGAGAAATAATGCTGCTGAGCAAGCATCTTCCCAGAAGACTGGAAACACATATTCTCACACAGATAAGAAACAGACAGCCGCTGCAGCCATTTGGAAAAAAAACTAATTTGAACCTGTTAAACTGAGTCAGTATGTTGAGAAAAAAAAAAAAAAAGTGTGGGAAAATACTGGAGGTAACTTACTCCGTACACACATAAATTGTTTACCTTTTAAAGTTCCAATACAACAATGTAAAAATGTTTTTAAAAAATTCAACGTTCAAGTCTTTCATTTCAAAGTCCTAGTTAAGTATTATGAACAAAATACAAAAGTCAAAGAGGGGTCGGAAGAACATTAATTAGAAAAAAGGAAAAAGACTAAAGAAAGGTGCTCAAACTGTTTTATTTTATTCTCATCTGTTTTTTGTGCGAAATATTAGAGGATATTACGTCTTGGAGCCTCAGTGTAACGATCCCTCTAAGGAGCAATAATAAAGGTTATGTTTTATAAATGATACAGTAAGTTTATTACGTTCTTTAATGTAAAATCTCTTCCTGAAAAGTAACTACATTCGTCAATACAATATTTCTCACACACACACACACACACACACACACACACACACACACACACACACACACACACACACACTGTTCGCTGGTTTATGTGCATGAATATTCATCACGGTTTCACTGGGACACTAGCTAAGATGCAATAATTGAGTTGGAGTGGCCATAACCACTGTTTCCACTGGGACCAATAAAGATGTTACACGGCCAGCTGTGGGCTCCCTCCTCTCACACAGACATACAGAGCCGGTCTAATGGCTTCACAAGCCGGTGTACTGTGGTGTGTTACAGTATAAGAACAATCGGAAGAAGTTGTAAAGGCGGAGGTGCGTCCAAGGCTTTTACATCTCATGAAAAAAGGAGTCTTACTTGACATAAACCTCTCGTTCATCAGGGACAGCGATGAGTGTATATGTCTCTTCTGTGAGTGCTTCTCAGAGTCTGTATTGATGTTAGCGTGTTTAAGTGCATGTAGATGTGCTTGACCATATGCAGGGTCATCATATGCTGAGGGACCACAAAATGTATCCGGAGCCAACAGATTAGGCGTCACCGTCTGTCTGTCGAACCAGACCAAAACGGAGCTCTCCCAACATTAACCAACAACACAAGTCATTAACTATCATCAGCATTCAGCGGACACGACTGGGTTGAGAGCTAGAGCTAGTGCTTGACAGTAGTGTTATCAGTATTGTTATTAGTTTTTCTGTATTAAAAAGCCAAATGTGTTAAAAGGTTAAAAATTGAACAACGTGGCATCATGACTTGGCGTAAATATACACGCCAACTTTCTCATGCCAAGTGGTGTGTTATCTGTACGCCTGTATGTGTATGTGTGTGTATGTGTACGCCCGCTGCATAGAGCGTAGACGTACACATACACACCACTTGCTGTGTTATCACAAGAAGAAAGCTACAGTTGAGTTTAGGAAAAGAAGAAGAGGTTGGGATTAGAAAAAGAAGTTTAGGAAACACATACATACATATATATATATATATATATATATATATATATACATATATATATATATATATATATATATATATATACACTGTATATGTGTTATCACATATATCTCACCCAAGTCTACATTCCTACCGACATCTATATGATATCAGGTTTGTGTGTCTGTTTGATTGCATTAACCCTCATGTTGTCCTAGGGTCAAATTGACCCGTTTTCCTATATCAATGTTCTTTTTAACTACCCACTTGTAATTATCCAAAATAACATGACTGATTCCACACAACGCTGTTTGGGGCGTCTTCTTCAATTTTATAGCATTTGAAAAAAAGTGCTTTTGAAATAGTATTAAGTAAAAGTTTACATATTCCAGTCCATTCCACATACATTCCTTTAATTTTAGTCTAAATAATTCCTAATTTCTGGAATAATTTCCTATAATGAGGTTCGTAATAAATAAATAAATAAATAATACATTCCAAAAATAACTGTATAACTAAAGTTAATGTTAAAAAAAGTGATAACATTGAAAAAAAAAGCATCAAAAGTGTTGTAAGAAAGGACAGAAGCATAAGAAAATGTTAAAAACATAGATAAAAAGCATCAACAAAAGTGATGGTTTTCAATTTTGACGGGAAGACGTCAAGCTGTTTCGCCCCCTAGTGGCCAAAAAAATCAATACATGCAGCTTTAAAAAGAAGAGAGGAAGTAGGTAACAAATATTGTAATATTTAACCCTCATGTTGTCCTCGCGTCAAATTTCACCCGTTTTCAAAGTTTCACAATCAAAATGATGTGTTTCTTTCAACAAAGTTGTACAAAAATAACCGTGGTTTCATACACAAAAAAGGCTGTAATCATACTGTATGTCCACATACATTCCTCTGATTAGTCAAAATAACTCATACTACATACTTTTTATGTAAAAAAATAGGTATAACCTAATATGAATTATGTTTATGAGCACGAATTCCAAAAATAAGTGTAAAACTAGTGGAAAAAAGTTGGCTAAGAAGATGTTACACAGAAGAATTGAGTGATAAATTATACTTACTATGCTTAAACAGGCAAAGCAGACCGGGTTCATTTTGACGGAAGACAACACAACACTAATTGCTTAGTGAGTAATAACCCCCCACCCCCTTGCTGGTTATTAAAAAAACAACTGTTGGTTGATTTTCTATTTTGGTCAGGGCCACAGGATCAAAGTTACAGGGCTGATGATGTGTTTAAGTGCAAGTCATCTCATACAGTAGGAAAGATTTATCAACCTCTCTTTGAAATGTGATGTGCGGAGGTCAGTGTAAAGGGCCAGCTGACACATCTTTCTCTTTTTATCTCCTCTTCGAGAGCACGGGACCTCATTTCACCGCAGCTGCTCAAACACCTGATCCTGCGCTCTCGCTATTGACTTCTACAGAAGTAAACGTGATTTTCTTAAATATACAAACACACCACAAGTATTATTGTCCTCAAAGGGTACTTTATACTGGCTGAGAGTCTGAGTGGGACGTCAACTCCGACATCTAACCTTGACGTACACACTGAATTACTCTGAACTGAGAGCTTTAAACTAGAGAAAGCATTTTCTCTTGTCTCACACACACACACACACACACACACACACACACACACACACACACACACACACACACACACACACACACACACACACACACACACACAGTAATCCTAGTTAACCTCAACACACAAGGTTTATTCCCTGGGTGACCAAAAGCAATTCCCTTTTTCTTCTTTCCTTCTCTCGGCTCTACTTTATCTATAGACGCAGACACAGAGTCATTCACTCGACCTTTTCATGTATCAGCCACCATCTTTGGACCAATCTACCTCACCCTCTACACAACACCCACACACATAAAACACACACACTTATGATAAAAAATATGCATAAAGGGGGAGTGGGAAGGGAAGGAGGACAAGCGGCCTTCTGATCCTGCAGTACAGCAGAGGGGTTTGCTATTCCTACACTGGGTAATTAGACTGTCACTCAAGCGGCTGCTGCCGCCATTTGTGTGTGTGTGTGTGTGTGTGTGTGCGCACGTGCTCGTGCAATGTTTGATTGCCTCAGCGACCTTTGACCCTGACGGAGCAAATATACCTCCTGGGGGAAGGAGGAAGGGGGTCAATGAGAAGAACTAACAGAACAGAGCTGTGGAAGTGATTTAGAGGGTCGCGGCGGAGAGAGAATGATTAGAGAAAATATAGGCTGACATAAAGGGATATGCCGTGTCTTATTAGGGCTTATTACAGATACATTGCATCAAACCCAGCCTGAAGCTGAGTTACTTCATTACAAACTGGTGCGCAGGAAGAAGGGGGGCAGGACATTGATGTAAATAAACCTGTGAGACAGAAAGAGGAGTAACACATGGTGTCAGACAAAGCTTCTTAAGCGAGGTTTATGGTAGCCGCGGTGTTTGTGAGCCATGAAGCGACGTCACCACAGCTGTCGTTTCCAGCGCAAAGGCTCCGCAAGCTGTCGCAGCGCGTGATCGTGCACCTCTGAATTATTTTAACTGAAACTTTCAGTTCACCTGTGATTCTTCACATACAGACCACAGAGAGACATAAAGTGAGAGACATATAGCCTTAAAGTGCCCATATTTTGCTCATTTTCACGTTCGTAATTGTATTTTGAGGTTGTACCATAATAAGTTTACATGGCTTTATTTAAAACAAAAAAAACACCATATTTTTGTTGTAGCCTGTGTGTTTGGGTCTCTGTTTTAGCTACAGAGTGAGACATCTCCCTTCTATCCTATCTTTGTTGGGAGCTGCACATGCTCAGTAGCTCGGTAAGATCCCATCAGCTAGATAACTCTTTCTCCAGCTTTGGTCAGTCCAAGGCAGGATTAGCTGGGAGACTTCTTCTAGAGGAGGGGAATACCTTTGGAATACCTGCAGAACAGGGACAGGAAGTAGTTCTTTTGGAGATGAGGGTGAACTAGTGGGTGTTGTAGCAGTGAGTTGCCATTGAGAACGAGCTAGCATGCTACGGTTAGCCACCTCGTCTCGGCTAGTGACGTAGAAAGCCGTGCAGATGTTGACCAGCTCACCCGGAGACTGAAGACAGAAGTTTGCATGCGTGTGGAAGCACCAGAGACACAAAATAACAACCCCAAATCCCAGAAAAAGGGATTTTTTTCATTATATGGGCACATTAAATATGGGAAAAGAAGCTGGAAAGTGTGGAAAAACACAAGAGATCGTTTTGTCAAAGCTAAATGAAAAGGCTTCAGAACGAGTGTTCTTCACAGTGTTGCAGGCAGACAGTCATGTCGATTTGGAGACAAATGACAGTCACGTTAACGATTAGAGTCGATAAATGTAATGATTTGCGTTACGTCGGTGTTCATAATGGATGTGTCTACTTCTGTTGCCAGGCAGCAAGTTTTTTTTTTTTTTTTTGCAGGATGGGAAAATAATCGACAGATTAATCGCCAATGAAAACAATCCTTAGTTGCAGCCCTACAACTAAGTTAGCCACTAGAGAACATTGGTTCAAAGGTCTTCTAAAGAGTAGACGAGATAATAAATAAAATATAATAAAGTAATCAACTGTAGACAAGAAACTGTAATGATTTTTCCTAAATTCAGGATCCAATTGCTTAAAAAAAGCTGTGTGTCCTTCACCAATAATAATTGTCTTGTTTGTTCTCTATGCATGAAGACAATATGGATTGTAATCAATATTATTTCATAAAATTCTTTTAATCTCGTAATTTGTCTTGTGTTGTGAATGGGGGGAAAAAAAATGGAAAATTAAGGGAAATTTCACAGTTCTTGGTATTTTCACTGTTGATTTGTTCATCCTTGTTTCACAGTTCAATAACAGCAACATCTTTCCAAAAGACAATAAGTAATTGTGTTAAATAATCGTCATTTCAATACTGACTCAATTATTCTTTATGATTTTTTTCCACAATCGAGCAGCCCTAAATGTTGTCCATCTATTCCGAGGCAGATTTCAAACCATCTGCCTTCATTATAAAGCACTTTTGGCTCAACTTCTGTTTTAAATGTAAATAAAGATGACTTGGCTTGACTTTCCCAGGCTTCTCTCACATCTCAGTGGCCTTCTATGCCTCTGGTTATTTACACCTCCAACACCCCAAACTGAAAGCAGGGTCAACACCCTCCTCCTCCTCGCCTGGTGGTGCAAAGTCTTAATTAGAGCCAAATTAACCAGGGAGAGATGGGGAGAGGTGGAGGACAGGTGGGGAGAGAGAAAGAGAGAGAGAGAGAGGGCGCGAGACCAGTGATTACTCAGGGGAAGACTCCATGCAGTTCCCACTCAGCCAACCGGGGCGAGCAGAGAACACACTGCTAATGATTCCCTACAAAGCTAATTAGACCTTCTCTCGGTTTCACATTCATCCTCTGGTTGTGATAATTCATACAGGAGCAGATAGCAAAGAGCATTCAGCCACTAATCTCCCGTTTTGGTCTTTCAACACCCATCGCTGTTATCTGGGAGCACATTCCTATTCCAGGTCTACATGATACAGATAAACAGATATCATTTCTGCTTTGGCCCCAGTCATTTCTTTCTCTCCTTTCTTGCCATTGATTAATTGACTTTTTTTTTTTTTTTATACTGCCTGACTAATCCAGTAAATGGATTATCACTTTAGAACACAGCAGTTGTACGAGACGTACTGTACCGGGCACTAATGCAGAAATCAGGCTGTTCTTATGTACCATTCGTCCACATGGCTACAAAAAGTAAAGCATGCACTGTAATTCATATGTATTTCACACATGTATTGCTGGACATCAGCTCCATCCTAAAAAAAAAGAAGCACAATAGAGGATGTACTTTCAGCTGAAGATGTTCGACCTGTCAAAGACTATGGTGCCCATCCCCACCTGCTCCGTCACTATCTGGTACGCTGCTGCCTCTGCCAATGACAAGAGTGCAGCGTATCGCTCGCTCTGCTGAGAAGGTGATTGGCTGCAATCTGCCGGCTCTCCAGAACCTGTACGCCTCCACGACGCTGAGGGGGGGGGGGCAGGAAAGATTGTAGCCGATCCCTCTCACCCTGGACACAAACTGTTTGAACCTCTCTCCTTTGGCAGGAGGCTGCGATCCATCAACCCAAACCTCACGCCATAAAAATTGTTTTTTTTTGCCTGTTTGAAGCCTCAACAACAAGGCTCCGGACCCCCCATCCCTAGACACTACACTTGCACCAACCTTCATCCTGGACATTACATCTGCCCATTGCATTACTTTATCCCCCCTGTTGTCCTTGGGTCAATTTTGACCCGTTTTTAAAAGAAATTTGGAATTTTTTCACCCAAATTGTCCAAAAAATGGCATGGATGGTTCCATACAACGCTCCAAGTAAGTAACACAAAGGATCAGTTCACGACTTTATTTTGGGTGGGGTTTTTTTTCTCAAAAAAATGATATAATTTCATATAAATGAGCTTTCTTGACCATGAATTCTAAAAGAAATTAGTGTAAAACTGGTAATACATTGGTGTGAGTGGTGTATACAGTATACTGATGGTAGTGTAAAAAAACCCAAAGAAAATCATTTAAAAAAGCATCTAAAAGTGTTCAATTTCAGTTTAGACCCAGGAGGACAACGCAAGGGTTAAATGTATATTTGTTTTTCTGTATTTATTGTTGATTTTATATTAATATGTTTGTTTGTTTGTTAATGTATACACCTTTCACCAAGGCAAAGTCCACATAAGTACTTATTGTGGCAATAAAACAGCGTCTCGGGGAAAACACGGGGATGTTCAATCCAAACCATCTTTTTCTAACCTTAACTAGTCGTTTTGGGACCTATACGTAACGGTCATCGCTGCATGACGCCCACTTTTTGGGTTAAACTCAGTAGAGCTCAACAGTCACCGCCATCTTTTTGAACGGCCCTGCTACCAGAAGTGTTTTTCCTCATTCAATATCTCCATTGACGTTTCATAAAATGTTAATGTAGAGTTTTATTGTAACCATAAAACCATTTCTCTGTGGATCGTAGACAGTATTTCTACAGCACCTCCACCTACTTTGTAATCAAACGAGACATGGAAATCTTACTTTTTACAATATGGGATCTTTTATTCTAACGGACTGTTTGCTAAACCCCTTCCCCTGAACAGTGACCATCCAACCATAGCATAGCAACCGTAACTAGGCTACAGTAAGTGAGATACTGTGGATTAAAAGATTTTATATTCAACAACACAACAGCAAAAGTGTAAAGAAACAGCTTCTGTTACTTTTTCCTATCATGTCCTTACGTTATTGGTTTCTTTGAAAATCTACAATACAGAAGTTGGAGGTGTGAGATTATTCTGCATGAAGTTTGTTGTAATGAAAACTGTTTGAAGTTTTTTTTATTTCTTTTTTTTTTTACTCTCGAACAACCCAGTTCGCGCCATTTACTGACTGGCTATGTCCCTTTTCAAGGAGCACAACAAATGCCAAAACATCAAGCTTGATAAAATTGCTTCTTTGAGTAGATTTTTTTTATTTGACATTTTGCTAAACTCAACTATAAAGTGTCACCACCTCACCTTTATTACATAAAAAGGCATTTATTTTCAAAAGCAAGAGAAATACAATTTGGATTTTGTAGCATATTTTTTCACTCACGCTTTCAGGACCTTTGTCTGCTTAAGGACAAAAATGAGTTAAAAGCATGCGGTACTGTTGAAAAGGGGTTTTATCCACTTACTGGTGTCATTAGCTTTCATCTCCTGAATGCAGCCCTCGATACTTTCTTTCAGAGGAACTTTTGCTTGAATGTTATTTAAGTAAGGTGTGAGCACATGTATTGAGCTTCTAGTCGTATTTACACATCTACATGATAGAGTGACATTTCCTCCATTTGAATAAAAAACTGATGTTCTTTTTTTATTGGATTTACATGAAATGCATTTGTCCTTTTTTCCAGAAAATGTTTAAATTACGTCTTCATATACAAGTTAAATGAAGGAGATTCATGATTGACCGTAACGTGCTAAAGATGAATTTTTTATTCGTGTAAGAATTAGGGTTGGGTTTGATGGCATTTTAGTAAATCCCAATCCCGTATCAAATCCACTTATTGAAACCGAATCCTTTTAAATCCCTTATTGAATCTAATTACATTACAACATTTGCAAGTAATTTAAGTGTTGAACAGCTAAAAAAACAAGCCTAATTAACATTCATAACCTATAGCGAGAGCCTGAAAATGAGATGGGCAGCAGAAGATATGAAATATTGATTAAATGCATATGACACACCGTTAGAACAGGTGAAGCCTTCTTAGTTTATTTTTCATGAGTTTGTTGATCAAAGTCCTGGAGGTCCTGGTTCAGAACTATTGAATGGATACACCTTGAATATTCATTTATGCATCAACGTTCAAAGAAGACATCCTCCTTAAACTGACTTAATGTGATCATGGGTCATTTATCTAAGACCTCTGTTGGACTATGTGAAACTACAAAAATAAAGAGTAACATTTCTTTTCCCTAACAAACAGTCTTTGACCGGGGTGCCGTGTTAGCTCAAAGGGTTCGAGTTCAACCCTGTGGGGGGGAAAAAAAGAAAAAGAAGAAGCATAAAAGCAGACTGCGATGTAGTAGGAATGAAAGACGAAAAAAAGAAAGTTTCTTGGATGTTTTATTGCCTTTTTTTGCTGCCTTTTGTTTTGTCCTCCATCAAAGTCTTTGAAATTTTTTTTTATTATTATCTATGTAAATACAGTTACTACTATCAAAGAAAGAGAGTTACTACAATGGTATTGTCCTCCTGTAAACGGCTCATTGCATGAGTGGAAACGCATTTGAAAAAATGTATGTCTCAAAATATCCCAAAAAATAATCCCAGGCACTCCACCGTAGGACTTAAAATGCCTTTATTTTACCCGACGATGTATTTGTTGTTATTTAAAGATTATTTTTTGGGCATTTTAGGCCTTTATTTTTTGACAGGACAGCTGAAGACATGAAAGGGAGTGAATGACATGCAGCAAAAGGTCGCAGTTCAGAGTCGAACCCGGGCCCGCTGCATTGAGGCGTTAACCTCCATATATGGGCGCCTGCTCTACCAACTGAGCTATCCGGGCGCTCACGTGACGATGTATTTAAAAATTACCAACAAGTTGTCTGCAGTAACTTTGATATCTCCACCTGTAGTTGAATGCAACAACCCAGCAGTGCTTCCACTTCTTTGGCTGCACTCTACCCTCTAGCCACTAGGGCTGGGTAATGTTAAACAAAATGTCACTAATGGTACCGATACCAACACCATGACTTTGATACCGGTTCCTGAACGATACTTTTTTTTCAATTCCAATTTTAATGAACAAAAAGAAATCACAAAATGACACATCACGACACAAATCTTTGTATTTATTTTCAGCTCCTACTACGTGAGCCTCTGTGCGTAACAGAGCCTTTTAATGAGGGGCCTTCTGGGAGAATATTCACAAATACCTCACACACATACAAGTGAAATGCTCTCACACACACTTCTGAAATGCTTTCATACACACACACACTAGTGAAAAATGATATATGAGAATTACATACCGTGAGACTCTCACATGCACATAACTATTTCATACTGAAATAGAGATGCTTTTTTACGTTTCTTCATTCGGATCAATTTGCGATTCATTCCATTTTGAATGAACAAACAACGCAGTTTACTTGCTTCGTCTTTGTGGCATTATTCATTAAGATCATTCTAAACAGATTTCTGTAGTTCAAGTTATAATGGCCCACGTATTAAAAATTGTTGGGTTTAAATCGGGCTCGGGTGCATAATTACAGGTAAATGTGCACGGTCGGGCTTGATTTATGGGCCTGATCTAAGCTCTGTAGTGAAACCACACACACACACACACACACACACACACACACACACACACACACACACACACACACACACACACACACACACACACACACACACACACACACACACACACACACACACACACACACACACACACACACACACACACACACACAGCTTTCAACCACTACTGACTGGATTTCCCTTTCAATAGGAAGGCATTTCAGTATTGCTTGTGAGAGAGTTTTCAGTAGTGTTTATGTTTGTGTGTGTGTATGTTTGTGTGTGTGTGTGTGTGTGTGTGTGTGTGATAATTGTGAATAATGTCCCAGATGGCCCTTCATAGGTTTTCCTGCATGTTTCGACAACGCGTAACGTTAGACAGCCAATCACCAGCATTATTAGATCTTGGTAGAAGTATGCTGCATGCTTTTTGGCTCACAGACGCTGATACGATTTGCTCCTTAGGTATTAAAATTGGGTATTGAATGATGAAGTATTTTTCGATACTCAATACTTTAGAGGCAATTTGGTCAGTGCCTAAACAGTATTGAATTCTGTAACCAGCCCTATAGCACAATGTGTTTATGAGCATGATGCATGATGCACTAATGTGCCAACTGATCTCATACAAATACAGGTGTAACCAAGAATGACAAATATAGAGACGGAAACAAAGAAATTAACATACTGGGAGAAAAAAGGAATAGGAGATCCACTACAGTCTTTTCTTCTCATAAAAGCTCCATTATTGCACAGGAGATCACTCAGCTGTTGCAGTGCATATGCTGAAGAAGTCAACATTATGTGGCTGCTGTCTCACACAATAATTATTAATGACACATGTCCCAAAGGGCAATTCATTTTCAGAGTTAGTACACCTCAGTCTCTCCTCTCTCAGCCTCCATATTTCCTATATGTGCTCTGCTCCCCTGATGCTTTTATTTCTTTCATTAACGCTCCGGGCTCATCAGTAAGCATGGCTCACTTCAGGCTCAATTTAGACGAGCTGCTTCTATATGAGCCAGCCAGCCAATTGTGATGTCACGCCCATTGTCTGCCAATTACACTTCAATTTAGCAGAAGAAACGCTCTGGAATGTGATTATAAGCGAGAGATGGCGCGTGTGTGTGTATATGAGAGATTGCAGAAAGTCTTTTTTTGTGATGTTTTCCGTCTTTCACTTAGCACTTTTATATTCTGAAGTGGCGTCCAGTTCTTCTTCCTCCTCCTCCTCCTCAGACTTTTCCACAGCGAGTTGGCGTAGCCTTTCCAGACAGCGTGACATTTGCACCTCCCTACTGCCTCGCTAAGCCGAAGCAATGAATACAGCGAGCAGCGACACACACACACACACACACACACACACACACACACACACACACACACACACACACACACACACACACACACACACATACTGTACACACACGCACAAACATGCTGGCTGCAGCACTACAAGAGGAGAGCATGATAATATGTATCGACCTGTCAGCATTTTGTGTGAGTATGTCATATTTTCAATAGCTTTTTATCTGCTTTATTTACAGCAAACATTCCTCCTCTACACTGCCTCTGTAGCTTTGCTCACCGGTTAACTGTGACTCCAAACATATGAGGAATCCAGATTTTTAAGCACCCATATTCTGCTCATTTTCAGGTTAATCATTGTATTTTGAGGTTGTACCAGAATAGGTTTACATGGTTTAATTTTCAAAAAAATACCATATTTTTGGTCTACTGCAGGCAGATCCTGTTCTCCCCCTGTGTGTTTAGGTCTGTTTTAGCTACAGAGTGAGACATCTCCCTTCTATCCTATCTTTATTGGGAGTCACACATGCTCTGTAGCTCGGTAAGATCCCATCAGCTAGATAACTCTTTCTCCAGCTTTGGTCAGTCCAAGGCAGGATTAGCTGGGATACTTCTTCTAGACCAGGGGAATACCTTTGGAATACCTGCAGAACAGGGACAGGAAGTAGTTCTTTTGGAGATGATGGTGAACTAGTGTGTGTTGTAGCAGTGTTTTGGCATTGAGAACGCGCGAGCATGCTAGTGCTAGCATGCTACGGTTAGCCATCTCGTCTCGGCTAGTGACGTAGAAAGCCGTGCAGATGTTGACCAGCTCACCCGGAGACTGAAGACAGAGGACAGTCAGAAACCTGATCTCACTCAAAACAGCATGGATGGTTATTTTTCCAAGTTTGTATGCGTGTGGAAGCACCAGAGACACAAAATAACACCCCAAATCCCAGAAAAAGTGTTTTTTTCATAATATGGGCACTTTAAAACTAAACAGACAGAGAGAAAACGTATTTAAGAAGACTGTAAACTTCCTCACGCTTAACAAAAGTGAAGCCAAAATATCCTGAACATGGCGCTGCCATTAATTTAGCTTAATTTCTGCAACCTGTGTGTGCTTTGCTGCTGAACAATTCTTGATAAAAACTACCTAAAACGACAGAAACCATCTTTGGGGAAAAATTAACTGACATGTACTTTGACTCTACTTTATATCTGCTAACAATGTATGATCTATACTGCAGCCAGCCACCAGGGGGCAATCCAGATGTTATGGCTTCACCTCCGTCCTCCGCGAAAAACTCACTGAAACACACGTAATATCATTCCACCACAATTTAACATGTTAGATCTGGTGGTTATAACCTTTTCTTTCTTGACTTGAAGGTCAGAGGTCTGTAAACCTTACTTTCAGATTGAGATATTCAATATAAGATGAAACAAGATACGATATGAGCCTTTATGAAGCCCAGAGGGGGGGAAAGGGGGTTAAAAAGTAGTGTTTTCAGAGGTAGAAAGACTAACTTGGTGTGGATGGAGGGCCCAAACAAGAAAAAGCAAATACCACAGTGTCACAAACACACACACACACACACACACACACACACACACACACACAGTAGTGTCCCAGCACAGTTGGGTCAGCTCCTCTGTGACTTGAAGCAGATATTATTAACGCCTCACTAAAAATATGTCCTGCTACCAAACACATATTCTCATCTGAAGGTACACACACACACACACACACACACATACACACACACACACACACACACACACACACACACAGTCTGTTATTCCCATCATGACACATACCAGTTATTTCCCCTCTCTCCCTCTTCAGCACAGTGACTTCCCCCCCGCTCACTCGATCAGATAACACAGACCTTGACTGAAGGCCAGTCTCCAGTATTTCTCTGTGATCACAAGTCCAATTCTTATGTACATATATGTATTCTGTCTCCTTTCTATTCCGTTCATATAAAGTCAGTCGGAAAGTGCTCTTTCTTTGCCAGACAAATAAAAGTACAGACAGACCAAGGAGAGGTGAAACGGAGAGAGACGTTTGTGTTTAAAGTTAAAGGGAAACCTGTGTGATGTATAATTTGACATTGTATTCATCTCTGTTGTAGACTTTGAACGCTCAAATTAAAGTATTTTAACTTAAGCGGATTCAACAATTTGTGCAATTCACTTCACCTGCCGGGGATTTGCATCTATTGGCATCTTTGTATTGATTTTGCATGTAAACCTGTCACGCAGTGTGTGTGAAATGCAGGCAACACAATTTACATACCAGCACCAGTTAAAGCTCACTAATTAACATGATATAGCTCATTTCTTTCATCTGCACCAAAAACCAAAGTGTTATGTACTATACCTTAGTCCAGAAACATCCAACTGGTCCCAACTAATCTCTACAAGGGAACAGTGGACACAATTAACACAAAATATGAGAATAAGGACAAATACCATAATTTCCCTTAAAGAAAATCTCCTACAAACATGAATAATAGAGTGGAAGGTCAGTGGGGTACAAACAGGGCAACGGGTGTATACACACACACACACACACACACACACACACACACACACACACACAGAAATGGGCAGGAGGTTGTAAGTGTGTTGCCAAAATGATGACCCATCTTTCATTCCAGTGCCATATTGCTCATTTGAAAAGAAAAAAACATTTTAAAAGATGTTCTTGCTCTTTTCTTCCCCCCCAACAGGTTCAATCCCATTTGTTTCTACATAAAATCCTCACAGACACACTTCCCATCTGATGCTGTTCAGGGACACAAGGCTTGCTCTGCCAACACTACCGCACGGTAACAGAGTCACGTCTATTGACTGTGGACGCTACGCGACGATTTGTAGGCTGGTGATGAAAGAAAACTACACAGTTTACAAAGTTTGGAATCAGCTGATAAATTGATGTCGTTCCTTCAATAAAAACCATCTTAACAGATAAAAACAGAATCATTCAGACACCAAAAGAAGAGCTCCGCTAAATGTTAATTCCAGGCGGCAATATTGTGCAACTGAAACAGGAAGTTGTTCCTATTTCAATCTGCACACATTAATTAATTAATTAATTAATTAAATTAGCTTTTTATTGATCCCCAGAGGAGGATTAAAATTTTTTATTCCACAGGCCTATAATACAGACACATGCTCAGGTCCTTTACATGCACAAATCTCAGAGTGAGGGGGCTGCAACAATTGAGCAGGCGCCCCAAACAGCTGGGGGATTTAGTGCCTTGCTCAAAAGCACCTTGGCAGTGCCCAGGAACTGGCACCTCACCAGTACTTCGGTCCGTAATGGGGATCAGAACCCGCGCCTAACACAACTCCCCAAGGACTAAGCTAATGCCACCGCTAAGCTTCCAGTTTCTTTCACCAATGACTGCTCGACTTCTTTTCTTCTATTTCCAACTGTTGCTCAGACGGATCTTTGCATCTTTCTGCCCTTTTCAGTTGGCAGCCCGGTGGAACCATTGTGCGGCAATGTGTTCGTGTACAAAACTAAATAACATCTATTTGTAAAGAGGATTTTCTACAACCTTAAAGCACCAAAGAGTAGTCAGACATATAGAGTAGTCTTGAAGACATCTGACTGTAATCAAGATTGTGTGGCGGCAGATTACTGACCTTTGAACAGTATAACAGTATATATATATATATATATATATATATATATATATATATATATATATATATATATATATATATATATATACACACACACACACACACACACACACACAGTACACACGCACACACACACAGAGAAAAGTTTGAAAAGCCCTGACAGGAGGCGTACCCAGCACAGTTGAAGAGAGTTTAGAAGAATCCCAGTAGAAACACATTTTAAACTCATTCACAGATAGAGTGAGTCATTATGGACGGATGAAGTGTGACCCTGCTGATGTTACTGCACATCTGTTCTGCTTCAGCGGGTGTAAAGTGCAGTGAAAGAGCTACAGAGAGAGCAACTGTGTGCTGATGTGTGACCGCAATATCTCATTCAGTCGTAGGGTTACAGCCACACTTAATGACAAAAGATGAGAAAACACACGGAGCACATGAGGAGGACGAGGCGTAGTAGTGGTAAGGGTGGAGGTCATGTGACAGAGTGCACTCACTCATGGGCCTCCTCTTGTCTACATGAGGGCTCAACGCTAACTTTTTGTGCGTGCGTCTCTTAGCGATATCTGCACGTAAAGCTTTAAATCGATTCATTTCTCAGTGTTGTTTACCTTTCTCTCATTTGACACCGGCTGCTTCGTCACAGAAAACTACACAGATTGGCCCCTTGGTCCCCCCCCCCTTCTCTTTTTTTCTGCACTACCTATACTTTATATTTCTATATTTTGTGTCGATACTCTAAAGGGGTTGCTTCAATCTCGTTGCACAAGTACTGCACTTGTGTATAATGACAATAAAGGCATTCTACTCTATTCTATTGTGGCTTGTGGAATTGTGGGACTTTGTAGTTTTTCTACTATAAGCCGGGGGGGGGGGAGAGATTTTGGTTCTTGTAATCTTTAAAAAGACTTGTCTGGTTGGCACATATCTATTTTTCGGGCCAAATGCGCATGAAATACACGCACTCTAAGAGGCTTGTATATTCTGCTTACATCACATCTGCATACAGAAGAAGTGTTTTATCCGTGCTTCTCCTCTCTGGAGAGCGATATTAAGATGGAGGGAGGAGCAGCTGAAACGAGAAGAGAAAGAAATGGAAAAAAACATCATGCTTGGGACAGATTAGGGTTCAGTAAGAGACAGTATCTCTACCAACAGACGTGATGATAGGCGTGAAATAAACGGAGATGTCCCGAGGATATTGGAGCCGTGCGGCTCTATCAACACGACGAACTCTTGGTGGAGCGTCGCCCTCTCCTCAGCCTCGAGATGCACTGTATTTCTGAGACAGAGTCGCCACTGAGGGAATTCCATTATGCATAACCTGGTTCCTGCTTTGAAAACTCAATAAAAGGAAAGAAAAGCAGCACACACTCGGATGCTATTTAAATGTAATTCTATTCATCACATTTTAGCTACACTGAGTCCATTAAGACTCCTGAAATGACGTTTTGACTGATATGTTGTGAAAATAAGAGCTAAGGATCTGAATACCAAGAACTCTAAGGGTGGGAATCGCCAGAGGATGAGATATTATCATGATACCTGATATCATGATACAATATTCTGCGATATATTGCAATTCATTAACTATTTTCCCAACTTCAAATGATGTCCCCAAAGGACAACTTGTCTAATTTGGGCTACTCAGAAATGCCATCTGTTTGCATTTTGGTTGGATTGGATCAAACTCTCTTTATCCATCGATGGGATGAGTTAATTTCAGCAGTTTGTGACTGAGTGAATAGGGATGTCGCCCATAATCGGCCCATAATCGCCTCGTTGACTGAGTAGGTTGTCTATAGCGACGGCGTTTCATTTCCGGGATTGTTCAAGAAATTCCGCCAGATGCTCCTCATTTTCCAGGTATGAATGTGAAACTGTGCAAATGTGACAGGAAATTGATCTCAATCGACATACCTGGATAAATAAAGCTTAAATAAATGAATAAAAAGAAACATCTGTCCAGTTTTCTGCACGAATAAAACAACTTTTGAACGTACACGCGTTCCACCAAAACAAGAACAGGTTCCTTCCTGAGGCTATTTTGCAGCGGCACCATTGCCGCGTCCGACACTTAGCAACGCCCATGACGATTGTGATTGGTTTCAACAAATGTCAATAAACCAGAGCACGTTTTTTTCTCCCATCCCAGAATGCTGTGTGGAATAGCCAGACCTTCCCCGGCAGTGCTGTGGAAGAAGGTCTGGCAATATGAGACAACTGAGTAGGTAACATTAGTTGTATATCAGGCTGTTATTTTTCATGTAAAAGGAACAAAAGGTTGTTTTATAAATGTTTATGATTGAATTTGTGCTCATTGAAAGCGTGGATAAATGATTTTATATCAGTTCAGCTATTTTTTTAATAATAATAATATTTCTTTGGTTTAAACAGGGCTTTCAGAACTGGTAGCCTGCAGTGCATCTTTCCACTGGATTATAGAAGAATGTGGAGATTTTTCGGTGGACACATTAAAACAATATGTCTGACTGAGCCATTGTGCAAAACGAGGTTTTAGTTGGACGGCTAAGTCTTAAATCAGTGGCAGGAGTGCAGCTTTAAGCAGCTTAGCTGCATTGTGAGTAAACACATTACACCCAGTGCGTTGCCAATCCCAGCAAGCGGAACAGAATATTCCCTGCCGGGGAAAAAAGCAACGCCTCAGAGAGAGAGACAGAAACTTCTCATTTCATCCACTGAAAACACCAACGTGCACTCGCTGTTCCGGGGGAGTTACGCTGACTGTCAACAATGCACTCGTGGAAATAATACCCAATACACCTGTGGATCAGCTCCAAGTCACACATGGCAAAGGTGCCTCAAACAGTTGAGTCAGCCATCTTCCTCACCCTGTCCCCGAGAAATCAGGTCCGTAAACTAATATAAATATATATAAATATATAAATATGATGCGAGGAGAAACTTAATTGCTGGCAGGATTATGTACAGTGGGAATGTTTCTGTTTTAGTGAAGGAAGTTTGTTTTTGGTCGAGGTGATGTGGGTGTATAAAGTGCAAAGCTTGGGTCTCAGGAAAAACACTATTGAGATGCATTATGGGAATAAGTACTTGACGTATAGGGATTTAGCAGTATTACTTTTTTTGCCATGAACTGTACCGTATAAAGTTGTTGTTTTTACCAACGTGCTAGCAGCAGTTTCTAATTGAATCATCCTGCAGACTTTGGTCTCTTCTCATTTAGATTTTGTGCGTCCTCATCTCCTCCAACCTACTGCCTGTGACCCAGGAAATCGATCCCAGCGAGCCATCTTGAAGGAGGTCTCAAGTGGAGAGAGGAGCGGGGATGCACAGGTGCATCCTTTGCCAAAGTGTTTTCAAAAATATTGATCAGTGCAGCTTTAATTAAAGCTATAGCGCGTAGTTTCTGTCGCCCCCATGAAGAATTTTGAGTAATCGCAACAACACTGTCGGCACATCCACATGGTACAAGCCTTCCTGGCACTGCCCCCTCCACACAGTTGCTAGTAGCCAAGGAGGACGAGGAGGATTAAAAAAAACAGGTTGGACTCTTCTGAAAAGGTCATTATCTTCACTGAGTTTCTACAGTACCTCATTTGGTCACTTGTTAAGTGGTAGTAGATGTAGTTTTAGGTTTCCGTTTGTCTCTGAATAAATGCTCCAGAAAGAAAGTTCCCGTGTCTCGTTTGTCAACATCGCAACAAGCGATGAGAAAAAAGCCGCGGCAGTAGGGGAGAGCAGCAGTCAGGTAAAAAAAGACGAGAGGACGTCTACAAACCAATGAAATATAAGTATCTGGAGACGCAGCTCACGTATGTGATGACGGCAGGACGTAGTTTTGTCACGTCTAGATCTTTAATGGGTTAACTGCAGTGTGAAACCAAAACTTAACAGATCAAATATATACAACGTAACAAATACATGAACCTTGGTCCGGACCTTGGTCCAGACCTTGGTCCAGACTTTCAGGTGTGAAAACGCCCTTAATTAGCTTTGTAACAACTCATTTGGCAATGGCTTGTATGAAACGGACGCTCATTAATATCAGAAGGTTAACGCACTACAGCTTTAAGAGGCAACTGTATTAGGCTAATAAACTAATAAACTTAGTACAGTTGTGCTTAAACACTTTGAGATGAGTCACCTACATGCATACTATTCAGATCCACGTTGTTTTAAGACTATATGGGTCAAGGAGGGATAAACACTCATAAATCAGGTACTAATGAGGACAAATGTGGGCATATATTACACACCTGCTCATTAAGAGAAGAAACTCCAGACAATATGAAAATGTAATTGAGGCCATCTAACTGCAAGTTGAAACCATATTATAAAGGCAGATGCAACACAAACTGTGTATTCCAGCTTTAATCACTTTAAAGCGCCCATATTATTCTCATTTTCAGGTTTATAATTGTATTTTGAGGTTGTACCAGAAGAGTTTTACATGGTTTAATTTACAAGAAACACCATCTTTTTGTTGTACTGCACATTGCTGCAGCTCCTGTTTTCACCCTGTGTGTTTTGTTTGTGTGTGAAAGCACCAGAGACACAAAATAACACCCCAAATCCCATAAGAATTGATTTTTTTTCATAATATGGGCCCTTTTAGTACTCATCCGCCATCTCTCTCTTATTCCTCCTCTTCCTACATTCAGATGATTTTGGTCCAGGTTCTGATTGGTCCCTGAGGAATCACAGATTGGTGACAGGGCATATTCTCCCTACATTACATTTCTCTGACTTCCAGACTCTTTTACACCAAGCTTTTCTCTCAGTCCTCTCTTTCTCTTTTCCTTCCGTCCTTTTTTTCATCTCAATTTCTTTCATTCCCCAGATTAAATGACCCAGAAGCAAAAAAAGCGCCCACAAGCAAACTGTAAAGCATCGGCACAAGCGTGTACTTCATGTGTAGACCTACGTGTGTTTGTGCACATGCATCGAGTCTTATTCGTGCAGAAAGGGAATATTGATTTTATGACATCTTACATCATTAAATACCAGTCTGATTCAAAGTAATATGCTACAGTGGCTGCTCTCATTCACTCTGCTTTGTGCTGGAAAATAAGACCATGAAGACACAAGTGTTTGTGTCTTCAAAATAAAATCTGCTTTAACATGAGCTTTTCTACACATTCGCCCTTGCAACAAGTGTTCTGCAGATTTTCTGTTGTACAGTAGATCTGCAGCCACACAAAAACACTCACTCAGCGGCCCACTGAGTCTCTTTCAGCAGCTTTCGTCACCCTGTGAAGATCCTCAGGCAGTTAGAAACCAGAGCGAGGTGTCAGGAAGTCTTGACACCACAAGTCTTTGCAGAGAAACCAAGCTTCATCTTCTTCAGTTAACACTGTTTAAATGCAGGATTTTGGTTCAATCTTAGCACAGGGTGCACACGCATTTCAACCAATACTTTTCCATGACTTTTTCATGACCTTTCGGCAAATTTCCATGACTACGTATTCCTGAAAATCTCAGTCGACATTTTACAATGAGAACAAAAATCTGAGGTTTAACAATAAAATGAATGACAATGTACGTGGTTCATAGTGGAATTTGTAAAATCGCGCTGCGAATAGAACGTTAAGGTTAAGACGACGGGAAAAGATTTTTTTTTTTTTATTAATCACACGTTTTGTTAAAAAAAAAAAAAAATCCATGACTTTTCCAAAACTTTCTGGGTCTTTTTATTTTTCCAGGCCTGGAATTTGCTTTTTTCAAATTTCAGAACTTTTCCAGGTTTTTCCTGATAGTAACACAAGTGGAATTGCTGCCCACTGTCAGCACTGGGTTTGTTAGAAATGGAACATTTTGGTCACAAACCTGGCACCAAATCCACATTATGAGTGTCAGAAACCTTTAGCTTTAAGAATACCTTATAAATAGTTTCCGCGTGAACTTTTTTTTTGTTGCTCATTTTAAATATATTTTTATCATCTCATGTTGTCTCAAATAACGCAACTGTACCTGTTTTAATTATTGGGTTTGTAATCTGTAGGTTTGCATATATGTGTGTTTCGCTTGTGATATTTTTATATTGTAGTCAGTTTGTCTGTGTATTTGTTGTATGTATGTGTTTGGTCTGTACCTGTTGAGTGTACTTTTTATCTGGACCTTGAGTCTGTGAATAAAGGAATATATCTCAGGTGTTTCAGATTTGTCAAATTTTTTAAATTAGGTTGTTGCAGACGGTGGTTTCAATACAAAGAACCGGTCACACCAGCATTTAAAACTATGAAATGTTTTAAATGCCTGGTCCTACCAGACTCTTTGCTCATATCTTTCTCCGCTGCCATTATGGAACTACAACTCAAACTAGCGAACGACTTCAACGCCATCGTTCTCAGCCACTCCCTCTGTTCGCTGATTGGACCGGTAGAAAACCCAGGATTATACGGCGAACCCAAACGGAGTACTGAAGCGAAATTAAATAAAATTGAGCAGAACTACGTAGGAGGGCGGAGCCAGGCTAGAAAAGATCAGCAGAGGTAAAACTTTCTCTACTTCACTTGCACAAACAATGTGAACACCCAAACATCCAAGCAACTGGTGGCGTTTACGGTGAATGAAACTGTATGAATGTGCGGCTCCTCTTCTCCTCTTATCTTTGCAATATTAGCACTCCAACAGCTGACTGTCTGAGCCTATCAATTAACACACTCCCACTGGATGAGAGGGAACAGCTCCCCCACTGGGAGCTCTCCCAGTTATTACAGCTGGATCAGCCACTTGAAGATCAGGGCTCGCTCTCTTTCCAGAGGAACTGCTGCTCCCTGTGATCTTTGAGCCAGAGACAAATGTGGTTAGGCATGAAATCCCACGCCAGTTCACACTACCCACTCAATAGACGGAGGAGGTTTTAAAATATTAGACAGAAGGCTTACTCACACTTTGTACAGAAACAAGACAGAGAGGCTACAATTATGCCAGCAGGGTAAACAACGGCAACGATGCCCCAATGCCCAAAATGACAGTCCAGAGATATTACATTTACAACACTCACATTATGACAAGCTGCAATCAGTGAAGCTTCAGCATTGTTCCCTGATAAATGACTCAAAGATGTTGATATTTATTCAAATATCAACATCATTTCAGCCCTAAACATTTCTTCTACATGGATGTACACAGCAGGTGTATGGTGACAAACACTCTCAATGTATCTCTGCATTTCCTGTCACTATACGTCTCAGGGGCATTTATGACACTTTTTGGTATTATATATGTCTGCAGCTACCTTTATGTCATTTTGAATTCTCTATAATAGACCTACAGTTGGCTTATAGTGATCCAGGTGGTGAATAGTGCAGCTTAAAGCAACTTTATTCAGCTTTATGGAATTTTTCAATACAACAGTATAATCCCCTAATAATCCCACACAGACATGTAGCTGCAGTGTCTTTCTGAAATGCGAGCTATTAACGGATTATCCTTAATAAAGTGTCCGTGGCTGCGCCGTGCTGTGTGAGAGCGTTTAAATAGCCCTGTTGATCCCAAACGGTGCCAGTCAGCCAGCCAGCCACATTTCGCTACAACTACTTTGGACTAAAGTGGACTTTAAAACGCAGCAGCACAGCTCACTCACCTTCTTTCTTGGCTGCCATTTCATCATATTTGTAAACCAGATATATGCACAGGATCAAAGTGTCACAACAGCCGGTGAGGAGCGGTGTGCACGCGGCAACAGAGGCATCTCAGATCCGGGAGTGAAGGCTGCCTCGGCGGGCTTGTTGGAGGGAAGGGGAGCAGCAGAGACGCGCCCGGAGCAGGAGGAAGTTAGTTATAATCCTGGTATAATGACACTGGACGCCCTCCTCCGGTTACACCGAGCACACTGTGCTGTCCTGTCATCCAGCCGCCGGTTTGTGCGGAGCATCATCCGTCTGCTCCGGCAGCTTCAGCGGCTCTGAGGACTCAACTGAACCAGGAACTGAGAGCTGATACTCCCTCCCTCTCTGTCTCTCTCTCTCTAACACACCTCCTCTCTCTCTCTCCCACTGTCTAATAACCCTCCTCTCTCTCTCTCTCTCTCTCTCTAACATACTCTCTCTCTCTCTAACACACCCTCCCTTTCTCTCTCTAACACACACCACCCTCTCTAACACACACCAACTCTCCCTCCCTCCCCCTCTCTCTTACACAAACCAGCTCTCTCACTCTCTCTAAAACACAACCCCTCTCTCCCTTTTTTTCATTAGTTAACCCACACCGCATGTGGCTAATAATCAGAGATGGAAGAAGTATTCAGATCCTTTACTTCAGTAAAAGTACTACTACACACAGTAAAAATATTCCACTACAAGTAGGCCTAGAAGTCCTGCATTCATAATTCCCTTAAATTAAAGTGTGTACATTTTTATAGGCAAAATGTAGTTTAAGTAACCTACCTAAAGTGCGTAGCTATGTATGTTCCCTGTCAGTGGTTTCCTCTCCTTACTTGGTCCAGTGATGATTTCTTTAATCTATTTTTGAATTGAATGATATTACGGCTCTGTTTGATATTGTTGTTCAGTCCATTCCATAACGTCACCCCCCCACACACACACACACAAACTGAAACACACATGCTTTTAACAGTAGTTCGCACAAGAGGTTGCGTCCACATATAATGTCCTCTTAGATGATATCCCCCGTCTCTTTGCTTAAAGATTGCACGTATGTTCCAAAGCAAATTATTTTCTTTAACTTTAAACATTAATTGTGCAGTTACAATGTCCATAAATTTCCTCAATTGTGAATTCAAAAACAGAGGATTAGTGTGCTCATAATTACACTGTGTGATGTATTATTCTAATTGCTCGTTTTTGCAAAGCGCAAATCCTTTGCAAGTTGCTTTTGAAGGTATTTCCCCAAACTTCCACACAATATAACATATATGGTAAAATTAGTGTGCAGTACAGAGTATGTAAAGTATTTTGGTTCAAGATGTATCTAGTTTTGCTCAATATCCCAATACTCCTGGCCATCTTCATGCACAGATATTTACTGTAATGTGTGGCTTCCAGCAGAGTTTATGGTCAAGTACAACACCTAGAAATGTATTTTCATAAACTCTTTCAATTATTAATAAACCAATATTTACGTGACCACAAGTAAAAAGAGCAGAGAGTAAAATATGTTTGCAGGCTGAGGGAAGCTTCCCTCTGCATCTCCTCACTCAGGGAGGGAAGGCTTGACACCAGAGCGGAGTGTTTTATTATTGGGGATTAGAGGAGTTGAGAGGGCAGGGACACCGGGTCCCAGAGAAAAGCCTTCAGGATCCTTTACCCTCCATAAACAAAGACAGAGGACAGCCCTAACAGCCACAAAGCCTGCAGAGCAAAGCGGAGATTTTCAGTGATGGTGGTGAGACTGGAAATCAATAGAGGACGAAAACGGTGTCCCGTGATTGCTGGATTGTCTTTAAGCCTTTTCTTACACACAAAGGACACCCAGGTAGATATTTTGACACATGAGTGTACCATCTTTGACCTGAAGCATCTGAATTATTTAATATTTAATCAGGATTTTTAGGATGATTTCCAACTTGGGATTAATCGGACATTTTTTATCTGTTATAAATGTACTTTAAATGTTTTTCTTGTTTGTTTTTTAAAAAGGTGCCCTGCCACACATATTTTCATTAATATTCAACCAGCTAAGCTGCTTGACTCTAATTGGCTAACAGCTAGCCAATAAGAGCCTGGCTATCAGCATCCTTTACCCAGCGCACTTGGGTGAGCTCATGAATAGTAATGAGCTCAGGCAGCATGACATCAGACTGACCAGCTGTTGTGATTGGCCCGATTTCTCCTCTTTTTAGTGACTAGAGTTGACAGAGGAGGTAGCAGTTCATCTTCACATTCACCACATAACACACACACACACACACACACACACACACACACACACACACACAATATATTCCAAGAAATGCAAGTAAAAACAGTTTTGTGTGGCAAGGCACCTTTAAGTTTTTAATGCTCCAGTGGTATTTGAGACTCAACGTGCTGACTGTATCAACAGTACATGCAAGTAACTTTAGTCTTGTGCAGAGAACGATGTGAAGGAGCATTGAAAGTGAACTTGCCGTTTCTTTTTTCTTTTACTCTGCTCCACAACATTACTGCTGCATCGCTTCCTGATTTTCCAAACTACGGAGCGACCCAAAGCCCAATTCACAAAACGCGTGTGCAGTAGTCATGCGTCAGAAAAAGGAATCTGCATTAACTTGATAATATCGCGTTCATTTTGACAGCCCAAATTTCAATGATTAATTACAGTAAATCCGACTGAAGATCGCATGAACACATCCCTGAGTAATAAGCACCTTTTGCAGACCGATGCAGTGGGAGCTCCTGATAATGAATGTGCCATCACCTGCCTCTGCTTCACTCGAGAATGTTTTAACTACGATCTTTTTCTTAACTTTTACTCGTCGTTTTTGGTGCCAAAACTTAACTGTCATTGCCGCATGAAGCTCACTTTTTATGGCTTAAATCCACTACCACGGCCCCTGAAAGGATCTGGCAGTGCCTGTACCCGGCTCACAGTCACCGCCAGCAGCTAGTTAGCTTTTACCTTGCACGGCAGCTAGATTTTCGCGATATGACAAATCACATATCCCACGAAAATCTATCTAAATATACAATATATAATAAACATAATCCATCTGGTCAGGCTTCAAGTAATGCAGCGGACTGAACCAATCAGTGTCCAATGAGTAGCTATTGGCAGCTTTGAGTGTGGTTTAGCTTTTTGTGAACAACAATGGCAGACCTTATAGACAGATGGTTCATCCAATCACCTGCCAGGTATTTTTGTGAAAGTGCCTGCCCTTTTCCAAACAGTTTCCTAATGATGGCTTCTCTGTTCTGTGTTAAACTGTCTGGCGCTCCAGGTTAGTTTAGCTTAGCATAACAACTGGAAACAGGTGGCTCTCTCCAACTGCAACAAAATATGCCTTCCAGAGAATTAATTTACATGTTACATCCCCTTTGTGTAAGTTTTACAAAACTTTATGGGTGATTATATGCCCCCCAGGTATAGTGATAGGAGTCTTGACGTGACTGTGAGTTTGCAAGGAAACCAGCAGAGACTCTGGAAATCACTTAACCCAGCAGAGAAATAGACAAGCCCGTAACACCACAACTCGTTAAACATTGTGTTTTGGTATACATACAAAGAATAGTTTGCGAGCATTAAAGTGTACTGTAGCTGCAACTTCACCGTGTAGAAACAACCTTTTAAAAAATGAGTATTATAGTCTTGCATTGCCAGACCTTCCTCCACAGCGCTGCAGAGCAAGGTCTGGTTAGTCCACACATGCTCTGGTTTATTGGCATTTCTTTAAACCAATCACAATCGTCTTGGGCGGTGCTAAGCACCTGACAGAGCCACGGTGCCGCTGCAAAATAGCCTCAGGAAGGAACTTGTTTTGGTGGAACGTGTGTACGTTCAAAAGTTGTGCAACAGAAAACTCTGATTGGACAGATAGTCTAGCTAGCTGTCTGGATTTACCCTGCAGAGATCTGAGGACCAGGTAACCATAGTCCTCATAAGACCACCGGGGGTTAGAGTGCCAACACAAAGAAAGTGGAAGACAATGGACATGCGGTGGAATTTCTGGCGACCGCTGGAAAAAACCCTGAAATGGCGTTTTGGATATAGACTTTGATATTGAAACTCTCCGCAAAATGTCAAGCTATTCTTGTAAACCAAACAGCGGATTTCCTTGTGTCTTCATCATCATTATTGTTTGGATCAGCCCATGCAGGTCTCTGGAGGTGAGACACAGGTACAGTCAGAGGCTTGCATGTCACCGAAGGGTTAAAGTGAATCTGGACTAAAGTGTGTTTGTGTGTGTTTGTAACGGCTCCCTCCAATCAATAACAGAAATGAACTTCACACAGTAACAGTGAAGGTAAATTGAAGTGACAGACGGCGCGCACACACACACACACACACACACACACACACACACACACACACATAAGGTGTCTGCTCGTGTGTGACTGTCAGTCATTTAAAGAACAACCTAATCTCCAGACATACTGAGGGCGAATTTATTTAAGCAGAGAATTACACGTATGAAGCCTCCCTTTGGATTTAATTTGGTCATCAGCTGAGTGAGAACACCGACTCTAGTGTTGCTACTATTCAGTGTCTCAGTGAAAATTAAAACACAAGGTGTGTAAATATGAACACACTGTATATAAGGAGAGATGACACCCCCCCTTCAAGTTACTGTCAGTATTAAGATCTTTAACCCTTGTGTTATCTTCCCGTCAAAATTGAAAATCAACATTTTTGTGTGTTCAGGGACAGGCAGCTAGCGGATATTGAGGAGATGTTTGCTGTATGTGACGACAAATGTTGTAGCCTAAAAAACACTTAGCGCACCTTTAAGTATAAGTAATAATACACACTGTGAAAATATTCATCAGAGCTATCTTCGATTTGGCAAACAACTTTATAAAAGAAAGCTTGCGGTACAAACTAGAGGTGTGGAGCTCGAAAGACATTTGACCAGTCTGAAGAAAGACAACTTAGCATTGCATTATGGGAAGTGTAGGATGCACAGTTTCAAAGGCAGGATATCTTAGTTGCTACGGTTTCAATTTTATAAATACTTTCATTCTTTTAAACTTAACTTAACTTAACAGGTACTATAGCTTTTTTGGCATATACCTGAGCAGGGGAAGCATGGGAGACACATTCACTCATTTTCTTTAATATGTAGCACTGAACTATTGTTTATGGGGCGGGTAAATTGCTTCCACCGTTCAATACGTTGCTTGATGCCGGATATATGGACGTCACCCGTCTTCAGTCAGATGAATGTTGAGTGTTTTCCGTCCAGTAGCTAACACATTACAGTATTTTGTAATATACAATTGTTGACAACATGTGCACGGTGCTCGATGCCATAAAAAGTAAAGACTGCAACAGTTCTTGTTTGTTAGAGCAGCACTGAACTACAGGAAGGAACCAGAGTGATCTGACAAACAGCAGGGAGCCGAGTTTGTCGGAAACCTGCAGACTGAGGACGACTCTGTGTGATGCCGGGTTGTGTAGCAGAGAGGGAGGTTTCAATCACATCCAAAACTTTCCATTTTTAACCCTTGTGTTGTCCTCGGGTCAAACTGACCCGTTTCAAAGTGTTTTTATATCTGAAATATGGATTTCTTTCAACCAAATTGCCCAAAAATAACATTGATGATTCCATACAACGTTCTTCAGGTAAAATGAATGATTACTTTCATTGAATTGTTTGGGTGTTTTATTTAATCTTATAGAATTTGAATTCTTTTTTTTTTTTTTTTTTTTTAATGGTTTCAGAACAGTATCCGGACTAAACTTTGACATCTACCCATCTGTGATCCACTCAACATCCTCTGATCTTAACTATTAGTCAAAATAATTCCATAATTTCTGCCTTTTTAACTAAAAACTTATGTTTGTACATTTATAACTTAGGTTTGTTGACCATGAATTCCAAGAATAAGTGTAAAACCTGTTATTAAACCAGCTCAGGTTTTAAAAAAGCACCAAAAAGCATGAAAAAAGTAACAAAAAATCAGAAAAGCGACAAAAACATCGAAAAAAAACAAAACAAAAAATTATTTTCAAGGACAAGTTCATGGTTAACGGGAAGACAACGCTTAATGTCAGTTAAAAAGTACCTCACAGTAATAAAAGTACATGTGTGATGATTAGGGCTGCAACTAACGGTTATTTTTGCCAACAACATGCCCTCCCAGATTTCTCAAAGTCTAATGTGATGTTGTTAATGTCTTGTCTTGATATTCAGTTTAATCTGATTATTCAACAAAGAAAAGCAGAAAATCTTCATATTTGAGAGAATAAAAACAGCATTTTCTGGCATTTTTTTAAAGCTTTAATTTGTGGTTTATGATCATGCAGTCAATACAGATATTTCATAAAAACAAGTATTTTACAATAAAAAAATTAAAAAAGAGCTGAATATCTAAATGGAAATATAGACTAAAAAAGACATTTGAACTTGCTCTGCCCTTCTGTCCATAACACTGACTCACTGAGGAGATACTAGATTAGGCGGTCTTTCCAGCTCTTAAAGGGTAACTACCGTGTTTTTCAACCTGGACCTTATTTTCCTGTCCAGTATTAAACGAGATCGCTGCAGTCGGCAGCGGACAAACAAGCTACAGTGTAAGTTAATAGGATAATTGTCCAGCTTGTATTTACCTTCACAAAAGTGCTTGTTTTTCTACTGACAGGCTCCGCGTAATATTCTAATATTCTTTTTTTTTTTACATAAAAACATCCACAAAATTACGTTCGCTAAACCCACCAGACTCCATGTAAATAAACAGTAATTTTAGAATCGTAAAATACACTTTATTCCATGATACAGAAATAAAATTAAACTATGAAATGCTGTTTTGGGTCGTCTTTTTACTGTTTCAACCATCACAACTCTAGTTTTAGTTGAAATAAACACATAGTTTACGATTTACATGTGAATATATGTTGATAACAACACTTGTTAACACTTAGTCTTTATAAAGTAGGTCAAATAGTTGTAAATTCTGGGGACAATTTACAAGTAGTTAGAATACAAGATGTTAGAAGTCCAGTTTTTGTCACATAACTAGTATATCAGATATTTCTTTGACCGATACCTTTTTTTTAATTGAAATGCAACATTGTGCAATAAATCTCTGTGCCAAGTTGCAGTAGGCTACTCAGCATCTCTTAACACCAGGCTGAAAAGCAGTGTTTTGCTGCATTCTCTGGTTAAAAGAGTTAGGCCTGCTCTATACACGCTAAAAGTAGGGCTGTAACGATATGTAATATCAAAACGTGACACTCAGATCCACAAACCCGTGTATCGGCGTGAGAAGGCAGAATCGTGACACACCCCTTCCAACTCCCAGAGTTATCCTTCCCGTTCTTTAAATTACTATTAGTATTACTAGTCCTTTTGGTGCTGTATCCCCCTTTTGTCAGGTAGATTTAGCGAACTGTAAAGACGGCTAAAAGTGTGGGGGGGGGGTCTAACGGAGGTGTAACGTTACAAATGGCTGCTGTTCTGTTCTCGAGTGCCAGGGTCTATTTCCCGATGGTTCAGTAAACTGCCGTTAGCGACCAGACATGCTATGCAGCCAGGTTTTAGTACTCGAGTCCGGTCTTGGACTCGAGTCCGGACTCAAGATGGTTTTTCTATGGTCTCGGACTTGTCTCGTACTCGCTAGTATTTGGACTCTGACTTGTCTCGGTCTCGGCCACTGGTCTTGCCAGATATGGCTTTTGGTCTCGACCGAGTCCAGGTGTCTTTATTATGTTATATGTTATATAATAATATTGGAGGGAAAAGTGAAACCCAAAATGAATGTCTTGATACTGTCATGCATAAGACCTTTTGTTCTGTCCTGGACTCGGTCTTGACTCGGACTTGAACCATTTTGGACTCGGTCTGGTCTTGGACTCGAAAACTCTTGGGACTCGGCCTGGTCTTGGACTCGACTAGTCCTGGTCTTGGACTTGTCTTGGACTCGACAAAGGTGATCTTGACTACAGCCCTGCTATGCAGCCTATCAGACATGCTGTTTATGACTGGCTGTACATTGTTACTTTGCGGTAAAAGCGGCTCTCCTATCGACTCTGTCCGATCAGTGTGGCTCTCATTAAACACATAGTGAAGACCACTGTTCTATAAATACCATAAACTGCATTCATGATCAGATGAAGGAATGTTCTGTACGAGCCTCACAGTTAAAATAAGATGGTCCTTTCATTGTGTTAAACAACAACAGGTAAATCTTTAAAATTCCACACCCACTCCTCAGAGCCATCAATAATGAAGCAGCTGGTTTTTATTTCAGTGTGTGTGAGATTTGTTTATGCTTATGGCTGGTGCCAGCCTCATTGTTTTTTCATGAAAACTGTAAACTGCATATTTACAACCTGTTACAAGGAGCAAACAAAGAAAACACACGGGCGTGCAGACGCCTGAGGAACGCGAGGAGCATTACAGTTAGAAGCCGGGGGTCATTAATAAACACTTATTCTCTGTATTAATGTTACAGAAAGAATGAATGAATTCATGTAACTCCTGCAGCTCTTTGGTTCAGTGTGTTTCACGGCAGCGCAATAATGTAATCTACACCACACACACACCCATCACGACACAAGCTTTCTGGCTTGCCTGACAGTATTTCTATGATGAGGTAATAAAGTCAACCTTGACCTTTGAACCTTGGCCTTCTTTCTTCCGAGGCTGGATGACACCTTTTTTTCAGATTGGGCTGAAAAAGATGAGCCAGGCTGCATATCATTATCAAATCACATATCTGTCTTATTCATCTCTCTGACCGGCATCATTACTCTGCCCCCGCACGCACGCAATCTCACACACACACACACACACACACACACACACACACACACACACACACACACACACACACACACACACACACACACACACACACACACACACACACACACACACACACACACACACACACACACACACGTCAGGAAAGTCAATTTGATGGAGCACTTTCCGCAGCCAACATGGCTACTAAACACACACCTTGGCATTGATGAATGTAGTTTGTGTGTGTGTGTGTGTGTGTGTGTGTGTGTGTGTGTGTGTGTGTGTGTGTGTGTCTGTGTCATGCATGCGTGTGTGTACTGGACTGGAAGACATAGATTTAGTATATATAAGTGAGTGTGTGTGTGTGTGTGTGTGTGTGTGTACTGACTGGGAGACATAGATTTAGTATGTGTGTATGTGTAGGTGTGTGCGTGCGAGTGTGTGTGTGCGTGTGTTTACTGGTGAGGGAGACATAGATTTAGTATGTGTGTCTGTGTAGGTGTGTTTGTGTGTGCGTGCGTGCATGTGTGTGTACTGGACTGGGAGACATAGATTTAGTGTGTGCGTGTGGGTGTTTATGTTCTCTGTTCAGCTGTGTTATCGACATGTTTATTGCTGCTTTACACTTTAATGTCGTAATAATTACAACTCACTGCAGTCTGTGCAACAATATAAATCTCTGACGTCCTGGTAATAAAACATCAACGGTAAAATAGTCACTGTTGTTGACTGTTGTTTTCTGTATTCCTAAGAGGATGCACAGACGCTTTAACAACCCTTTAAAACATATCCTTATGCTGCGTTCACACCAAAAGCAAAGCGACTTCGTCTCTGGCGCAGCAGGATCATATTGGGATCACTCTGGTTTGTTACACACACGAAGGATGCACAGGTGTACATTACATGTTACATTACATGTCATCTAGTTAAAGCTTTTATCCAAAGTCCAGGCTGCAGTCCTGAACGTCGGGTCGACCCTGAACGCTCCCGCCGACTTAATGGGTTTGAAAGAAGACACTGACTCTTTCTTTTCTGTTGCTCTTCTAATTAAGTTCAAGGTAAAATTCTAAATGAAGCAACACCACTTTTAAGCATCAGGATCATTTTCTCACTCACTCACTCGCTCACTTACTCACTCACTCACTCGCTCGCTCGCTCACTCACTCACTCTCGCTCACTCACTCGCTCACTCGCTCACTCACTCGCTCACTCACTCGCTCACTCAGTACAGTACAGTACAGTGCACACTAGAGCCCGACTGATATGTCAGCGGGCCAATATTAGGCATTTCCCCAAATATCGGTATTGGCATTTATAATGGCCGATAAAAATACAAAATAAATAAATAAAATTAATTCATAATAATCATTTATAATGACAAATAAATGATTGTGATAAATGAGTGAAAATTAAGAAATCAGTCGTTTCAGCAAAGGCCTCAAAATGACACGTTTATGTTCAAGTAGTCTCATACTGCCAGACCTTCCTCCGCTGCTTTGCAAAGGAGGGTCCGGCAAGTCCACATAGAATTCCGGGACTGGAGTAAAAAAACATGCTCTGGTTTCTGGGTTACAACCCCCCCCATTTTCAAAACTAGCCAGTGCAAGCCCCACAAATGTCTAATAATAATTTCCTTAACATAATCCATCACATGATGCAAAAAAGGCACAAATTGTTGCAGAAAGAAAACACCAGAATGCAGGATACTGACTGTGTATGCACAAAATTTCAATTTTGCTCAAAAGTGGAGATCCCGGACAATCCCGGAAATGGGAAGTCGTGGATATAGACCGATGTTCAAGTGACAAACACCTATAGGGATTATGACTCTTGGCCGAGGTGAGAAAAGGAGTATTAACAACTTTTCCACAGGAGGCCGCCGCTGGTGTTGAAACTCTTTTGGAAAGCAGTGATGAAATGAATTGTGATTAATTTGGAGGACTCGTTTTCAGAAGCTTCCATCCTTTTGACAAACAACAACACAACAAAACCGACAAAGAGAAAAACTTTAGACATATAACTATGTTTCTATTTATCATGGCGTTTCAGCGGAGACAGCGAAAAATCCCAAAATGTTGGTGTGAAACAAAAGGTTTTGACACACAAAAGGTGTTTGGAGTTTTATCAGCATTTAGAGTGGACACGGCCCGACTGTGAGATAAAGTCTGCAGCAGCATGGCTGCATCGCTGTGTGGCCTCCAGGCACCCGCCACAAATGAGACCATTCATCTTCGCTACCACACACAAACACACACACACAAACACACACCTGTCTAATCCGCTCATTCTTCATTGCAGCCACAGCAGGTATTTCACCTGCTGTTGTTACCGACGGCATCCTCTCTCCAATCTCACCCCTTATTATCTGTTTTGTTCTGCCAAATGTTGCGTTTGAGGCTCTGATGGCAGCTCTGACTCCTACACATTGCGTTCATATAATCTGCTTTGCCAGATATGTTCTGCCAGATATGTTTAAGGCTCCAGCAGATTGGAACAATTTACCTGTTGATATAAGACCCATTCCACTTGGTTTGTTTAAAGGTCCCATGGCATGAATATGTCACTTTATGAGGTTTTCTTTTTTAACATTAACATGAGTTCCCCCAGCCTGCCTATGGCCCCCCAGTGGCTAGAAATGGTGATAGGTGTAAACCGAGCCCTGGGTATCCTGCTCTGCCTCTGAGAAAATGAAAGCTCAGATGGGCCGATCTGGAATCTTGCTCCTTATGAGGTCATAAGGGGCAAAGTTACCGCCCCTTTCTTTGTTTTGACCGCCCAGAGAATTTGGCCCACCCATTTCTAGTCACTGGGGGGACCATAGGCAGGCTGGGGGAACTCATATTAATGTTAAAAGACCTCAGAAAGTGATATTTTCATGCCATGGGATCTTTAAGAGTTGAAAAAATAAATCAGTTTTATGATGCAACAACACTTTGGCAAAAACAACTTTCGAGCTAGCAAGCTACAAGTAAAAATGGCAAGTTTAAAAGATAATTTGGATCGTGCAACAAGGCAGGCCTGCTTGGTTCTGTCGGGGGATGATTGTAAAGATTTACAAAGAATCGGTTTACTGCGTTTACTCTAATTGGGACATTTTGGGACTTATTGGTGGGATTTTGCTATGGACCAAATACACACGGCGACACACAAACTATTTTGATTATCGATTAATCGTTAAAGTAATTCTTCATGCAAAAAATGGCAGAAAATGCTGTTTTTAGCCTCTCAAATTTGGAGATTTCCTGCTTCTTTGGGTTTTATAATTACATAAAATTTAATGACTTTGGATTTTGTGAAAAACAAGACATCTCCTTGGACACTGAGGGATGGACAAGTTTCACCATTTTCTGACATTTTACAGACCAAATCAAGAAAAAACTGTTTCTGTTTCATCAATTATAAAAAAAAAAAAACGTTATCTGCAGCCCAACTTTACAGTCTTGTACACTATGTCTCATCCTATGGATACTCGACATGTGCACATGAGGAGAAATCCTCATGTGTATCCAATAATGAAGTTCCCATTGAGTTTGTGATAACTGAGCAGAATAATAATCACTTGACCTTTGCAGGTGGAGTTGGAACCAGAATGAATCACAGGCAAATGTACAAGTGTGTCGCATCCAATTTTATTGGAGCACCGGAGAAGCTTTGGTTAAAGATGTTCAACACATTGTGTATCTGTTGCCGCGATGCTGATCAGTCAGTAATGTTGCCGTGCAGTCGGTGGGAACAAGAACGGAAGGTGGTCTGGAAAGAGACTGTACCGTAGACTAATCAATGTGACACACACACACACACACACACACACACACACACACACACAGGTCATGAGTTCAGAGGTGGACCGTCCGAAAGGGTGTGTTTGTTTATCAGATTAGTCCAGCTGTGTGTGTGCGCGTGTGTGTGTGTGTGCGTGTGTGTGTGTGTGTGTGTGTGTGTGATCTCTTCCCATGGAAGAGCATGTGAGTAAGAGCTGGAAGGACCGGGGTGGGGGGTGGGGGTGGGGGGTGCAACACCTCTGCACCCTTTCGCTGTCTTGAACAGTGACAAGCTAATAGAACGATAAATTCCTCAGGATCAATATGTTGATCAGCTCTGACTGCCAACACACCGAATCATGATATCATAAAGAATATGTCTTTCAGACATGTATTTAGATATTTACACTTTACATGAATTAATGGTAAAAGAGTGGGTTATTGTATATAGGATGTTTTACAAATAATATTTCTATATAGCTTTTTATATTTCAAAATTTTTACTTGGGGAAAAAAATTGTTTCCTTTCATATTTTCTATAATCTTAGATTTTTTTAGAGAAATATAGCATACTTTGATGGCTTTGGTATTCAAACATATTTAAATTAAACCATCTGAGAATCTGGGAGGAAAAGTCTAAGACATGACGATGGAGCCAAACTACATGTAGAGCAGCTACTGGTTTAATCTTTAATTATATTTCATAAAATGCTCATTTGTTGTTTTTATGTAAAATCTTAATTTGAAAAGTAACTCTAAGAAGAATGTAGTGGAGTAAAAACTACCCCTGAGATGTAGTGGAACAGACGTAGCAGAAAATGAAAATACTTCAGTATAGTTCCACCACTGCAAATCACTTTTTCATTTCTTAGATTATTTTTTGGGCTTTTCCCAATTTTTTTGACAGGACAGCTAGATGAGAAAGGGGGGAGACATGCAGGGAATGCTCACAGGTCGGATTCAAACCCCGGACCTCTGCATCGAGGCCTAAACCTCTCAGTACATGTGCGCCTGCTCTACCGCTGAACCCACCCGGCCACACCACTTTGTCTGCTTAAAGATTCCTCAAAACAAAATGAACTATTTTAATGTTAAACAACATAAACAAAAGGGAGTCACGTTACAGGTCCACCTTAAAGGTGTGTGTGTGTGTGTGTGTGTGTTTGGTGTGTGAGACATGGTGTGAATGTCAAGAAATAAATGTCCTTTAAATGTTGGAGTCTCATCATACACAGGTCATCCTGAAGTCAACAGTATCAGTGTTATCATCCAGCACAGATCATATTGATCCTACACACACACACACACACACACACACACACACACACACAAAATGAATCCCAACATGTAGTCAATGAAAATGATGAGATGTCTGTGTGTGTGTGTGTGTGTGTGTGTGTGTGAGCTTACTCGTCTAATAGCCAATTTGATATGTTCGTGCCTCATGGCAAGGTTCCATTAAATTGTGTACTTTTTGCTCACACACACACACACACACACACACACACACACACACACACACACACACACACACACACACACACACACACACACACGTAGGTAAACCCAGCTCTGGTGATATTCCACTGTATTAGTGTTGTGTGTTGGTGGAGACCTGAACACCGAGCCCGCTCTGGTCCCTCGGGACAGAGCTGAAGGTCACATTTAACCAGCTGACATAACACTCGTCGTCTGGATATAACAGGAGAGAGCGTCAGAGAGGAGAAGGTGCCGTAAAACATGTCGGAGACATTCACACCTTCGGCACGAAGGCTGTTATTCTCCAATTAACAGATCACTGAAGGTACAAAGCATTCAACCATGTTCTACACTGTAGGGCTGCAACTAAGTATTTCTATTACCGATTATTGTCAATTTTCATTCAGTTTAATTTGTTGTTTTGAAACAGAGTTTAAGTTATTGTCTTTAGATGTCTTCTTTTGTCAAACCAACAGTTCAAAAACCCAAAAATATTCAGTTGACGTTATGTTGGAGTCAGTGAATGTTTTGCATTTGTGCTTGAAAAATACTATCAATCTAAACCATAAAAAAGACAGTCATTGGCGTCATTGCAGTCACTTTCTCCCGGTAAGGATTAGTTCAGTGTTCATCGCTAGCTAACTTTTGAATGTACAAGAACTACAGACCAGTACAACAACAGGCTTAAATGAACTGACAACATCAGTTATAAGACTTACATTTCTCAAGGACTCACACACACACAATTTCTCAAGGACTCACACACACACACAATCTCAGCTGATTATCCTCCAGACAAGCTTTTTCTTTTCTCTCACTTTTTTCTCCGTGTGCCCTGCACACTGGCTCTCCGACATGCACTCACAATCACACCTGATAGACGACCTTTTGTATAAAACTAAAGTAACGAGCCAATTTTGTAAAATGCAAGGAGTAGAAAGTACCGACATTCGTGTTAAAATGTAAGAATTAAAAGTTAAAAGTTGTCACAAAAATAAATAGTAAAGTAAAAACCTACTTAAGTACAGTAACTTCCCGTCTCTGGACAACCTATAATGAATCGTCTGTCATCTATCCATTTCCTGATTGATCTATAAAATGTCAAATAACTTGTGATGAATCCACAATGCTTCTTTTGTAACTGAAGGATCGGATTAGGTCTGCAGCGTGTGCTTTTTACACAGAAAAATACACAAAGCAAGCCACAGATTACTAGATTGGTTAACAGAGGCTAACATTAAGAAATAAATTGAAATATTCATGCATATTAAATATTATAAAGTCTACAAATCCCTAGCAATCAGTGCACAAGATGATCCCGGTCTCTGTGGAGGAGACCTGAACATGTGAAAGATGTTCAGATTATTTTCCCTGCAGCATCTTCAGTAGAGAAGAAGAAGAAAAAAAGATTTTCACTTGATATCATGAATACGTAATTTCATTTTGGAGATAAAGATAAGCTGGAAAATACAAGAGAGAATTCCTTCATATCTGATTGGGAAACTGCTGAGTGCTGCGTTCATTAATCCTTTGAGGCCTGCGTATCGTGGCTCGGACACTTCCACATTAGGACGACGAAGAATCAACATGGAGGCCAGATCATGTGTTTTTTTTTAAAACAAACACATGATCTGGCCTACACGTTGATGTGTGATGCTGATATTGCAAAAACTTTTTTGCAATCATCTGCGGACGCAGAATTTTGCAGAATGTCCTGCAGATTTGAATTTTTTTTTTTTTTTAAATAAAGTTAAAGTAACAATGCAGTCTGCAGTCTAGATCCTAGTAGTGTTGAAAGGCTAAAAGGAAACTAAGGCACTCAAAAGGGGAACGTTTAAAAGCCTTTCAACTTTAAAACGCAATGGTCATGAATTAAAGATTTAGCCAAGAAAATATGAAAGGCTCTTTAATGTTTTTAAAATCTCCACCATGAGCAGAAAAACAGATCACAGGTTTTAATTCAGGATCACAGGAAAACTGTGAAAAGGTATCCTGCAGATTCCGTTTGGGTCTGGTTGGAGCTCTTTGTGGAGCTCGGAGGGACAGTTGATGGCACATATGCCCGGTGAGGCAGCACGCCTGGCAGCTTGGCACAGCGTCGTTGGGGCCCTGCCAACCAGAAGAGCCGGTAATGCTGTTAGGTTCAATGGTGAGGAGAGCGTGAAAGGGGCTTTATCGCCAATGACTTTTCACTGAATGCTTAAATTAAAAAAAGATTTAGTCCGGAACCAAGCCAACCAGCTCCAAGTTGAGCCTTGACCATAAACGATTTGATTTGCCATAAAAAACTGCAAAAAAATGAAAAGGTGCATGACTGGGTACAGAAACTATCTGAGACCTCAGTGGTAGAATCTTGCTCTAATCGTTGGTGGGATCGTGAGTTCCACCAATCAGAGACGCCGCTGTTGGGCTTAGGATTGTGGGTAGTGTCACAAATAAACCATAATTTTCTTAAAGCAAGGTTGATTTCATACGAACTTGTGGCTTCTACTTTTGATTTGATTTTTTTAAAAGGCTTTACACGGGAAAAGACATCCAATACAATCGAGGATAAAAACAATAAAGTCCAGGACTTATTTCCATTGTGATCCTCAACACATAACATCAGGGCAAGACAAGACACTTACAGAGTGGGTAATAAACAAGATATAACATTTTATATATAACATTTTGACTTTATTTTATTTTAATAATTAAAAATAAAAACTTAATTTGCCTTCTTATGTATGTGTGATATATACTGTATGTGTGTATATGTATTTGTTGTGTTAAGGTTGTTTTGCTGCTGGATGTCTAAAATTTCCTTCGGGATGAATAAAGTATCTATCCATCTATCTATCTATCTATCTATCTATACATCTATCTAGACATCTATCTAGCTATCTATCTAGACATCTATCTATCTATCTAGACATCTATCTATCTATCTAGACATCTATCTAGACATCTATCTATCTATCTATCTAGACATCTATCTATCTATCTATCTAGACATCTATCTATCTATCTATCTAGACATCTATCTATCTATCTAGACATCTATCTAGACATCTATCTATCTATCTATCTAGACATCTATCTATCTATCTATCTAGACATCTATCTATCTATCTATCTAGACATCTATCTATCTATCTATCTAGACATCTATCTATCTATCTATCTAGACATCTATCTATCTAGACATCTATCTATCTAGACATCTATCTATCTAGACATCTATCTATCTAGACATCTATCTATCTAGACATCTATCTATCTAGACATCTATCTATCTAGACATCTATCTATCTAGACATCTATCTATCTAGACATCTAGCTATCCATCTATCTATCTAGACATCTAGCTATCCATCTATCTATCTATCTATCTAGACATCTAGCTATCCATCTATCTATCTATCCATCTATCTATCTAGACATCTATCTATCCATCTATCTATCTAGACATCTATCTATCCATCTATCTATCTAGACATCTATCTATCCATCTATCTATCTAGACATCTATCTATCCATCTATCTATCTAGTCATCTATCTATCTAGACATCTATCTATCTATCTATCTGACAGACAAACCAAAGAGATAACCTTCTTCGCGGAGGTAAAAATGTAAAATCATTCCAAGAAAAAGTTCCAAACATCTACTCATGGCTCTGATTTGTGCCCGAGTGGTTTTTCTCCATACCCACCGCTGCTGAGGCTCATGGGTATTGTAGTATTTAGAGCCGCTGCCAAACTGACGGACAAAACTGAAAAAAAGTTGATCAAAATTAAGCCTTATGGCCACGACATAAACCTATATGTTTGTTACATCATCCAGGAGTGTTAGGTGTTTCTGTGTTAAGTTATATTCTTTGACAGAAATATTTGAGATGGGAACACAGAACAGGAAATACATGAAACAAAAGCCAAATAAGAACCATGTCCCCTTGGGAAGCAGCTAAAGGCCAAAATCCAGTTTTTGAATTTCATCTTTCAAGTGATTTTTCTCTTCTCAGACCATGTCTCTCACACACACACACACACACACACACACACACACACACACACACACACACACACACACACACACACACACACACACACACACACACACACACACACACACACACACACACACACACACACACACACACACACACACACACACACACACACACACACACACACACACACACACACACACACACACACACACACACACACTCATCTGAGCTCCTAAATCCTGAGAACAATTTCACAAAAGAACAAAGATAATCCATAATTTCAACCATTGTTTCCATGGTGACAGGGCACAAACACACACACACACACACACACACACACACACACACACGCGCACACACACACGCCAGGCTTTCTGACACCACTGGAACAAGTCTGCATCAGCGCAACATGAAGGGACATCTAGGCTAATATGAAAGGTTTTAGTCGAGCATGATGGTGGATGAAGGGGGGGGGGCAACATGGCAAAAAAGATAGTTTTTCTCATAGAAAAAATACGTATGAGGACGTATGTTTTTCTGATTGTTAACAAACCCCATAAAAAGACCGAAACTAATAAAGTATTGATCCTACAGCTTATTATTCATCTGTACCACAAAGCTTCATTGTTACTGGTTAGTGTTTCAGTGTTTCCTCTATGTTGATATGGTATCAGAAATAAGGCAGACGCACAGCAGGGTTTCCGCTACGTACACCGCACATCGCCGCTCCTTCAGCTGTTTATGAAAAGTCATAAAGTCGTGATTACACGAGTCTGCAGAACAGTCTGCTCTACTGAACTTGAGCGAACTGTCATCGCTCACTCTTTCCCCTTTGAGGGTGAGGAAAGAAAGCTGCAACATGAAATCCGCACTCACGCAGCTACAGTTAATTGGAAAATAGCATTGTGGAAAATGAATTTGATGAATTTACTGTTTATCAGACCCCAGATGAGACAGGCAGCTAACGTTAGCAAACACGGCGGTCTCTTCGACTCCCCGTTGCAGGAGACGCTGTATTCCTCTGACACGCTGTATTAACGTTAGTTACAGTTTTAAAACCGTTTTCCAGGTTAGTGGGGGTGCATACCGCTCAAAACCAACATGAAAAACATAGCTAGTAATGTTTTGTTTTGTTGGTAAACTGTGTCTAAAATAAGCGGTTACGTTAAATCACCAGTTTCACGTAACCTCCCTATGGTACCGTCAATTTGCGGGATGGTTTTAAGCAGTTGGTAGCTAACGTTAGCAGATAAACTCGTTGACAGCGACGACGTTGTTCATATTTTGGCACAATGTTTCTCACCGTAGAGGTCATAGGGACTGAAAGTGTGATGTGAGATGCTAAAAAGAAAAAATACACCCTGTTTTCAGGGAACGTTCATTTTTGACATTCAACAACCCCCACCCCACCCCCACCTGCAGCAGCGGGAAAACACAGTGTTTGCCATCTTAGGGAAGCCTGTAAGTATGTGAATACTGGCACTAAAACTCAAACTCATTTTTATTTGGTCATAAACCAAAGGACAACTTTAAGATTTGACCTGATAATTGACGGATGGAAAGTCAGAAAGACATTACATTGCATCCTAAAAGGGGAACATGAATGTTTTAAGCACATTTCAGGCCATGAGTTCGGATATGAACCCTTCTTGTATTACACACACTCCTCCACATTGATTAAAAGTGCTCTCTTTGAAGCTCAAACGCAACCCCACCCGCCTCCACAGACTTCACAGGAATCCCAAATATGTGATTGTTCATTAACCTCAACCTCCTGTCTGGAAATAGCAACACACAGCCCGTTATTACGAAGTCATTCTCCCCGCTGTTTATCTCGCCTCTCGACTTTCTGTCATCATCCTCTCCTGTTCCAAAACACTGAGAGAAAACCAGAAAGTCACAAAGATCGACAACTCCCAAAGCAAAGCATATGGCTGTATACAGTCATTAGAGTGGTCTCCATTGAAACTAAAGGATAACTCACGGTTTATCACAACGTTGGGTCTTATAGTGAGTTACGTTTACCTCGAACTCGGGAGCTGGAGCTGGGAATGACGTCAACCCCGAGTTGGATTTATCATTGAGGGGTTCAGCTCTAGCCCGGTTAGGCATTGTTAGCAATACTAGTTGATAACAACGGATTACGCAGGGTTTTTTAGCAACATTAAAGTGTATTTAGTTCTGCATTTCTGCTGCTTTCAGTATTCGGATAAAATACAACAAATTGTCTTTTGAATTTAAAACAGGAAACAGGAAATTATTCCTAAGATTCTTTTATTGCATAAATTGAACATTGAATTGAATATAAAAAGCACCATTAAAAAAAGAGTGTCTTTGCAATATGTATACAAATGATATATTGCGCGCCCCTAATTATCGGTAAAAAAACCCATTAATTTAGCGTCCCTGGATCCCTGTCATACAATTTAATCCAGTCATTCATGTTCCCCGGAGGATGAATCCTACTTATTTTGGTGATCCTCTAACTTTTCCTCTAGCGCCACCATGAGGTTGAGTTCAGAGTTGAGTAGAGGTGTTTCAGAGTGAAAATGTGTCTACAATTATTGGATAATAAATTGGCGTAACCCTTTAAATTCAACCATGCGCCGCTTCTGCTCCAGTCAGTTATTGCTAAAGCTGGGTGGAGAATATGCACGGAGACCTTAATCCTTACCCTGTGACATTCATATTCACTCATTCACATTCTGATAGCAGTCACACACCCCACCATGATCAAGTCCAAACGAGTCCCTCTTTCATTATCTCCCACCGCCGTTATCTTTCTCCATCCTTTGCAATTCTCTTTGCACAGATAGCCGAGGCACCCGGCTGTGAGCAAGAGGGATGAACGCTGAGGGAGGAGGATAAAAAAAATGGGTAGCTAGCTCAGGATGGTTGCTGAGACAGCAGTGTCTGGCCCGAGTCTTACAGCAGTCTATGAACCAACACTGCAAGCAGAGAGAAAGGAGCATATCTCCCGATTAATACCAGACAATTAGGCCCACTCCACTTGTAGGCAAAATCAAAAGTCATTGTGCTCTGCAGGCGAGAGGCAGTTGCAGTGGGAGTCTGGGTGTGAGAGACAGAGCAAGCTGCAGGCTATTTTGCTGCTGATGCGCACTTTTCTGCATCATGTTAACACAGATGGGGAGCTGAGAAAAAGCTTCATCGGCTGCTGCTGATAATGGGAGTAGGGCTTAAACTAACGATTATTTTCATTGTCAATTGATCTATTGATTATTTTCTCGATTATTAGAAAAGTTGTTCGATCTATAAAATGTCAGAAAACTTTCCCAAATGCCCAAGATGACGTCCTCAAATGTCTGTTTTTGTGGTCCACCTCTCAAAGATATTCAGTTCACTGTCACAGAGGAGAGAAGAAACTAGAAGATATTCTCATTTAACAAGCTGGAATCAGAGGATTTAATTTTCTTTTATGAATAAAATATCTCAAACCGATTATTCGATTTATTTTTAATTCAAAATAGTTAGCGGTTTTTATATAATTTTTGACAACTAATCGATTCATTTTTGCAGCTCTAGAGTTAATCAAACTGAAACCTTAAAATTGAAGGCTACAAAAAAGGATTTCTTCATGACCCTGTTCCTTTTTTATTTTCCTAAGAAATGACTTGAACTGATTACTCGATTATCAATACATCTTGATATACATCCTTATGTTTTCTTTTCACCCAGCATATTTCCTTGCTTGGGGGAATCACTAGACGTGTTGGGGCTTCGTAAATGATAACATGGTCTAGACCTACTCTATCTGTAAAGTGTCTCGAGATAACTTTTGTTATGATTTGATACTATAAATAAAATTGAATTGAAAACTGAATTGAATCACTTACACCTCCACCAGCTGACAGAGCCAACCCTGTCTCTGAGGCTCTGTGCAGCCTGTTAGCTCGTGCCGGATTACATGGATTGTGCATGTTTGTGAGCGTCATGTGATGTGGGTCATGAGAGGCCTGCTTAGTGCAGGGACAAAGGAAAAGTTGTGTTTCCTGAGGTTGTGACCAAGCAGCTCCCCGGCACGTCAGTGCTGCTCTCTAGTGGCCGCTGCAAAAACCACCGTTTCATCCTGCCCTTTAATTTTGCACATGACTCAATAAAGAAGGTTTGGTAACGTTTTATTGTGCTGTAAGTTTTCTGAAAGGAAGTGTGTAGTTTGGAGTTAATTATAAGGTGCAATGAAAGAAAATGGATGGCTTTAGGTGCTGAGTGACAACAGAGACTGTGTTCTTCAGTTGAGCCACCGATTTATTTATTACAACCAATGCCGTACTTTTCATAACAGGGACATGAAGAAATCTTTTTTGTAGCCCTCACTTTTAAGGTTTCAATTTGATTAACTCTAGAGCTGCAAAAATGAATCGATTAGTTGTCAAAAATTATATTAACCACCAACTATTTTGAATTAAACATAAATCGAATAATCGGTTTGAGACTTTTTTTTATAAAAGAAAATTAAAACTTCTGATGCCAGCTCCTTAACCCTTGTATCGTATTCGGGTCAAATTGACCCATTTCAAATTTTTAGAAGAAGAAAAATGGTACAATCAATGGCCTTGCCTTATTTTCTGTGATAAACATGTATTCCTGACTCAATTCAGAAAATTATTCTGGATATGACCACTTTTCCAAGATAAGAATGATCACATAGTGGATTATTTAACATGAATTATAACCTTATGACAAAAAACGAACGCCACTTCCATTTTTAATTGTGTTCTAGTAGAGACTGATTGCATTCCCTGAACACATATGTTATCTCAATTGTTTGAAATTGAGATAAAGACAATATTCGTTAATAGATTATGAAGTTAAATTTTATTTCATAAGACAGAAGAAACTAGAAGTATCCTGGGTCAGTTTGACCCGAGGGATACTTCTAGTTTCTTCCCTCTCTGTGACAGTAAACTGAATATCTTTAAGATGTGGACAAAACAAGACATTTGAGGACGTCATCTTGGCTTTTGGGAAACACTGATCCACATTTTCCACCATTTTCTGATATTTTATAGACCAAACAACTCATCCATTAACCGAGAAAACCATCGACAGATTATAGAAAATAATGTTTAGCCCTAATTTACCCTCTAAAATCTCTAAACAGAGTCTTCATGCTGATTGGCTCACTGACGCTGATGAGATTTACTCAGGTATTTAAATTAATTATTAAATTAAAGCATTTACTTAGGTATTTAAATTGGTATTGAATGACAATGGAATTTTTCAATACACGATACAAAGGAAGCAATTCGGTTGGTGCCTAAAAAGTATCAAATTCGATACTCAGCCCTACGTATCACGTTCAGTAATCACTCTTTACAAGCTTCTAATTGGTGGAGGAATACCTGCAGATATGACATAGATTATCCAATGTAGATTATCCAATGTAGATTATCCAATGTAGATTATCTAATGTAGATTATCTAATGTAGATTATCCAATGTATGTTAGAATTGTCGGTCAGTATTCTCATAACAAAGAGAGTAAAGAAAAGAATTACATCTATCTATCTATCATAAAGTATCAGGTATGGAAATCCTCCAAGTGGTGTTAGTGTTTTAATTATCTGCAATTTACATGCTTTTTTCCTTTTAGACTACTATTCATTCAGGAAGCCTGATTCCAAATGTCATTTTCTAGAAGACAACAGCCTTCACACAAGTTTTGCTTTTGTCGTTGTCGTCAGAGGTTTTTGTTGAAGAACTTGTGACTTCTGAAACTGAGCTTAAACCTTTAATTCCAACTAATTACTGTGGAACGGTCCAGTGCACAGCAGGCCAACTGCAATTTGTCTGCCAAGCTCACAATTAAACATATATCAAGTACAGTGAGTGGTTTCCAATGGCACATGAAGAACTAAAAGGGCACTCTGAGAGCACAGACCTGCAACAGGCCCCAAGTGAATCTTGCATTGTTTAACAAAGGTGAAAAATGATTTGTGAGTTCTTCCTTCGCATCCATGCTACATCCTTCTACCAAGTGTTATGAAAAGCAGGCTGGTTTTTCTAATCCTGCCGTCTTGGAACAAACAAACCTAACCGATAGAAACATAACCTTGGCAGAGGTAATGTATGAATATTTACATGAGTTTAAATGGAGCGCGGTGTACAAATTGCTCCGTTACAATGACGAAATGTGTAATATTTCACAAAGAAATGTGAAATTTTGTATTTTAGGTTTGTGAAAGTATAAAAAACACAAACAATGAATAAATGAATCTTCGTAGCGTCCATGTAGGCATTAAATAAAAGGATATTTAATATTTAATTCTTGTCTCCTATATAAGTGCATTGCATTTTTTTTTTTTTAATGACAGTATTGAAACTGATACCGCTGCTATTTTTTAAAGACCCCGCAGTATACTGTATTACCGCCCCGAGCACGTTTTTCTCCCATCCCAGAATGCTGTGTGGACTAGCCAGACCCTCCTCCACAGCACTGTGAGGGAAGGTCTGGCAACACAAGACTAGGTTCAACTAACTACACGCTTGGAAAGGTGAGGATGAGGGGAGGGTATTCATTTGGATGCAATCTGCAACCCCACCACTAGATGCCACTAAATCCTGCACGCTGCTCCTTTAAGTGGAGCACTGGATCTCCCTGCTGCTCTCCTCACATGCTCTGCAGTAAGTCCTGGATTACCCTTCTGACCCAGACTGAGTTCTCCATGGTACAATTTCAGATGCAGCACGAACACAACAGCGAACATTACCATTACATCAACGCAGTCCAGGGTTAAGTCACGGGACTGGGGAGGCACCCAAACACGGGAGATTGAATCTCCTCGTAGATCAGATGATAATAAACTGCTAAACTCGTCATATGGGGAACCTTCTTCAACGGGCCACTGAGTCCTACTTAAAGAAACGGGACTCTGCAGCTCTCTGTGCACGTATGTCGGTAATATTTTTTGCAGCGTGTGGTTGCAGAGTAGTTTCTTAATGACAGGGGAAGCCTGAGCCGACTCCGGGGCCATCTGCGTAAACAGGCGTAGCTGGCTGCCATCTGGTTGGCTTCCACTTCAGAGCAGAGAGCCGTTCACTGATGATCTGCACTGATTCCAGCTACACTTACTCCCAGAGTAGAATATGTAGGAACTATTTAGGATGTTAACCCTAACATACACCCATATTATTAAAAAGTTTTCAGTCCACAAAGTTGCAAAGGAATATTAGCTCACTCACGTCTAAAAGCCGTTTAATCATACTTCAGATACCCCCGCCCCAAATGTTTAGCCGAGGGTCAGTGAAGTGAGGCTTTCTTATCCTAAAACAGATCAGTAGCGCAGCCATACATCAGCCACAGCGCCTCCTTCCTCTTTCCTGGGCCAAACAGACGTCTTTATTTGTGAGTAGAGGAGCTAAAGTTTCCCAGAGCCGTATGTGTTGAAAGATCTGAATAAATGCACCTGTATGTGTGTGTGTGTGTGTGTGGGGGGGGAGCTTCTTTAGAAGTTCTTAACAACTTCACAAAAACCCACCAAGCGTGGATGATGATGCAAAACATTCATACACAAAACAGTCACAAAAACCCTCAAATCGGAAGAAAAAAACTTTTCGCTCCTGCAGCAGTTGCACTTCTGTGATGTGACTTCATTTGAATCACAAAGAAACAAAAGGTTTGTGCACTGAATGCACAAAAGAGCTGCACAAAACGGCAAGAAAACAACATTAAAATGCAAAGATGTCTTGTTTTTCTGTGCCGTTATCCAGATAAGCACACAAACATATGCGGCTTCTGACCAGTTACACCCCTCTGTTCCCATGACTGAGTTGCCTTTTTTTGTGTGTGTGTGTGTGTGATACAGTGAGTGTGTGTTTGAGCCTGTTGTGCCAACAGAAAAGTCGACCGAGGCAGCAATGGGACAAACTGTGGGAGGCAAACGGAGAAGAATAAAAGAAAAGAGAAGAGAGCAAAGCCGACCGGCCGTGCGAAGGGCAGAAAGAGAGAATTCAAGCAGAAGTAACCGTCCCTCTCAGAAAGACTCTCTCTTATTGGTACTTCATTAGTCTTAACCTTGCATTTGACCCATGGCGAATGCAGCAGCAAGCCGAATGCTAGAACACCGCCCCACACACACACACACACACACACACACACACACACACACACACACACACACACACAAGAATGCTGCTTCTGTTATTGTCTTTAAGTGCCAAACTCAGGCCAAGGCCTCGCCAGGGTTTGAAAAACAAAATAACAGTGCAAAGTACACACTCACACGCACACACACACACACACAAAAAACACCACTTCCGTCCATTCTCTCGCACAGAGAGAGGAAGTGGAGCCGAAGCTGGCCGGGCCCCAGTTGTCCAGACAGAGGTAGGCCCCAGCAGAGCCGGTCTCCTGCCTGCAGACTCTCCCCCTCTCTTCTGAATGGCTTTAAAAGACTCTCTGAGCCCTCGCCATCCTTCACTTCCTCGCTGTGTTGGTAAATGTGAAGTGCCACTTCAAGTCTCAAGAAGTACTTGATGCAGTTTATCTAGTCAATGTGCTGGAAATGTGAAACGCTGCACATTTTGATGACTCTCTCTTACACATCACTGGAAATTTAAGCAACGAAAAAAAACTTCATGCAATGTCACAGCCACTGCTGTTGGCTGATAAATCAAGAAGAAGAACTATTGAGGCATTTTACTGAAGTAATTGTATCAATATCACAGTGTAGAAATACTCTGTTACAAAAAAATGCCTTTTATTTCAATTTGTATTTGAGCAAAGTATAAACGTTTTAGAAGCTAAATGTTCTTAAGGAACCAAAAGTAAAAGTACTCATTTGCAGAATGGCTCATTTCAGAATAATGTATATTATATTATTGGATGTGTTCAATCAGCTTAGCTTGAGAATTTTCCCACAGGGATTAATAAAGTTTTATCTTAACATATAATAATACATAATACCTTATTTGCTTGTTATATTTTTGTGTTAATATAGTCAGTGTGTTAGCTACAATAGATGGCGGTCGGCACGCCCCGGTTTGGAGAAGCAGACAGGAGTAACGACACGGAAACTAAGCAATGTCCTGCTGTGGACGGGGACAGCACCTACACAGATTTTAGACATCTAAAAATCAGTTTAAGTAGACGCTGTCACTCCCCGATGTGAGTCGAGTGCAGATTTGAGTCGCACTACACAGATTAAAATGATATATATATAGCGTGTCATACTGAAATTTGTGAAATCCATGAAATAATAAACTTTTCTCATTACAAACAATAACAAAAGATGGGAATCATTTCAAAAACATTTAGCTATCTATGGTTGTTTGATTGCTAACGTTCAAAACGCCATTACACTGACAACCTTTGTTGTGTTTGATTGCTAGCTTGTAGCTAAGCTAGCAGTCATTTCAGAAACGTTGTAGCTATCTATGGTTGTTTGGTTGCTAACGTTAGCTCAAAACCATTCAACTGACAGCCTTTGTTGTGTTTGATGCTAACTTGTAGCCAGCAGTGAACAAACTTGGTTAAGTAGGTCCATTTTTATTCTGTATTAATATTACAGAAGTCTCTCGTTAGCATCTTGTAGGCTACTTGTCGCAAAGTGACGCATGCGCAACTCACATCTGCACTCGACTCACATCAGGGAGTGACAGACGCTATATTTAGAATATTTTCAGCGCTTTACCTTGCAGTCAGGCAGCCCTTCACGACGGGGAACTGAAGCCGTTATCTCTGCTCTCTTTAAAGCCACCAGACTCCTTTGACAAAAATAAATTTCATTTCACCGCGCAGAACACGGGAGTTGCTGCTTTACCGCTGCCTCCATCGGTTAGTTAGTATGTGTTGTGTGTCTTGTTTTCTTGACAATATTGTAGGGTTGACTATCCGTGCTTTCAGAAAATATTTACACAATGAGATGTTAGATAATCACCAATAATGTGGATACAATGAGTAAGTGGGTAAAGGAAAATAACAGAACAGCTAGTAAGTCTGGTAGGTTCAGAAAATCACATCAATTTTAGCCCAAAGATTTAACCAACCAAAGATTCGTAACGAGACGAGTGCAGCGTTTTACAACCTGCCAGTTCACACCAACGCAACAAGACGAGAAGGTGCATCATCTCCATAGCAACGCCTCTTTGTACTTCCGTTCTAACTTTTGACTTTAAAGCCTATGTTGCAGGTTAACCCCCACTGTTGATTAATGGGTACATAAAGCACTCAAGATATGTATATCATCTTAAAAATGACTCCAAAGGGTGTTAAAGGGCGGTTTTTGTGGGGTTTTTAACGCAATTCGGTGATGGCGTCTTTGTCTAAAATTGTCTTTGGCATATTTGTTTAGATTTTCCCTCCATTGTACCGAACTCGTACCGAACCAAGATGTCTGATGCCTGTGTACCGTTCCACCCCTAATGTTGACAGATGCCTCACAACAGGAGTCTGCTGACAGTGTTAGTGCTACAGCTATCTGTCCCTCTGTCTCATCTACTGCTGAACTCTCTCGTTACTCTCTCTCTCGTTACTCTCTCTCTCTCTCTGGTCTGTCATCTCCCCACTGTGACGTAATGCAATGTGTTGTAAGGGGAAAGGAAAATCATTGCAAACAGCTGTAAAATACTACCTACTTTTTCGTATTATATTCTGTTCTGTGATACCCAACAACCTCAAATACAATGGATAACAGTTTCAATGTTTATTACCAACAAGAAAATTGCACAAATTCGTTGGAAGCCGTGTTGGCTGGGCAATCAAGAAAGTTCATTTCAAGCCCTGTCTCCCTTTAACAATCACTCCCTTTAAGAATCAAAGACTTTGGCCTCACAATCTCTCTATATTGTCCAACACTCCATATGAACTTTATGATTTGCCTTCCTGTAATGATGTACAGGTACAGAAAGCCGATGCATCAGCAAACATCTCACACAGTCTGTCTTGTTGTCCAGCTCTCCATCATCATCTCTCCCCTCACACATAGATCTCCTAACGCCAGCGTATTTACAGGGCTATGTCATTATGCTGAGGTATCTATGTCCGCGTGCTGTCTCTTTCAAACACACTTATCAAACAAAGAAAGAAAGACTATTCAGCACAAGTTTAACATTACGCTAGAAAAGCACAACATCTGGACTGCGGCCTCTAAATAGCAGGCTTGTGTTCGGCTGCTGTACACCGGCAACAATCAAAAACTACAGCACAACAACATGCCTGACAGGATCTGGGAGGGAAAGAGGGGAAACAAGGACTGGCTTTCTTTTCTGAGAAGCCAATTAAAGTCTGTCAGGCACTAACTCGGCCGACCACAGGACAAAAGCAAAGATTATATTCAGCAACAGGTGATGTAAGACACTTCAAAATGTTGACTAAACACTGGGTTGCCAAAGTATACTGTAATTTAAAAAATAATTTATACTGTTTATTGATCCCCAGTGGGGAAATTACAATTTACTCTGTTTTTGTTAAAATAAAAAAATCACTGGATATAGGCCTACATAGAGACTGGCATGGTTTTATTTCAGCTAGACTAATAGCTGGTTTGATTTGCATTGAGAGATGATCTTATGGAAAGTTCCCCATGCCAGTCTCTATGTATGGTAAAGGGTATGTGATGATGGGGGGGGGGGGGCTATTTTAATTCCAAAGGCCTCCAATAAGGTTCCAAAGGGAACTTTATCAGGATGCATAGTAGCCTGATCCATGAAATAACTGGCCTTTTATAATAAAAATTTGCCTGCCTCTATAGGAATTTAACATAGAGGTATGTATATTTATGCCCCTGTATTTTAAGAAAGAACATTTATTTATTTACAATACATTATTCATTCACAAAGAAAGTTGGTGTCCTTAAAGGTTGAATTTGACCTCATTTTTTAATTAAGGCATTAAGATAAAT